>VZQC01003561.1:7157-82563 GCA_009823505.1 Rhizomys pruinosus
GGGTTGGTCTCTATATTTTTCTGAATTATACAACATCACAGTGTAACACTGTCTTTTACTTGTAGGACAATTTAAAGGAACTAAGCTTAAATTTTACTTCCCAAATAAGTAGAAGTCATAGTCCAGTCATATAGCTTTAAAGAGCAAAGTGCTTATTGGGTAAAATTTATTTAGCAGGTACTCAACTCTGCCCAAGCTTTATCCACAAAGTATAAGATATTTTAAGGCTTAGTACTTAGTAATAATTAGTACTGCTTAAATGCCTGTACATCCAATTGCTTGTGCTTTGTTAGTATGACTAAAAAGATATCACTGGATTTGTTAAAAATAAATAAATAAATTTATGTGAAAAAAAAAAAAAGATATCACTGGAAAAGCTGTCAACCCATGAAGGGAAACAACCTGAACAGACTAGAGTCCAAAATGACAACCCCAAAGAAATTGGACTGTTTTCTTCTCACCCACTTGTGCCCCTTTCCCAAAGCCCAGGGAACAAACTGTGGAAGAGGAGGCGTGGTAGATTTTAAGGGCTGCAGAGAGATAAGGGTGAATCCTGAGACTACAGGAATATAGGCTGGACTCCTAACTGATCAACATGCCTGTGCATACAAGCTTCTCCAACTGGACTAGGTACTTAGGGTTGTTCAAAATTTGGACATGGATACTTGCAAAATGCACCAATTACCTAATTGTATGACATACTGAATAACATCAATGTTATCTGCAAATAACTGTGTCATTATATTGTAGAATCCCTTAAAAATAAAAAAATTTTTTTTTAATTTAAAAAAATTTAATGGCTTAAAGCTTAGTTTTTCATGGGTCTGGTGTTCTGCAGCAAGAAGTTCTTTTCACTTGGGCTAAGATTAAACTGTTGGCGAGGAGGTATTCTTCAGTGATGTTTCTAAAGAAGAGTCTTTGGCTTTTCCACGTTTTATAGATGCTGTATTTTTGCCATGTGGTTTCTTTCTCTGTCTTCAAAGTCATCAGCATATCATCTGCAAATCTTCCTCACATTAGCTCTCTTGCTCCCTCTTTCATTGTAAAGATCTTTCATGATTACATAGGCTCCACTTGTGCAATCTACGGTAAACTCTTTACCTCAAAATTCTTAAGCATATCTACAATGTCATTTTGGCCATACTAAGACAACATATTTTCAGGCCATGATTACTAGAGGGTAGACAACTTGTGGAGTGGGGACACTATTCTGCCTACCATAAGGAAGAAAGAAATTATGAGCTCGTCAGCTGGTATTTCTTGTTCAATATACATGATCCTAGATAAGAGGTCAGAAAACTTCTTTTATGTCATGCCCGGATGTATAAGAAATGTGTTGATAATAAACATGTAATATAATGCATACAACATATGAATTAAAACTAGAAATAAAGATAACATTCTTACCAAAAGATGAGAAAACTTACGTATATATTGATACATGTATTGAAATGCCTAGCTTTAGATTTACCATTATCACCCATTCTGTTTATATGTATGTTCTGCCTAAAATGTGTAAATACACCACATGTGTGCAATGTCCATGGAAGCCAATGTCATTGAACACCCCCCCCAAAACTGGAGCTAGGGTCTATTGTGAGCCACCTGAACACTCTTTATTTTACACCTTAGATTATATCTCATATTACAATAATGTGCAGTAAGTGTCCCAACTCCAGATGCTCTCTGGACAGCATTATGAGTTCTTTGCCAACTTCCCAGTTTCTTCCTTTGCCGAAATTTTAGCTCCTGTTCTTTCCAATGTGCCAGGTCAGCTGTGCTGAATGTCTAGTGAGAGTCAAGTCCAATTGAAGTGAAAGATTATTACAAAAGAGAAAGAAAACTTTAAAATGCAGACAAAGCAGCATCTGTTTACATATTTATGATTGTATTGCAGACAATTTCTCATCGTTTTGAATCAGTTATTAAAACATAAAAGTCCTTGAGCAATATTTATTTCTGATATGGATATGCTAGATTGAATTTAAGGAAATAAGCAGAATAGGTGAGTGTAAAATAACATGCACTTTTTTCTACACTGCGATTAAACCGAGAGCTCTTTTCATGATGTGCAGATGTTCTACCACCATCCCTATCTCATTATATTAAAAACTTCTTTAGAAAATTGTGAAAATAATTGGATGTAGGAAAATAATTCAAATAATTTATGCTTCTACTTTACAGTAATTCATTGCTAATATTTTCTAGAATTTATACTTAGTTTTCTGAAAATTATATAAGTTGAAAAATGCTAGAATAATTCTTTAATAAATTATACTTCATAATTAATATTTCTTGGTTAATTATTTATTTATTTATTTATTTATTTATTGGGGTTTTTTTTGAGACAGGGTCTCCTTGTAGTCCCAGCTGTCCTGGAACTCACTCTGTAGACCAGGCTGGCCTTGAACTCACAAAGATCCACCTGCCTCTGCCTCCCAAGTGCTAGGATTAAAGGCATGCACCACCACACCCGGCCTTCCTGGTTTACTTTTTAAATGGTGTGACATGCCCAAACTCTATCTTGTCATCTATAATTGTTCATATTGTTTATCAACATGCCTGGATCTGGAATCAACAGGATTCTGGACATTGATGTGTGGGATTTTCTTGGATAGGTTAACTGAAGTAGAAAAATGACTGTCAATATGGGGAGCACATTCTGGCGGTGCCAGAGAAATAAGGAAGTCCGGAGGAAACTTCTCCCTGTTGCGTTCATGCCTCGTGAGAGAGTTCACCTACTCAGCTACTGCTCCCAATGCTACCATAGCAGTTACTGCCATCCTCATCCTCTCAGACACATACCAACTTCTCTGGCCTTCCAAAGCAGACTGGACACTGGTATCTCTCTAGGAATCTTCTCATCCTTTAGTCTCAGATTGGGACCGCTGAGCCATCCTGCCTTGTGGACTGAACAGCTTCTGAGGTCTGTCATTAGAGTAAAGACAGCTAATGTTGAACTACCTAGACTGTATTGTTTAAACCAGTGTACTGAATTCTTTTTGATATATGTTCATTCTACCTGTTCTGTTCCTCTAGGAAACCCTAATGCATCATCATCTAAAATTGCACCAGAAAAATATTTTTTTCCATTTTACCTCTAAGTATTAATGTGACATAATAATGTGTTAATTATAAGAACATTATTATTTTTTAATTTGAACATATTGTTTCATTTCTGGTCATAAGCATTGGAATAACTGAAACAATAATCAAGAATGAATTATAGGGAAGCACGTGAGGTGGGACAGCTTTACTTCTGCACTTGGTAGGCTGGGCCAGATAGAACTCTTGAGATCAAGGACAGTCTGGTCTGCATAGTGAATTCCAGCCCAGCTGGGGCTACCGGAAGACTTTGTCTCAAAAGACTGAAAAGCAAAACACTTGAGAGATTGCTCAGTGGATAAGGGCACCGAGTTCTCTTGCAAAGGAACTGGGTTCTGCTCCCAGTGCCCAATGGTAACTCACATCCACCTGTAACTCCAGTTCTGGGAGATCTGACACTCTTTCTGTCCTCTGATACCACTTCATGACATGGATGCACTTAAATATATACAGGTAAAACACTCATACATATAAAATATTTTTATTTTTTAAGTAGGAAAGTGTTGTTTTCATATTTCAAAATATACTTTGTTTTCTCCTTTTAATGTTAGAGCATGCTTGTTACTTAACATTGCAAAATATTTATTAATTTCAACTTGAAGAACTAAGAAGTGAAAAATTCTCTCAATTGCTTAAAAATGGACAAAGCAAACATACACAGAATTTCCAATATGAAGCATGACTAGGAGATTTAACAATGTGAAGTTCTTCCATCTAATTTTGAAGGATTGAATCTCCTTAATTTTTTTGTCTTTTTGAGACAGAGTCTTCCTGTAGCCCCAGCTGTCCTGGAACTCACTCTGTAGACCATGCTGGCCTTGAACTCCCAAAGATCCGCCTGCCTCTGCCTCCCAAGGGCTAGGATTAAAGGTGTGCGCCACCACACCCAGCTTTTTTTTAACTCCTTAATTTAAAACTTTGCCGCTAAAATTAGTTCTGTAATCAAACTGAGAGTAGCATTCTTCAAAAGTTTTATATTTTCTAAAGTTGTATTATATGTCAAATAAAAATATCAATGTTTATTTTCTCTCTGTGTGTGTTTGTGTGTGTAATGGGGTGGGATTCTATGTGTGTAGGTGTATGTATAAAGTATGTGTCTGTGTATAGTCTGTGATGTGTGTGCATGTATGTGGAATGTGTGTTTGTGTGTATTTGTATGTATATATGTGTGTAACACATGTGTGTATTTTATGTGAAGTATCTGTGTGTGGTGTGTGAGAAATATGTATGTGTGTGTATATATAAGATGTATGTGTGTCTGTGTAGTTTATATATAAGATGTGTGTTTAGTATGTGAGGGATGATTTATGTTTATGGAGTAGATGTGTGTATGTGGTATATGTATGTGAGCAGCACATGTATGTGGACTATGTATGTGTGTATTATGTTTTTGTATGGTGCGTGTGTGGTATGTTTGTGGAGTAGGTATGTATAGTATGTGTGTTTGTATGGTGTATGCATGTAAAAGTGTGTGCTTAGTATGCAGGAAATATATTTGTGTGTATAGTATTTGTATATGGAGTATATGTGTGGAGGATTGTATATGTGTTCTTTGTATAGTGTGTGTATACACGTGCACTTGCCTGTGCATGGGTATGTGGAGAAGCAGGAGGTTGACTGTTGGCATCTACTATCATTCTCCCTTCCTTTCTTTTGTATTTTTGCATTTTTGAGACAGGGTCTCCTTTTAGTCCCACCTCGTCTGGAGCTCAGTATGTCTACCAGGCTAGGCTTGAACTCACAGAGATCCCCTGCCTCTGCCTCCTGAGTGCTGGGATTAAAGGCGAGCTCCACCGCACCTGGCCTCTCCTTTCCTTTTAAAACAGGTTCTCTTGGGCAGGCGTACTGGTGCATGCCTTTAATCCTAGCACTTGGGAGGCAGAGGCACACGGATCTTTGTGAGTTCAAGGCCAGCCTGGTCTACAGAGCGAGTTCCAGGACAGCTGGGGCCACAGGGAGAACCTGTCTTGAAAAGAACAAAAACAACAACAACAACAACAACAACAACAACAACAACAAAAACAGGTTCTCTCATTAAACCTGGAGCTTGCCAATCCTCTTGGGACCCTCCAATTTCTGACCCCAGTTCTGAGGTTATGGGTGCATGCCACTGTGTCCAGCTTTTTTGTGGGTGCTCTGTATTTGAATTTCAATCCTCATGCTGTAGCAAGAACTTAACCCACAGAGAAATCTCACAATTTCACCAGTGTTTCATAATAATGATTCTTCTTTAGAATAATGCAGAAGTCACGCCTTTAATCCTAGCACTTGGGAGGCAGAGGCAGGCGGATCTTTGTGAGTTCAAGGCCAGCCTGGTCTACAGAGTGAGTTCCAGGGCAGCTGGGACTACAGGGAGACCCTGTCTCGAAAATACCAAAAAAAAAAATAATAATAATAAAATAAAAAATAAAAATAAAAATGATACACAGGCCACATGCTCAGATATTTTAATTTAATATGCATGAAATCAATCTTAGGCATTAGCACTTAATATGTTAGCCCAAATAGTTCTTATTAGCGTAAGGGTTATAAAGTTCTGGCATGCACGCTTCCTGCCAACTCTTCCCCGGCCCCATATGCTGTAGGCTCTGTCTTCATTCTGAGGCTCTCACATTGTTTTTCTCATAAGTACCTTCTTGCACTGGTACTTACTGTTCTTCCTGCCCGAAATAGTCCCCAAACTTGTCATAGGGCTTCTTGCCAACTAGACATTAGTTGAAATGTCACTTCTTCAAGATGGGTGACATATTCTTCAATAAATATTAGTTTATCATATCCTCCATCTGTGATATGAGTCAGTTTTTAATTTTGCCTTAAGGTATTTTGTGAAAACAGTAACAGGGGATAGAGAGTGTCCCTATGGTTACTGAGCAGTGTCCCCTACACAAGTGTCACATAAGAGAGCATAAAGGGATTCAAATTATTTTAATGGTGAATGAAAGAATGAACTTAGAATAATTAAAAATAGATGATAATTTTATTTTAGATACATAATGTGGGAAATGCACTGACATACCCAATATAAAACTGTGGAAGATAGTGTTTTCTGTTGTGCCAGTTAACACTCTTGCTCCATGATCTTCTACAATGCAGCTTAGCATGGCTTCATCCACCAGCAGTCCTTTTCCACACTGAAACAAGTTCCATTCTCTCAACTGGCTCTTCAAATGGATAGTCTGCTTTCTGTCTCTTTGGTGCTATAAGTCATATCAAAATACTATGCTAAGCCTATGAGAATAACCATAAACAGTATAAATGCTTGTTTTAAGCTGCTAAATTTTGTGAAAGTTTTGTTACATCACAAATAAGGGCAAAGTAAGGTCTGGAATTTAGTAGCACCAGGAGCTGTGCTTGGTGTTTTATATTGATTACATCATTTATTCATTCAGCCCTCATAAATGTTATCCAGTATAATTTCTCCTTATCCACTAGAACAAAATAATCAGGGTTGGGACTTGACTTGATTTATGAAGCAACAGTTAAGGAAACCACAGCTGGAAAGATGCATAAATGGCATCATATGCTTAGATGATTAATCTAACTGTGCACACCTCGGTCTCACATCCAGCTCATGGACATTGCCAGCTCTGCAACAAGCAGAAGGACAGTGTTGGGAAAGGTGAGGGAGGAAGAAGCAAAAGAATTGAAATGAAAAGCAGGTGCTCCTTACACTCCATTTTTCACAATGAAAGATCAAGGAGGGACACTTAAAACACTATGGAAGAAAGAAAATTATCTCCTCCCGTTTGAATTATGACTATTTTTATCTGCTTTCCTACTGCCTTTTCTCATATTCCCATTTAGAAGGTCTACTACAAAATGTGTTTGAACTTCTATTTCTAAATATTTACTTCTGAAACTCAAATTCTGAAAATTCTTACGATACTGAAGTTATGCTCTGAAAGTTTTCTACCAATCAACACTTTATTTTAGGGAAAAAAATGATCCTAATGGCAACTATAGTAGAACTAAAATTTAAACTGGGCTAATGGCAAACTTTCTCTGAAAATCTTCTGTGCAGATCTGAAAGGACTCAGCCCTGCTCCCGTCTCTTTCTGTCTTCCTGCTCTTCCCCTGGGCTTACTGCAGTTTTGCTTGTGTTGATAATGTATGTCTCATCTGTAAGTTTGCTTATTCGCTAGCATTAAACACATGTATAAACCGAAGGAGAAACAGTGCAAATGCTATAACAATCTACAGACTAGTCAATCTAATCCTTGGTTATTGAACTGAAATGTTGCTGAATCTCTGTGTTTTTTGTTTTTTTTTTTTTTCCTCTGTTCCCTAAAGCAGCTCTTTCTGGTATGGTACTGTGTTTTCTTTTGAGAGAAAAAGTCCGATCATAGTAGAAGTTTAAGAGGAAGAAAAGGGCTTAGAAATCCATTCTTTTGGATTTTGTTTGTGTGCGTGTGTGTGTGTGTGTGTGTGTGTGTGTGTGTGTGTGTGTGTGTGTATTTGTTTGTTTTGAGGGGATGTTTGTTTTTCCTGAATGACAATTTAAACCAAATGAACAACATTTAACTTTGTTTTATAAACACATTATTCATTGATGAATGCAAGAAACAGTCTCAGGCATATGTAAAACTGCAGATATCCATAGAAATGTGTTCTGAATAGTGGCTTGTCAAAATTACATGTGCAGGCCTAATCCCAAGTACTGAATGAGGGACAGGGATTGAACTCAGCTTCACTTAAACACATGTCTGGAGAGACATAAGTGTTGGAAGAAATCTTACCCTCTAGTGTATACTTGTTAGCCTTTCCCAAAGGGAAAAAAAATCTTCCTCCATATTTACATGACAGGATATAAATTTTAACTTGGAGAAAGGTACCCACTAAACTTCTTCTCCCAGCTTCTCCCAAAGACTGGATATCTGAGTGCCATTTCCCATAAAAATAAAGAATTAGCTGTTGCCTCTTTTTTCTAAACTAAATATGGAATGGAATGTCAAGCACAAAGATCAAGAGAAATCCTGACGCAAGTGTAATTAAGCAGCCTGCATTATGATGGTCATCTTACTCACAAATATTTATATTATTTGTAGTAGAAAAAATTCCAAAGGCTCTCTTTTATATAATAAAATAATATTCTGTGTGGCGTGTGTGTGTGTGTGTGTGTGTGTGTGTGTGTGTGAAATAAGAGCATATAAGGAGGGGATTTCATTAAACTAAAGACTTTGCAGCTGTAAGCAGACTGGCATGACTTTAATTAAAGACCATCTGTATTTGGAATGCAAGGCCATTGTAAACTTAACTGCTGTGACAATGGTGCAGATCCTCTGGAAGTTTTGAATCCTTTAAGAGCGATTAAAGTCCATATTTTTTGGTCAGTGAGCTGATGGATCAGAATACAGAATGTTTAAAGCCATTTTATGTAGTTGAAAGTACATTTAATGCCAAGGCATAATGACTATGGGTTTCCATCTTAAGTATTTTTTTGGCTATAAAAAAGAAGATTCTTAATGTCCTGGGCTTTCCAAAAGTCTTCTATTCTAGTCTCTGTACCTATAATTTTGAATAAAACATTTCTCCTAGTAACTAATTAGGCTTATTATCTATTACCCTCATGAGAGGACATGTTTCCTTGTCTACTCAATATTTTACTAGACTTGTAAACAAAATTTCTTAAATTATGTTCTTAGTTCTATCAGCTTGCTGATAAAAGTGCAGAGAAACAGAGACTTGAGTGAAAATGAACAAAACATACATAATATAAAGAATGAAAAATAGAATGTTTTAAATACTTATATTTACAAATGTGAACTTTGTAAAGAAAGAGCTATTAATAAACAAGAACCTAGATTTCTTTCAATGCATAGATGTAGATGTCTCAAGCAAGTTTTTAATATATTTTCATTCTATACTTTCTAATGGAATTTTCTATTCCTCACTTGAAAATTTTTGATGTCTTTAAAAATTGAATATTTTAAAGTAGTTTTCAATAATTTTTTACTACTTTTTCCCTCCAACTATCGTCAGATTTGTATACTCATGCTATGTAATATTTCAACATTGGAGTCAATGCAGTGCTGTATGTGTTATGAATAAACTAGGCTCATTAAAAGTGGTATTTTTGAATCACTGTTAAGAGTTTGAAGGAATTGCTGTGAATAAACACCATCACCAAAACAACTTGGGAGAGAAAGGGCTTATTTCATCTTATACCTTGAGTAACAAGCCAAAGCAAGAACTCAAGGCAGGAACTGAAGGAAAGACCTTGCTGAAACACTGCATACTGGTTGCTTCCTCTGACTTGCTTAGCCTTCATTCTTATACAGCATAGGCTCACCTACCTAGGGATAGCATTGCCCTCCAAGGACTGGACCTTCCTACATCAGGTCAGCCCTGGCCACAGGCCAAACTGGTTTGGAAGTTCTTCAGATGAAGGTCCCTCTTCCCAGATGATGCTAGGTTTGTGTCAAGTTGACAGCTGAAGCAACTCTGACAAATTCCAGTATCAGTGTTTTTTCTTTGGTTTTTTTTACTTCTTTATTTTTTTTTTCATTTTTTAACAATAAGCAATAATTTATGAGTACAAGCATCCATGTAAAACCAATTTGCACGCAGTTGTGCCCAAACCCACACAGTCCATGGGTCCCACCATCCAGCTGGGGGGGGGGGGCTCCTATGTTCAATCAAGTTGATCAGATGAGTGTCCAGACTATATTGCTGTAGTTTCATCATTCACCCCAATCGCAGCCCTTAGATTCTATAACGCCCCCTCTTCCACAGATTGTTCCCTAGGCTTAGAAAAGGGGCACAGGTGGACGAGAAGCAAAACAGTCTACTTTCTCTGGAGCTGTTGTCTTGGACTCTGGTCAATTCTGGCTGTTTCCTTTCATGGGCTGACAGTTTGTAAATATGATGATGATGAGGTCATTCTCTAACTGTAAATTGGAGCCAACTGTTATAGAGGTAATCTCTTATAAAACTGATAAAACTGCCTTTGTTAATTGACTAATAGACATAGGAACTGTGAAAAGGATTATTCTCTATTCAGATCCAAATAGAATATTAAAGTCTCCTTAAACTATGCACTTTAGCAAAATATATTAATACAGGAGAGCTCTGATATCAGCAATGGATTATTCTACCAAGGAGATGTTGGCCAGGGGACCCATGCCCCCACAAAAGGTAAAGGCTTCTTGCCTGTAAACTGGGATACCTGCAAGAAGAGAGGTGGTAAGGCCCTGCTGTGGAAGACCTGATGTAAGCATGGAAAAGATGAATTGAGACCACACTTGCAAGTGTACAGTTGGTCTCTGGAATACCAGAGAGTGTTACCAAAGGCCACTAAACCAATAAAGCAAATATAGGTCTCCTTGAGGCAAGCAAGACTCCTCTGTCAGCACCAGCTACATCTCACCTGCCTGGAAATACTGTGCAGCAGTGGTAGCCATATGCCTGTATATCCCAAATCTAATTGGCTATTAGCTCTCTCCTTGGAGGAATAACCCATGGCTGATGCCACAAGCTTACATCCCCTAGTGGTTAGGAGATGTTATAAGCCACAGTAAGACCCTGTCATATTTTACAGAAAAAATGTAACTCATGGATTAACATACCATACAAACATCTGTGTCTATACCAAAGTAACCTACCATAACAATTAGTACTGTTTAAATATCTTTATATCTAATTGCTTGTGCTTCATTAGTAGGATTGAAATGTTATTCAATGATTTTTCTTTGTATAGCTTTTGTTAAGTCTTTACTTTCCCTGAGCAGCTATACTCCCTCAAATCAAAAGAAGTTAATCTACAAGTAAGGCGTTGATAGAGTTACTTTGAAGATGATAAGCTGACTAGATTTCAGTGGGGGAACTTGCACTGAGGAACATCTGAGTATACCCATATATCCTCAGACAATACTGGTCATTGCCCCCACCTCTTGGCTACCCATCTGAAATGGATGGTAAGACCCTCTTGCTGAAGATATCAAATCATGTGCTGTAAAACAAACAAGGGGAAAACATGCTGGTCTTCACTTTAGAGTTTCATCTCTACTGGGTAGTATTCATAGAGGTGGAAGGTTCTATGAATTCTTCTGGAAGAAAAAAAAATCTTCATCAATCTTACCAAGCTGTAAATTCCTGAACTACAATAACAAATCCCCACCAGTGCAATAGTGGCATGAATATTATGTGAGTAACCAACCACTTTTGCATTGAATTGAAGATCTGATTTCTAGAATGAATCCCATCTCTGACATTGGTAACAGGCTTAGGAACCTGAGGCTAGACACAGGATTTAGAGGGGAACTGAATACTAATTTCTATTAAATAGTTACCATATTAAACTGACTTTTAATGACTTGTTATTCTGATAAATTAGTTCATCTCACAACTCTCACCAGATAATTTTACTTATGCAGCAGATGATGATTAACATAGATAACCACAACTGACCAACATGCAGAGAATGAGAGGCTGTAGAGTGCTTAGTCCAGAATAGAGCACCTACATGACACTTCTCCCTTGTAAGTCTCAGGGATCATTGTGGAAGAGGAATTCCAAATATTTTAGGAGCCAGAGGTGGTAGAGGACCATGAAGAAACAGAGATTTCCATACAGATCATTAGTTTGCTTATATGAACTCACAGCAATGGAGACAACATGCATAAGCCCCATGAAAGCTCAAACCAGGAAAAATGGACATAAAGAAGAGGGTAAGAATCCCAACCCCACCTAAGAAAAGAGTGGCAACAGGGAGAAGCAGAGACAGTGTCTTTCAAGCCAGAGTCTCTTGGTAGATTAAGCACCAGTGAATGGACCAACACTGAAGGACACTTGGAGACACACAAATTACACTGTATAGAACTGAGTATTTATATACATTTACAGATAGAAGATAGATAGATAGATAGATAGATAGATAGATAGATAGTAGAAAAATACATTAAATTGGGCAGGGAGGATAAGGGGAGGTACAGAGAGGGTATCTATAATAAACATGTGTAGAAATCACAAATATTCAATAAAATGTTTTAGTTGTATTAATATTTCTATTGTTTTCCTACTCTATTTTGTTTCTGATGCAACCCTTATTTTCTTCCTCCTAGTAAATTTGGAGTTAGAAAATTTCCACATTTCTTGAGGTATAAAGTTAAACTCTCTATTTAAGGTATTTGTTTCTTCATTACTTTTCCCTTTTCAATGTTTTTTTTTTATTTTTTTATTGATGCTTTGTGTATTTCATACATCATTTTCCAATTCAGTTCAGGCGTATATCCCCTTCCCTTCACCCCACCCCACCCCTACCCATCCCAGATCATGCATTCTGCCATAACTTTTCTGCATCTTTCTGGGTTTTTTTGTTGTTGTTGTTTTGTTTTCTTTTTTTTTTTAACAATAAGTGATAATTTGTGAGTACAAGCATCCTTCATGTAAAACCGATGACCCTGTCATACTTAACAGAAGAAAATGTAATTCATGGATTAACATACCATCCAAACATCTGTGTCTATACCAATGTAACCTACCATAACAACTAGTAATGTTTAAATACCTATATATCCAATTGTGAGTGCTTCATTAGTAGGACCGAAAGGCTATATATTATACTGTTTAAGTACCTATATATCTAATTGCATGTGCTTCATTAGTAGGATTGAAAGGTTATGCCTGGACAAGCTGGCAGCCCATGAAAGAAAACAGCCAGAATTGACTAGAGACCAAGACAACGGCTTCAATGTTTATTTTTATTGAATTTTTTGGATTTAATGCAATATATTTCAATCATATTTAAACCCCTTCCTGTATCCATACCCCCCTCAAAGTTCTCAAATCATATTTCATACATTATGTCATATATGTTAAGGTGTATCAAGTCAAGTTTGTGTCCCTAGATATCTCTCCCTGTGAGTTCATCCACTGTAGCCTGTTCATCCTTTCTGTCATCACTCCTTTAATGAAGATTAACTCTCCCTCAGCCAGCAGTGATTAGCTGCCAATTGCTCCTCATCTATAACAGAGCCTCCTGGTTTTCATCTGTTTGAATTTTTATGCTTTTTGTTCATGTTGATATATTGGCTGAAATTTCATATGAGCAGGTTCCCAGGAACTGTAAGACTGTCTTTTTATAGTCATTCATGACCCCTGACTCTTACGGTATTTCCACCCAATCTTCCACAATGGTCTCTGATCCCTGGATGAGTGAGGTTTGGTATCCTAGTCCTAGGCCCCACACTCTGCAGTCTCTTTTTCCTTATACTTGTGTCAGTTGTGGCCTTCTTTAGTCAATACCTTCTGATGAATGAGAAAGCTTTATTAGTGAGAGTTGAAAGATGCATGAATATTGTCTTTGCCCCTTGCTACACTGTGTTCTGTGAGCCTTAGAGGTAGAGGTTCCATTGCAGATAGATGTATCACTTAAGCTTAAGCATCTCACAGACACTTCTCTGTGTGTGACCAGTTGTGGAACCAGCTTCTATCTGTTGTAATGGAGAAAATGGGGACAATTTTAATTTTCTAAGAGTTCTGCACACTGCTTTCCACAATAGTTGCATTCTTTTGCAATACCAATAGCAGTGAATGAGCAGATCCTTTCTCCACACCTTCACCAGCATTTGATGTCATTTGTCCCCTTGATCTTAGCCAGTCTGACTGTCCTTCTTACAGAAGCCATTATCGCATTAACTTTTCTCATAGCTCTGCTTTGGCTGCTCCCCCTAAATTTTGCATGTACTAATTCTCTTTTGTTGGCCTTGAATTTTACTCAATTCTATTGTGACTTCTGTTTGAAACAAATGCTTATTTAAGGCACAAGGTTTAATTTTAGTGTATATATGGATTGTCTAGTTCCCTTTTAATTAATGCCTTCTATCACACCATTCTAGCAAGAAAAATATTACTTCCCACGTTTCCATCTTCTTTGGAATAGTTCAAGTGCGTGCTACAGAAGGTTGTGAATTCTGTTGTTGATGAAAAAAAAAATGTCCTTTATTTAGCTCATTTCTGATGGTCTGCAGTATATTTCTTTTTTTAATTTTTTTATTTGTTTTTCTCTACGTGTATGAATGTACTGTCTGCATGAAGGTCTGTGCACCCGTGTTGTGCAATGCCACGGAGGTCAGAAGACAGTGTAGGATTCCCCTGGAACTGGAGTCCTGGAATTGGAGTTTCAGACGGTTCTCAGCTGTCATGTGGGTGCTAGGGATCGAACCCAGGTCCTCTTCAAGAGCAGTCACTGCTCTTAACCGCTAGGCCATCTCTCCAGCCCCTGCAGTATATTTCTAATACAGCTTTCTTATTTATGTTTTATCTATTTTTGAAAGTGGGCTGGTGAGGCTTCCTACTGTTATTCTATTGCAACATACTATTAGGAGTTTTAGCTATAGTAATTAGGTAAGGAAAGCAAATAAAAGGTACCCAAAAGAGAAACAAAGATAAAATAATCTTTGTTTGTAAATGACATCTTTCATGAAGAAAGCATTAGGAGTATTTAAAAAGAAAAATAACACATTTAAAATGAATAAATTCACCAAGAGTGTAGGATTGATAGTCAATAAAATCCCATTTACAATAAAAAAAGAATTGATCAAGACTGAACTTCAGTAAGGAAGTTAAGGACTCATGTACTAAAACCTACAAAAATCATGATACTAATATGATGGAAATGTCTACAAACTGTAGACTCAACACTTATCTCCACCATAACAATGGCATTTTTCATAAAATTAGGAAAATCGATCCAAATATTTATATGGCATTACTATGGAACCAAACAAACTAACACTAAAATAATAACCTAAAATTTGGCATTATTCTTCCTAATTCCAAAGTATTATTTCAAAAGTGCACTAATTAAAGCCACACATCTGTCCACAGGCAGACAACAGAACAAAAGGAAAACAATAAAGAACTCAGAATCAAACTAATTCTTGTGTATTCAGTTGGTCTTTGTTAAAGAGATCAGAAAGAAGCAGTGATAAAATGTTTCTTTAAATGAGTAACAGAAAGCTAAATAGGACCATGCAAAGGAATGAAAGTAGAGCCCTGTTATACTGCTCAGAATTCACCAATAAAATTAACCAATATTATAACTCTGACAGAGTATTTATGTGTAGAATATGCTAAGAAATCAAAAAATTAAAAACTCATACAACAAAAAATCCAATTAAAAATTTGGAAAGAAATTGAGCACTGACTTTTCAAAACATGAAATGCAAAGGGCTGAGAAATATTTTTAGTCAGTTCAGCATCTTTAGTCATCAGGGAAATGAAAATTAAAACCACTCTGAGATTTT
This sequence comes from Rhizomys pruinosus, assembly GCA_009823505.1. Lineage (NCBI taxonomy): Eukaryota > Metazoa > Chordata > Mammalia > Rodentia > Spalacidae > Rhizomys > Rhizomys pruinosus. The sequence goes on from VZQC01003561.1 coordinate 22,508, forward strand.
ATCTTACCGCACTCAGAACTGAATGACAAAGATCCAAAACCAAATATAACAAGAACAAATGTGGGTGAGGATGTAGGAAAAGATGAACTCTCCTCCTCTCCTGGTGGCTGAACAAACTGTGCCAGCCACTAGAAAAATCAGAGAGGAGATTACTTAAAAAGCTAGAAATCAATATATCATATAACCCAACAATGCCACTCTTAGACATTTATGCAAAGACTCTACTACAGAGATACCCTCATCCAGGTTAATTGCCGTTCTTGTCATAATAGCCAGGAAATGAAATCCACCTAGGTGGCCATCAACTGATGAGTGGATAATGAAAGTGTGGTGCACATACATAGTTGAATGTTATTCAGTTGTTTAAAATAATGAAATGAAAAAGGGGGCCATTACATGTAGTAAGAAACCCAACAAAACCTGAGGAAGTACTGGCAACCTGTGGGTGCCCAGAGGGGAGAATTAGTCTCATTTAAAAGCCGACTCTTGGTAGACTTCCCAGGCTCCAGTGGATGCACCTAATGGAGAGGGATTTGGGGATACGAGTTTGAGTCTATAGGCCTTACACACACACACACACACACACACACACACACACATGAGACATGAAATTTGGAAGGGAACGAAATTTGCAAAACATCTTCTAAAGTAACAACTAGAATATATATATATATATATATATATATATATATATATNTAGCTTCCCTTAAATGCTGAATATTATTCCATTATACAAATGTTATGTTTAACTAGATGGACACTTGATTAATTCTAATATTTGGGTATTAAATAGACAACACTGCTATGAATATATATATATATATATATATATATATATATGTATTCTAGATATATTGTAGATATACAGATAATTGAGAAGATAGTGATAGGCTCATGTAATTACAGAGTCTGAAAAGTCCCATCATCTGTATTCTGAAAAAGCTAGAGATTCAGGAAAGCTAGGCTTTAGCTGCAGTCTAACACTAATCCTGAGATTCTGAGGATAGACTGACTTACATCTCTATTTGCTTCTAAGGGTGCAAAAAGTAAGATCTACAAGCCTCAAGAAAAGGGATTTGTCTTGCTTAAGCAGAGGACATAGTTACTTTCCAGTGTCTGCTTACTCTAGTCCAGTCCTCAATGGCTCACGTGAAGGTCACTCACTGAGCATCCAAGTTCTAAAACACTGTCTCTCAGAAACAACTTCACTAGCACAAGGAGAACTGTTTTACCAAGTATCTAAGAATCCAGTACAATAAACACATAAAATCAACAACCACAAGCCTCTTACACCATAAACAGAAATTACCTCAAAATGAAAGACTTAAACATAAAACATAACACTATAAAATTCCCAGAAGAAAATAGAAGTAAACTTCATGACATTTGATTCCAGCAAAAATTTCCTATATATGACACCAGTAGCACAACCAACAAAATGAAAATTAGACCAGTGGGACCACATCAAACAAAAATAGTTCTTCACAGAAAAGACACAATCAATAAAGTAGAGCTGCAACCCACAGAATGGAAGGAAATATTTGGACAGCACATACCTGATAAGAGTTTATGGCTCATAAGGTATGAAGAAATTTGAGCTTCAACAGAGCAAGCAAAGAACATAACTTAGTAGACAAAGAAACATCATTGCTACCTGATGTCACTCATTGACGGTATTCAAAAAATGTTGGTCTCATATACATTGAGAGGATAATGATTTCCAGAGCCTTGGGGTGTTGGAAGTAGAGGAGCAAGGAAACAATTGATTTTCTAGTGCCATGTTTCGGTTAAGTAAGGGAAGTTCTAGAAGGTCATTGCAAAACAGCCTGACTGCATATAACAGTAAATTACTGTGTGACTCAAGAACTTAGATGAAAAGATTTTGAATGATATTAGCCGAAAAATATGCATGCTGAAGGAGAAATATATTATATACTTATATATTGATTTAAAGAATATAATAATGTAGATCAATGTGTTAAAATATCATATGGGCTACATTATTATTTTTTAAGTGTTTTTTAGAACTTTTTCAAATTTTTATTTTATTTATTTATTTATGTGTGTGAATGTATTGTCTGCATGGAGATTTGTGCACCCATGTCGTGCAATGCTGTGGAGGTTAGAAGAGGGCGTCGGATTCCCCTGGAATTGGAGTTCTCCTGGAATTGGAGTTAAAGACAGTTCTCAACCACCATGTGGGTGCTGGGGATCGAAGCCGGGTCTTCTGCAAGAGCAGTCGGCACTCTTAACCGCTAGGCTATCTCTCCAGCCCCATTATTATTATTTACTTCTTTATATTTTATGAACAAGTAGAAAGTATATTTAATTGCAGAAATGAAAACCTGGGCAAAGAACATGAATTTGGGGGTTATAAATTGTCCCCAGGTACATGGGAAGGAAAGATGGTTAAATGGTTAAAATGGAGATGGATTTTCGTATGTTGTACCTAGGTGTAAGACAAAATGAGCAACGTTAATGTTACATTCCTCATGATCTAAAGACAACTGTGCTGTTGTATTGGGAATCCCTACATAGGTTCTAGAGCTGACCTAATACTTATTTTCAGACCTTGAATTTTTAGTATATGATGGAGAGTATGTGTGCATCTTTTAGAGTAATATGGGAGTAAAATGGAAAGATGCTAATCAAGAAATGTGACATGGAAATAACATACAGTTTGTTTCCAAAGGATACGATGTTAATATAGGTGCAATATAACAGACTGGTGCAACTTAGCCTTTCTGGATGCTTAAGGACCATATGAATTTGGCTGAGGGACCTGGGGGATAACTTTGTTCCTTGTCCTCAGAGGTCAACCAAGTCTTAGGGGATTACACATGGGGGCATCTCTTGAAAAGTACTGCAGAGATGGGGGTCACCAGTCTTCCTGTTCAGGGAGGTCCTGGAGGAGCACACTAAGGGACTTCAGCCAGTGTCCAGTCTATAAGGGGTGGCACACCTTTAATCTAGCACTTGGGGGCAGAAGGCAGGCAGATCTTGTGAGTTCAAGGCCGCCTGGTCTACACAGTGAATTCCGGGACAGCTGGGCCTTACAGGTAGACTCTGTTCGAAAAAAGAAAAAAAAAAAAAAAAAAAAAAAAAAAAAAATGGAAGTCTTTCTCATGCTTCAGAAAAGGAAGCCTGGTCTCGCACTAGAAGACCTGATTTTGTCCTCACATGGATGGAACTGGTGGATGAGGAGCTGAAGGATCAAGTGACTCCCTCCCAGAAAAAAAATCCTGAGAGACCCTGAGGACCAGATCCTCAACTGACCTCAACAAACAAAACCTTGGTTAATCTGGGCTAATCTGTGTGGCCTTAAGCATCAGAAGGAAAATACAACCAGAAAAATAAATAAATAAAAAAAAAAAAAAAAAAAAAAAAAAAAAAAAAAAAAAAAAAAAAAAAAAAAAAAAAAAAAAGAGCAATGTTGTTTAGCCTGTCTTCAATCTCTTACAGGCAGGTGCATCTGCTCTGTGGCTGCCACTGCTTTTGGCACTCCTCAAGGACATTAGACAGAAGCTTTTTAAGCTTCCAATATTGGACTGAGGACTGCTGAGATACCCAGCTTGTGAACCTGCAGCTAATGGGGAATTCAGCTTCATCAGAATATGGATGCCATTGTTGGACTACCTGGCTGTATCTGGAGGCAGTGCAGGGGGATCCAGACAGGACGTTGCTTACTGGACTTCATTTGGTGGAGCATGTTGAGGGAAAGACCCCAATTGGAGCCAAAAGTTCAGAGATTGATGAGTTGTTTGTTTTGGCTTGCCAAAGTGGAGATTGTTTAACACTTCCTTAATAAAAATATGACATCCTTTAGGAAAAAGAAGTCTTCTCCAATTAAAGTGATTATATATATATAGTAATATATATATATCGTATATATATATATATACTACGAAGCAGGAGAACGTAACAACAAACAAAGGAAAAGAATTGGAATAAAAGAATTCTGGAAAGGACCCAAAAAAAGATGCAGGACATGTATGGCAGAGTACAGGGACTCAGGTGGGGTGAGTGGCATGGAAAGGGAAGTAACTCTAGATTCGATTGAGAAATGATGTAAGACTTATGGAAAAAGATTAAGAACAATAAAAAACAATTTTGTGAAAAAAAGAAATAAATTGGAAAAAATAAAATGAATGAATAAATAAATTTAATTTAAAAATTCAGATATATTTAATTTCAAGAAATTGACGAGTATGGTGGTGCACACCTTTAATCCCAGCACTCGGAAGGTGGAGGCAAGGGTATCTCTGTGAGTTCAAGGTCAGCCTGGTCTACATAGCAAGTTCCAGGCCAGCTGGGACTGGTGGGAGACCCTGTCTCAAAATGACCCCCCCCAAAAAAAGAAAGAAATCTTTCCATTATAAGGTGTTGAATAACATAATGAAGACCCTAGTTTAAACCCCCAAACTCTGCATGTGTCATAGTGGGACTTTTAAACAATTGAAATTTTAGATGTTTTAAGAGAGTTAGAGAAAGGTCTCCTAAAAAACACTGGATTTACCCAAGAGCATCTTGAGATTTAACAGTCTTATAACAGTCCTCTTTTCTCTAAAAGAGTTCATCTCTTTTTTTCCATCTTTTTGAGACACAGTCTCCCTGTAGCCCCAGCTAGCCCAGAGCTCAGAATGTAGACCAGGCTGCCTGATCATCACTTTTTTTTTAAAGACAAAGTCTCACAATATAGTCCTGGTTGGCCTGGAACTCATATGTGGATAAAGCTAGTCTTTAATTCATAGAGATCTGCCTGCCTCTGCCTCCAGTGTGCTGGGATTAAAGGTGTGCATCACCTTGTACAGAGAGTTCATTCAATTTATTTATTTATTTATTTATTTATTTATTTATTTACTTATTTATTTTAGTACATACATTTTAATGTGTGCATACATTACTGCAAAATTTAGTGGCTTAAAAGCAATCATCTGAGACTGAAGAGAGATGGCTCAGTGGTTAAGAGAACTGGCTGCTCTTGCAGAGGACCTGGATTGGGTTCCCAGCACCCACATAGCAGCTTACAACTGTAACTCCAGTTCCAGAGGATCTAACACCTCTTCTGACCTCTGTGGGCATTGTACACCACTGTGGGTGGTGTACTTATATACGTGCAGGCAAAATACTCATACACATAAAATAAAATATCAAGATATTTAAAAAAAAAAAACGAAAAAAAAATGGAGATGGAAATGAAGTCTACAGTGAGATATCATTTTAAGCTTACTACCATGGTTATTATTTTTTTAAAGAAAACAATTTTGGAAAGTTTAGAAAAGCTAGAACCCTTGTTCACTGTTGGTGGCAGTGTCATTTGGTCTTTGTGGAAAACAGTGTAGAGTTTCTTCAAAAAGATTAAAAATGTGCTCACAATCTATCTAGTAATATAAATTCCAAGTACATACCCCACAAAATTAAAGGCAGGAACTCAAAAGGTACATCTGTTTTTCTGTGTTTGTTGCAAAACTATTTTCCATAAGCTATATATGGATACATCTCAAATCTCTACTAGCAATAATGGATAAAGAAAATAGAATAAGTGAGAAATTGATAATGATTATAGACATACACTGAAATATTAACCATCAAAATGGAGACCTTGTATTTTATAAAAACACAAATAAGTATTATACAAAAGAATATTTCCTAAGTTTCTAGAGATTTAGTTTAGAAAGGAACAAAAGGAGAATAAAGCAAAATAAATGATGAACATGGAAATATCATGTAATTCTCATAAAAAAGCAAAACTAAATTTTATGTACCAGTATACTAAGAATTACTGTACTGCTATAATTGAATATGATTTCTATGAAGAATATAAAGGTAGTTCCATATAATATGTTTCACAAATTAGAAAACCTAATAGTTCCAAAAAGGAGAAAGTTCATGATTCATGTATTAAAAGATGTTCACAAGATTGAGCCAACCAACATACCCCCATGGATAATGAAGAGTTCATGAAGGCCCATCTTTTGCTGAAGAGCTATTGGCAATTGATGGCTGTTGGGAAAGTCAGTTTTCTTCAGGGATTTCTCCCTGGGAAACTACTCTGCAGATGGCCCCACATCCAGTCAGGCAATGCTAAGTGGACTCCGTGTGTTTAAAAACATAGCATATGATCCAAACATATGTGTCTATGCCAAAGTAACCTACCATAACTATTAGTGCTGCTTAAATACCTATATATCTAATTGCTTGTGCTTCATTAGTAGGATCGAAAGGTTACTCCTGAACAAACTGTCAGCCCATGAAAGGAAACAGCCAGAATTGACCAGAATCCAAGTCAACAGCTCCAGAGAGAGAGGACAGTTTTACTTCTCATCCACCTGTGCCCCTTTTCTAAGCCTAGGGAACAATCTGCGGAAGAGGGGGCGTGGTAGAATGTAAAGGCTGCGATTGGGGTGAACGGTGAAACTACAGCGATGTAGTCTGGACACTCATTTGATCAACTTGATTGAACAAACAACCTGTCAACCTCCACTGAATGGTGGGACTGTGGGGGTTTGGGCACAACAGTCTATAGATTGGTTTTGCACGAAGGATGCTTATACTCATGGATTATCACTTATAGCTAAAAAATGAAAAAAAAAAAAAAAACCTGAAAGATGCAGGACAGTTATGGCAGAATACATGATCTGGGATGGGGTGGGGGTGGGGGGGAAGGGAAAGGGAAATATGCCTGATCTGAATTGGAAAATGATGTATGAAATGCACAAACCATCAATAAAAATTAAATTTAAAAAAAAAAGGGAAAAAAATAGCATATGAAATTAGAAAGGAAAAGCCATGGGGAAATGGGAAGAAATTTAGTGGGAGAGAAATGGCAAAGATTTGGTTAAAACATGTTATATAAAGGTATGAAATTATCAAATAATTTTTTTAAAACAAAATGGTTTAGAAAATGAAAAGCAATTAAATATTTAAACATTAATAATTTATATTTGTTAGTGTAATTTTTACTATACTTGTAAGTATATATCAATTTAAGCCAGCAGCTATCATGCTCAATAATGAAGTACTGTATAGATTTTCAATAAAAACAAGTGTAGACAATAATACCATGGATTCTATATCACTCAGCAAAATATGAGATAAGAATGTAATGCACAAGTTATAAAGTGTTTTTTAAAAGCAAAATTAGAATAGAACTGGGTCAGAAAATACTTTCTGTCTCACAGCCCTAACTTCTGCTTTAAGTAATCCAATAATATTTGAAAACGTGGCATCTTTGTTTTGAAAGACATAAATATTTACACGTTTAGATGGAAAATGATGAGAAGATGAGGGGAAAATGTCAAGTGATTTCTCAGTTTACCAGTAGAGTGTCTGCTGCACTCTTCTCAGTCCTGGTTGCACAGTTATTTCACAGGCATTTGACTGTAGTAGTAATCCACATGGGAAACAAGCACTATATATATTTTGCAAAATTGTCATGTGCCTGCAAACAATCTTAGTATATCCTCCTACCAATTAGCACCTGGAAGTGCACACTAATATATGTGCATGGACTTGCCTTTATATTACGTCTGTGTTGTCTATTTTTTAATAGCTCAAAAATGAAAATGTTATAAGGAAAAATTATTATTTTTTGTCTTTTGGAGACAGGGTCCCCCTTTAGTTCCAGCTGGCCTGGAGCTCACTATATAAACCAGGCTGGCCTTGAAATCACAGAGATCCACCTGCCTCTGCCTCCCAAGTGCTGGGATTAAAGGAGTGGGTCACCATGCCCAGCATGAGGAAAAAACTATTATGTAACAATTTAAGAAATATTATGTTATACATAGGTTGAACAAAGACAATTTTGTGATATTGAGTCTTTTGCCATTCAGAGAGTTGAAATTCTTAGGCAATGTTTGTTTAGTTTGATATCTCTGATCTTAATCAGAAAAATGTCATTTATAATCAAAAATATAAATTATGAAATATAATTATGACATGCTGTCATAAATTAACTAAAGACACCATGGGCTGTCCATTTTAAAATAGTATATTTGGGTTAATCTTGTCTATCAACCTCTCTTTATTTTTGGTAAGACACAACTAATTTATTTTCATTCCTTCCAAAGTCTACTGGTTGCTCCTGTCAACTACTAATATGTTCCATGTATTTTTATTTCAGCAAAGAAAGACAAATTCCATGGAAAATCTTCATTTTGAATATCTGTAAGCAGTAATGAAATTTATTCATTTGTTTGTTATGTACATATATAGATGCTTCTATAGATAAAATATTCATTCTATCAATTTAATTAGTGAAAATTATGTAATAATTTTATTTGTGTATTAATTACATAAGAATATTTTTGCCAACAATGGCAGTCTATACTCTGAAGAGGCTGAAACCCCAGTAGTTGCTCAGTCCACAAATTGATATCTCAGTAGTCCCCATCTGGCACTGAGGATTGCTTTGGAGGATTCTTGGAGAGACATGAGTCTTCAGTCCATATTGGAAGGTTGAAAAGCTGTGTCTCACGTCTTTGAAGGATGGCAAAAGCAGTGGCGGCTGCAGGGTAGCTGCACTTGCCAGTAAGACAGGCAAAACAATAGTGCTTTTTTTTTTCTTTTTGTTTTTTTACTAAGATCTCAAGTACCCAGGCTGTATCAACAGAGACCAGTACAGACAGGAAGATCAAGACATGACATGGTGCTTATTGGACCTCATTTGGTGACCATGGGAAGGGAAGACTCCAGTGTGGAGCACAAGGGCAGGACTGATGATTGTTTGGGCTTGCCAATGAGGAGCTTTCAAACAATTCCTTAAGGAAGACATGACATCTTTCAGCCTAACAAAGAAAAAAAAAATCATAAGCCGAAGATGCTAAAACCTATGATGTCATAATCTTGATATATGTGTGGAATGCATATATGCATGTTTTGGAGTGATGCATATTGGAAGGCACAACAATAACAAAGACTGGGCCAAAGAACTGACTGAAACAGTAAACTTCTGCACTGAAAATTTTAAAAGAGACTGAGAAAAAGATGAAAAACATGTATGGCAGAATGCATGAGCTCTAGTGGGGTGAGGGGCAAGGGAGGGGGAATAGATCTAGATTTGATTGGGAAATGTATGAAATGCATAAAATTTCAATAAAAAATTGGCTTTGAAAAAAAAAGAATATTTTTGCATATTACATGTTGCTTAGAATACCCACATACTTATACATTGTCAAGTCAGTCATTTGTCTTAAAGACTGTTTGATTGTGGTTGGAGAGATGGCTTAGCAGTGAAGTACACTGGCTGCTCTTGCAGAAGACCTGGGTTTGGTGCCCAACACTCATAGGATGGCTCACAACTGTCTGTAACTTCAGTTCCAGGGGATCTGACACATTCTTATGACCTCCGCAGGCATTGTACACATGGATACATTCACATATATGCAGGCAAACCACTCAAAAACATAAAATAAATTAATAACCACAACTATTTGGTTATTTCTTAACATTTATATGGTAAACTGCTACTACGCCATTTTCTTACTGTCGTTCAAAGAAAATTTTTAGAAAATTTGAAATAACTACTGAACTTGGGCTATTTTTCTTTGTTTTCTTTTACCCATATGCTAAGTTTATTCTTTTGATTATCCATAAGGATGTTTCTACTGCTTTCAGACATCCTTTGAACATAGTCTCCTCCCTTTCTGCCTTATCCATGGCCACCTACCTATCATCTATCAAGTCGCTCATGTCTTTGTCACCTGCTCAGCCTCAGAAGGGGGTGCTAGTGTGTAGTCTATGGCCCCTTAGACATCATTTTAGCTCTTCTAAGACACTTTACTTACTTACTTTAGAACTTCTAAGAACCTTTACTTATTTATTTAGTTTATTTCATAATTAACTCTGTCTCTAGTGTATTTTGCAACATGAATTACTCCAATTCAGTAATGATTAAGAGGTAACAAACATTTGGACACATTTTGTTAATATAGACTATGTTGAAGCATGATGTTAAAACATCTAGTTTCCATTTCTCCAATACTGTTCAAATTGACATAACAAAGGTAGCTGATGATCCTTATGGGAAGGACACTGATAGAGAACAAAAACCATTTGGTTTATTAAATACATTTACTATGAAAAAAAACTTAGAAAATTGAATGTAATCTCTGTCCATAAGGTCTTCATGATCTTGAATGATATATTATATAAAAATTACAAAGGAAAAATATAAATTCCATGAAAACCATGCACTTTGTATCTTCAAATACATTGATTCAGAATTATTCTGATCCTATTGTATTAACTGGAAAGAATATCTACCATGATCTTTAATGTATGGTATTGGATGATCTCTGAATAAAATGTCATTTGCAAACACTAGTACCTTACAAAAAAGGTTCAGAGCTCCATGTAAAACTAATATATCATAAAACAGATATGTTCGAATAGACTATGTACTTACACTAGTATTTAATCACGTTGAGAGGAAAAGAAGCATTGATTTCTTTTTTTTTTTTACTTCGTATATGTATGGGTGTAGTGTCTGCATGTAGGTAGGTGCACCCGTGCCATGCAATAATTCAGAGATCAGAAGAGAGCATCAGATCCCCCTGGAACTGGAGTTAAAAACAGTTCTTAGCCGCCATGTGGGTGCTGGGAATCGAACCCGGGTCCTCTGCAAGAGCAGTCGGTGCTCTTAACCACTGAGCCATCTCTCCAGTCCCTCGATTTCTTTGATCCCCAGTAAATACTCTCTCCATTTTGTTGGCTATCCATGGAGATTGAGAATATGGAAACATAAGGGACAGACTAATACAACTGAAGAAAAATAGATATACTATAGGAAAGATCGAATGCAATAGTAACAGAAACTGCAGAACTCCTTTTACTTCTTTTTTTATGATTTATAGGGAACTTTCAATTAATGTTCAACATTTCTTTAGGAAAAGGAGACATCTCCTTAATAGCCTTGCCAGTTCTCTGTTCTTCAACTGATGTGAGCTGTATACAAACTTCTCGGCAGGGTAGTGAAGAGCCCCCCATGCTTTGACTACTAAATGCTTTGGAGTGTGTTTACATGGCACCTTTCATGCCTCTCTTTGCATTCCAGAGTTCTCTGACCATCCCTAATATAGTCTTCACTCAATCCATAGTGACAGAAACCTTATATTCTCAAGATGTGAATGAGAAGTGGTTTCTTTCCAGTCACATTAAAGGGAACAGTTNTATGCAATGTCTACCATAAGAACATCAATAAGGATGATAATAACTACACATTATGGAGCCTTTTGCATTGTACATAGGTCTAAATACTTTTCCATTGTTAGTCATGCTTTAAATTTTTCCATGACTCAATGAGACTCAATCACTCCTTCCTTTAAAAACCAAAATGTTTTACTGCAATCTGGGTTGTGTGTTCTTAAATTCAAGTAGAATAAATATTCTATAACAAATAAAGATTAAAGTAAGAAAAACCACACCTTTATTTACTCCAGTTGTTTCTTCCCATATTTCTAGACCAAGTACCACACGGTAGTTATTATGATCATAAAGTATTCATTAAACATTAATATATTCATATATCAGATTAAATAAATGCTTTGCTGCATTCAGTCTCTCCTCATGAGTTGAAAAATAAATTCAAGAGGGGAAAAAATGAAACCTAAAATAAAAGATAAATAAAGTAGAAAAGTGGGAGGAACAATAATGCAGTAGTCATGTGCTTAAATATATACATCACATGGGTATCTAACACAATTGGAGACTTCTTTGGATCTCAGCATGCCCTCCTAAATTCACAGCATCAGCTGTATTCCTCCTTGTGATTGAGCAGAGGAGGGACTTTGAAGAGAAAGGACAAGAATATGAAAATTGATGACGACTGGCCAGGATAAGTGAGGCATAAACCCAATGTAGGTGGCCTTCCTTTGGCATCACCAAAGCATATATAAGACACACAATGACCACTTTTTTGTTTTGCGGTTCTTACCCTCAGCCCTTTAATGGCTGCACTATCCCCACAGCCCAACAATGACCACTTTTATAGACTTCATTGGATTGAAGATATCTAAAATAGATTAACTGTAGAGCATCTTTGAAAACAACAAGAAGAAATGAAAAATGGACGTTTTTGCATACAGGTTTGCAGTGTTAGCAAGTCTTTGTCGCTTGACTGTGACAATTACGTCTTCATGTCTCAATTTTTCCTTTTAAAATTTCTCAAAAGATATATTTCAATAATAATATCTTTTATGGTTTGAGTGTGTACTGTTTCCCATAGGTTCCTGTGTTGGGAGATTTGGTCCCCATCTGATGAGACTAGGAGGCTGCTGGAAGTCTGATGCTGAGGGTGGGCCTTGGTAGTGGCACCCTGACTGCTTCAGACCATGCTCTCTGCTTTCTGAAGGCATGCAGTATGACCAGATACAAGTTCCTCTGACTGAGTCCCCACCTCCACCATGCTCTCCCATTTTACAAGTTACTTATTTCTTGATCTACACAAAGGAGTTCATGGTTTGGGGTCTTTGGTGTATGCAACTGATTTTTAATTCTTTTTTTTTTTTTATAATACACTGTTTCACATTACCTGTGGCTAACATAACTGGCTTTTCTCATAATTAAATCTTAATATCCACGGACATTTTTAATAATTGTCTTAATATAGGAAGTTTTTCTCTGACTATTCATTTTCTGTATTGAAGACACCATAACCACAAGCAGTTTTTATTCTGAAAATCATCTTATAGGGATATTGTATAATACCAAAAAGTATGGATTGGTTAAGGAGACTTGAATCATTATTAGATAATTGCTTTCCAATCATCACAGAAACTGGGGTTTTGACTGTGAGGAATAAGAACATCAAGGTAATAAATCCACTAGAAATGGTTGGAGAGTTGACAGAATTCCACCAGAGAAAGATGAGCACTGGACTTTGTCAACTAGTGGCTTTTTCTAATGGCGGTGCCAAGCTTATTGGATATCACACCTTTTTATGGCAGTTGTTTACTTGCATGGTTTAAATTGTGTTTTTTATAGGCTTTCCTAGTATGTAGGCTTGTTGGAAACAGATCTGACATTATTCTGACATGTTTTCCTTTATTGGTGATTTGGAGTTTTCCTCTGCTTTGTATTTTAAAATTTTTTATTATATATTACAACCATGTTATGATGTACTGTTGCCCTAACTACATTTGGATATCTATTTATTACCTCTAATTTGGGATCTCTGTTATGATTTCATTGTATACAATGTCTACGCCTTTGTATTTTAATTTATTTTATTCTGTGCAGGAACATATTTATATAAGTATTATAAAGAATCTCTGCAAATGCAATGAAAATGAGTAAGCCCTCATTTCAAAGCTAGCTATCTTTCACGTATAAACAACATGGATGAGTTTTAGGACATGAAGATCAAAGTAATATGTGGGATACAAGACTTGAATCTAAGATCCAATCCAGAATGAATCTGTTACAAGAAGTTTCTCTGGGCTGACAGGAACCAATGTCTACTTACCTGAGATAAGACACCAAAGACAGACCACAGACACAGTTATAGGCAAGTCTAACTTAGTGTATCAATACTTTTATTGGGCTTGCTCATAGAACAGTTGTGAAGGGTAAAGGAGCATGGGTGACATCAAAATATCAACACACAGGGCTGGAGAGATGGATCAACAGTTAGGGCATGTCTGTTCTGAAAAGGACTAGGTTTGTGTTGATTCCAGCACTCGCATGGTGGCTAAAAACCATCAATAACTCCAGTTCCAGGGGATCTGACACACTCCTCTGGCCTCTACAGTCTTTTCATAATGCATTATGTGTGTGCAGGCATAAACACTTATACATATAAAATAAAAGCAAATGTTAAAATTTAGAAACAAAATAAAAACACAAATCACTAAAAAAAATTACCCCAAGATGAAAGATGGCTTCTTCCCACATAGTTTCATAGATAGAACCCCACTTCAGGTAATCTTCTACATTCTTAACACTGCCTTTCCAGAGATTAAGTGGATCTAAGACAAAATAATATACATCTCACAGGGAGGTGCAAACGAGAGCATCCAAAATCTCAGGAGAGCCTAATAATGTCTACTGTGCTCCTTTGTTCTATAAGGAATGTCAACAGGAAAATTTTGAGGTCTCTTTTGAATGGATTCAGCTACTCTGATAAAGAGAAGTCACAACTGCTTATAGTTGGAGGACAGTGTCCCACAACAGAGGCACAAATCACCAGGCATTTGCATTATCCTTAAAAATAGAACTAAGCATCCCCATAGAACTGTATGAACATATGAATTGTGAAAAAAGATTGAAAAACAAGGCATGTAAATACCTTGCTTGCTTGTATATGGGAATTTTTTTTAGTCTTCATATGGAAATATATGGTTAAAACTATTGGTTCATAGCTCTCTTTTAATGATTTATTTTTATTATTTTTAATTTTGTATGTGTGTCTGCATACATAAATGCCATGTGTTAAGCTGCCTGCAGAAGGAGGGCAGAAAGGGGCATTGGGTACCTAGGAGATGGAGTTGTAGATGGTTGTGAATTATACATTGTTATTTATTTATCTTTATTTTATCTGTGTGCTTTCCCTCCATGTATGTAAGTGCATCATGTGCATGCAATGTTTTTGCAAGCCAGAAGAGGGCATAGTATCCTCTGGAACTGGAGTTACAGACAGCTGTTAGCCTCCATGTGGGTGCTGGAAAACAAACCTGAGTCCTCCACAAGATCAGTAACTGAGCAGCAAGTGCTCTTATTTGCTGAGCCATATCTCTAGCCCCTCCATGTCTTTATTTTTATCTCAGATCCTCCTTGTGTTCTATATGGAGTCTTAGGTTTGATTTTTTTATCATATTTCAGAGTTCTTCAGCATTCTGACTATGCTGGTTATTTGTGCCTTCATATTGATGTTTGAGTGCAATATTTCTGACCTTTTTCTCCATCCCTGACATTCTTTCTCTTGTATGGTGAAGCCTATGGTTGATGCTTTCCACCATGCTTTTATTTTCTTCACTGAATTCTCCATATTTTAAACATCTATTTGTTTATTTATTCAAAATCCATTTTCCTAGCTGAATTTTGCTTCCATGTTTGTGAACTTTTTAACAACTTTGCTGACTGTCTGGTCCACATTGAGGGCTTTTTCCTCTACGTTGCTGAGTTCCCTCTCCAGGTCCTGAATTGAATTCATCTATTACTTTGCATCCTCTTTGGGGATCTTGATTATTTTCACTAGTAATTTGTGGAAATATTCATCCAACATTTTACCTATTTCATTCTCTTTTAATTTAAGAGTATAACAGTTTAGTTTTTTTTTGTTTTTGTTTTTGTTTTTTTGTTTTTTTTTTTTTTTTGTTTTTTTTGCAGGGAGGGAACCATATCCCTTGCTTTTCTTATTAGGTATATTTCTCTGATGTGACTTTTTTTTTTTTTTTTTTTTTTTTATTTCCGTATGTGTATGAATGTATTGTCTGCATGCAAGTCTGTGCACCGTGACGTGCAATGCCCGGCGAGGGTCAGAAGAGGGCGTCGGAACTCCCCTGGAACTGGAGCTCTCCTGAATTGGAGTTCTCAGAAGGCCTCTCGGCCGCCTGGGGGTTCTGGGAATCGAACCGCGGGTCCTCTGCAAGAGCGGTCTGGCGCTCTTAACCGCTAGGCCATCGCTCAAGCCCCTCTGATGTGACTTTTTCAGTGAGCAGTAGTAAATGCACAGACTCACAACTGATTAAACTGCCTAAGAAAAATGTCTGTGGAGTTCTCATCCCTAAATGCTACAAGTATATATCCGTTCTCAAGACTTAGCAAACACAACAGAATACTGGGTAGAATGTGGGAACCAGACTTTGGGGAAGGGTGCTGTGAAATGGTATCTTCTGCACACACGGCCACTGCACTAAGGTGTGGTTAGTTGTGAAAGGACTGGATCTGCCCCCTCTTCATTTTTCTCACACTCAGCTTGACTGAAGGATTATAGACAACTAATGGGTACTAGGGGAGGTGGTGTCTCTTTCTTGAGTGAGGTAGCCACTGATAAATTGCCCACATTCCTATAAATAACTGTGGTGCTGTAATGCTGAACTATGTGAGACCCAAATGTGATCAGAATTGTAGGTCAGAGAAAGGAAACTATACAAATAATTCAGTAGTCAAGGAATTGATTTTGAAAATCAGAATAAAATTCACATTCTGTTTCTTCAGTAGAGGCCGAAATTTATGAAATTTATGAACTTGAGAACTATCTATACTTTCTTTGAATCAGATCACACTGTTTTTAAGTTATTCTTAAATTTTAAAAATCATATTCATTTGGCAATTGATTATTTGTAAATTGTCCTAAACTATATGTGATCTCAGTAACCTGAAGAAAAATGGAGGGCATAACATAATTTTAATAAAAATTAATTTAGAATATTCTAATAAAAAATAAGGATAAAAAAAAAAAAGATAGGAAATTAAGTACTAATTGCTACTGTAAAGAACTTTAAATAAGGGATAGTTCAACATTTATATAAAAAGGAAAAATGAAAAAGCCACTAAATATCAAAGAACTCCTTTGAGTTACCAATAAAAGCTATGCTCAAAACTTGCAATTTCCTATGCAATTTACTTAGTTATTATGTGAAGTATTTAATTACAATTCATGTTTTAATATTTTATTGAATTATTATGCATAGCCCGACCCACCACTGGATCTTGTCATGCATATTAAGTTCTCTCAGGCCAAACATTTGTTTCCACGATGTCCTCAAGTGGCAAGCTATCCACGGAGTCTAGTCAGCCTATCTGAGAGTCACATCCGCATGTAGAAAAGATGCTTACTCTCCCTCACTGAGCTGAATCATATACCAATAGTTGTCTTCGGTAGGGGTTAGGACTGCTACCAGTCCTGGTGTGTAATTCTATGTTGGGTTTTGTTCTAGGATTGATTTCGTATGGTCTTATACTGCTGTCACCATCCATTGCTGCAAACTTTCTTTGAGTAAGTCACAGTGGCCTGAAATCATCAGTTTCCTTATGATCATGCTCTGACCCTGACCTGCTCTTACAGTGTTTCTGACCTCTCTTCCACAAGTAAGTGCTCTAAAATGTGCATGGTCGAGGTTTAATCAGGGGTCCAATCACCAGGGACACACACATTACAGAGTACAATTCATTTTGTCATAAAAGAAGCTGTTATATAATTGTTTAGTCAGAGTCACATTGATTTCTGCTATCTTCTCCTGAGGGATATGTGTTGATGAATTTTTATAACATTTTGGATGCCAAGAATGATTTAATGATGTATAAGTAGGTAGAAATATAAATCCAGTAGTTGCTCAAGTAACCTAAAGCCAATTATATTTTAAAATGTTTGAATTGAAATGTGTTTAGGGAAAAACAAACTGTACTTGAAAGTATTGTTCAGTATTTGGATTTAAGATTTTTGGCACAAAAAATGTTATGTTTGAATAATATTCTATGTCTTAACATGGGTTCTAAAAGACAACTTTTTAAAGCATACAAAACTAAAATTATTAGAAATTATATTTCTCACAAAATGAGTGAACTAGACCCTTCTGTAAAATTTAACTCATGCTATACTGACTTTTAATAATTTTCTTCCTTATGTAAAATGATATGACATGGGCTGGAGAGATGGCCTAGCGGTTAAGAGCACCCAACCGCATCTTATCATAGAGGACCTGGTTCGTCCACCACACACCCACATGGCGGCCGGAGAGACCATACTGTCAAACCCGAATTCCAGGAGAACTCCAGTTGCCAGGGGGAATCCGAGACCCCTTCTGACCTCACGCGGCATTGCACGACACGGGGCACACACCTGCTGCGAACAGTACAATTCATACACACATACCGAAATAAATTAAAAAAAATTAAAAAAAAATGAAATGGAACATAACTCAAATAATGAGAAAATTCTGTAAAAACAAAACAAATTAATTTATTGGGTGTGGTAGTACATATCTTTAATCACAGCACCTCAGAAAAAGAGAGGTGAGAATCTTTGTGAGATGAGGCCAGCCTGCCTCTACAAGTGTGGCCAGACCAGCTGTGCTACAAGAAGATCCTGTCCTTAAAAAAGATTGAACAAACAAAAAAAACCAACAAATGAATCCAAAACTTGAAGTACTATAATGAATGTAACAAATCAGTGTGAAACTCCTTAACATTTTTTCAAAATTTCAAATAGATATAAAATTGAACTATGGAGATAGTAAAAATATTAGTGATTTTATAGGCAAGAGACATAATGTAATAAACACATAATACAGAGAGAATTTGCAAGGCAGTAAAAAGATTCTGTACCATACTACAATTGTGGATGCAGGAAACTGCATATTTGTCTAAATGAAAGAGCACTGCACAAAAGGAGTTAATCCCAATTTAAGCTATGAACATTGGTCACAATGGGGTGCAGTGTTTTCAGATTATGAACCTAAAACTCTAATAATGTATTATGAAAGAAACATCTGTAGTTCAGGGATCTAGCCCACTGGTAGAGCACATGGCTAGCAAGGATGAAAGACTAAATTCAGTACCCAGCAATACAAATGAGCAAATAAAACCCATCATTTACAAGCATTATCATAGGGAGAACCCAGCTAGTCAACACAACATATTTATTAATGGTATTTCTAAGATCCTCCCATTAGATATATATGTAAATGACAATCATAGTAAGGGTAATACAAAAAAAGTAAAAATGTCTCTAAAACACAATGCTACACTGTGGGAACCTCATCCAGGTGCTTCCTTCAAATGTCAAATTTCATTGTAGAAACATGTGAAACCTTGTTTAACTTCTGTTATGAGTTCAAAAAGTTTACTCTTACCTTGACACTGGCCTAAACATATCCAAGATAAATTATTAGTTTAGTGTCTAGAATGCCTAGCAGTACTTCCACACTAGAAGCATATGACCACTAGCTGGTGGCTGTTATGATAGCCCTTATTGTCTTCCTTTTGGTAAAATTACTGATCAAAACCAAGTGTCAGACATTAAAACCACTGGGTGCTCTTGTAGAAGGCCCAAGTTTGATTTCCACCACTCACAGAGTGGCTAATAACCATTGGTAACTGCAGTTCTAGGAGACAACATGGCCTCTTCTGGCCTCTGCATGAACTTGTACACAATGGGCAATGGAAAACAAATACATGCAGGCAATACCCATAAAAATAGAAATACATTAAAAACACTATAAATACAACCTCCCAGGATTGGAGTGACATCCAGCAATGTCAGTGGTTCAAGGCTGCATAGCCAAAACTGAGGAAGAAACCAACAGGAAGCAAACTGAGTGATGAACTAGTCCTCCATAGTAACATTTTAGATTAGCAACACAAGACAAACAAATAAAAAATGGGGGAAAAATAATGAAAACAAACAAACAAAAACACATGTGCCAAAAACACGGAAGAACAACAATATTGGAAAATCTCAAAGTAAATCGCTACTAATTAGTCTACCTTCGATACTCAACCAACTCCCTGTAGAAGATTCCAACAATGAGATTTCCCTGAAGGTAACCAAGACAGCAACCTTAGAAGAAACATTGTAGACATACTGTCAATAGAGACTATAAAGACCAAATCAGAGAACTAAACGGGAAAACGAAAAATTCATGAAGGAAGTAGAAGGAAAGAATGAACTCCAGAAAAGAAATAAAAGGAAGAGAATAGACAAACTCGGACAAGAAGTAGAAGAGAAATACAAACTCCAAAAAGGAATAGAGGAAGAAAGAATACAAACTCGAAGAGAACTAAGAGGAGAGAATGGAAAAACTTGGAGAAGAAAGTGGAAACATTGAAAAAGTCTCAAACTGAAAGGGAAAAAAAGAGAAACTGACCCAGTAAAAATGGGGCTTACAAAAGAGAACAAAAAAGCTCAATAAGGAAGTGGAATACTGAAAAAAATGCACAGGATGAAAATAAAAAAAGGAAATTAACATTCATCCAATCAACAGGAAAAGGATGGGAAAAAGCCTCAAGAGCAGAAGGTGAAGTAAAAAAAAAAAAAAAAAAAAAAGGAATATCAAGACGCTACAGGATAACACAGTACATGCTAGAAACCTCAGGGTAAAATTAATGAAAAAAGTTTAAAAAAAAAAACAACAAGTGTGGAACAAACCAAGAAATGTGGGATGCTATGAAAAGACCAAACCTCCACATCAATAGGGATAAGAGGAAGGAGAAAAATCCTGAGAGAGTGGTATTGGCATCAGATCTTCAACAGAATAACAGAAAAAAAATCTTCTAACAAAACTAAAAGTAGACAACCCATTCAAATACAAGAAGCATATAGAACACCAAGCTGATAGAACCAGAAAAGAAATTTCCACACAATCATATCATAGTTAAAACACTAGATTCTCAAAACAAGGACATAAAAATTACCTGAAAGCAAACAACAAGAGAGAAACAAGTTACACATAAGGGCAAACCCATAGAATTTTCCCATGACTTCTCAAGGCACAACCGATGAAAAGCCAGAAGAACATGGAACAAACCGTAGTTCCCAGTACTAAATGACTTTAGATGCCAACACACATTACTCATGACCAGCAAAAAATGTCAATCATAGTTAAAGGAGAAAAGAAAAATTCTTTTCATAACATAAACAAAATGAAAGAAATACATGTCAAAAAAATGAACTTCAGAAATACTCGAAGCAATCCAAAAAACAGAGGAAAGTAACAACTATCCTTAAGCAACCCAAGAGAGAAATTACCAAGAGCAAAACAGAGCAAAATAAATTACTAGAAAAAAAATAGCAAACTCAAAAATTAAAGTTGAAAGGAAACAATGGACATCTCTCAATATTAACCTTAAATATTAATTATCTAAACTCCCCAATCAAAAGACAGATAGGAAGATGGGATTAGAAACAGGAATCCCATCTATATGCTGCTCTCCAGAAACCCCATTTCACCCTCCAGGACAGACACCTCCTTACAGTGAAAGGATGGAAAAATATTACCAAGCATGGTCTCACAAAAAGCAAAGCAGGAGTAGACTATTTTAATATCAGGAAAAGTAGAGGCCTTAGAGTAAAATTAACAGAAAGAAAAAAGAGGGCAATTATATCGCTATAAATAGGGAACAATTAACTCAAGGAAGATTTCACACACTAATCTTTAAACATTTATGCACCTAACTCTGGTGCAAACTAGGAAGTTACTCTATCGGGCCAGATTCGTTCAAGCATGGCACACTGAACTTTATAAACAATTATACAATCCTTCAGGACCGCGTCAAGACACAGATTAATCCAGGCACAATAATAGTGGAGGACTTCAATAGCCGACCGCCAAACATGGTATGCGAGTAACCACCGAGCCACTACCCTCACGAGACAGCTGGGAAAGAATAGGTCAACGTGGACAATAAAAAATAATAGGGAGATAACATCAAGATACTGAACCAGCACATGACGAATACACTAAATGGAACCTAATATCACGATATCTAACAGAAATATTCCACCTAAATCCAAAACCACGCAGAGATAAAAATATACCTGTCTGTACTCAGCGCACCCCAGCAAAAGAACATTGTCCAAAAATCCAACTCCAGGATATAGACCGTGCGGCACTAGAACCATTTCAAAAGAAATCTCAACAAATAACAAAAGGATTGAAATTTTTCCATACATTCTATGAATCGAGATAAGACACACTAGTGCACGTAAAGCTCAATATTATGCCAGGAGTAAGCCACCCTCTTAGAACGTATAATATAAAGAAACACATGGAGAATTAACACAACAATCCCTGTAACAGTAACTCCTCTAACTGGTGGGTCAGAGAGATAAGAATGAAAAAAAAAAAAAAGCATTCCACGGAAGTCAACAAAATTTGAATACACACACAATGAACCAGAACCTTGTGGAGAATCACGTAAAAAGCAGTCTTAAAGAGGGAAATTTATAGCCCCCTACTAAGTTTTGCCCCGCCCTCCACATAAATGACGTCACGTTCATCGACCCGATTCTTCTGTACTCTTCTTTAAAAAAAAAAAATAAAAAAAAAAGAAGTAAAAAATTGATTAATACACTTGTAAGCGCTAACTTGACTAACACTTTAGCGAATTGTCATCTTACTCTGAAAAGACAACCAACATAATTAGGAACCCCACAAAGAAACGACAGAAAGAAATACAAAATCAGAGCAGAGATCAAGCAAGTAGAAACAGCTGAAGAGAAGCGATATACAAAAAAAAAAAAAAAAAGATCAATAAATGGGAAAAAAAGAAAATAAATTTTAAAATTAAAAATAAAACCAACAGATTTCTTTTTTTTTTTTTACTTCTTATATGTATGGGTGTAGTGTCTGCATGTAGGTAGGTGCACCCGTGCCATGCAATAATTCAGAGATCAGAAGAGAGCATCAGATCCCCCTGGAACTGGAGTTAAAAACAGTTCTTAGCCGCCATGTGGGTGCTGGGAATCGAACCCGGGTCCTCTGCAAGAGCAGTCGGTGCTCTTAACCACTGAGCCATCTCTCCAGCCCCTCGATTTCTTTGATCCCCAGTAAATACTCTCTCCATTTTGTTGGCTATCCATGGAGATTGAGAATATGGAAACATAAGGGACAGACTAATACAACTGAAGAAAAATAGACATACTATAGGAAAGATCGAATGCAATAGTAACAGAAACTGCAGAACTCCTTTTACTTCTTTTTTTATGATTTATAGGGAACCTTCAATTAATGTTCAACATTTCTTTAGGAAAAGGAGACATCTCCTTAATAGCCTTGCCAGTTCTCTGTTCTTCAACTGATGTGAGCTGTATACAAACTTCTCGGCAGGGTAGTGAAGAGCCCCCCATGCTTTGACTACTAAATGCTTTGGAGTGTGTTTACATGGCACCTTTCATGCCTCTCTTTGCATTCCAGAGTTCTCTGACCATCCCTAATATAGTCTTCACTCAATCCATAGTGACAGAAACCTTATATTCTCAAGATGTGAATGAGAAGTGGTTTCTTTCCAGTCACATTAAAGGGAACAGTTTATGCAATGTCTACCATAAGAACATCAATAAGGATGATAATAACTACACATTATGGAGACCTTTGCATTGTACATAGGTCTAAATACTTTTCCATTGTTAGTCATGCTTTAAATTTTTCCATGACTCAATGAGACTCAATCACTCCTTCCTTTAAAAACCAAAATGTTTTACTGCAATCTGGGTTGTGTGTTCTTAAATTCAAGTAGAATAAATATTCTATAACAAATAAAGATTAAAGTAAGAAAAACCACACCTTTATTTACTCCAGTTGTTTCTTCCCATATTTCTAGACCAAGTACCACACGGTAGTTATTATGATCATAAAGTATTCATTAAACATTAATATATTCAATAATATCAGATGTAAATAAACTGCTTTGCTGCATTCAGTCTCTCCTCATGAGTGAAAAATAAATTCAAGAGGGGAAAAAAATGAAACCTAAAATAGAAGATAAATAAAAGTAAAAAGAAGGAGGAACAAATAATGCAGTAGTCATGTGCTTAAATATATACATCACATGGGTATCTAACACAATTGGAGACTTCTTTGGATCTCAGCATGCCCTCCTAAATTCACAGCATCAGCTGTATTCCTCTCTTGTGATTGAGCAGAGAGAGGGACTTTGAAGAGAAAGGACAAGAATATGAAATTGATGACAGACTGGCCAAGGATAAGTGAGGCATAAACCCAATGTAGGTGTCTTCCTTTGCATCACCAAAGCATATATAAGACACACAAATGACCACTTTTTTGCGGTTCTTAGCCTCAGCCTTTAATGGCTGCACTATCCCCACAGCCCAACAAATGACCACTTTTATAGACTTCATTGGATTGAAGATATCTAAAATAGATTAACTGTAGAGCATCTTTGAAAACAACAAGAAGAAATGAAAATGGACGTTTTGCATACAGGTTTGCAGCTGTTAGCAAGTCTTTGGCCTTGACTGTGACATTACGTCTTCATGTCTCATTTTCCTTTTAAAATTTCTCAAAGATATATTTCAATAATAATATCTTTTATGGTTTGAGTGTGTACTCTTTCCCATAGGTTCCTGTGTTGGGAGATTTGGTCCCCATCTGATGAGACTAGGAGGCTGCTGGAAGTCTGATGCTGAGGGTGGGCCTTGGTAGTGGCACCCTGACTGCTTCAGACCATGCTCTCTGCTTTCTGAAGGCATGCAGTATGACCAGATACAAGTTCCTCTGACTGAGTCCCCACCTCCACCATGCTCTCCCATTTTACAAGTTACTTTATTTCTTGGATCTACACAAAGGAGTTCATGGTTTGGGGTCTTTGGTGTATAGCAACTGATTTTCTAATTCTTTTATTTTTTTTATAATACACTGTTTCACATTACCTGTGGCTAACATAACTGGCTTTTCTCATAATTAAATCTTAATATCCACGGACATTTTTAATAATTGTCTTAATATAGGAAGTTTTTCTCTGACTATTCATTTTCTGTATTGAAGACATCATAACCCACAAGCAGTTTTTATTCCTGATAATATCATCTTATCAGGGATTATTGTATAATCACCCAAAACTATGGATTGGTTGAAGAGACTTGAATAATTACTAGATAATTGCTTTCCAATCATCACAGAAACTGGGGTTTTGACTGTGAGGAATAAGAACATCAAGGTGAATAAATCCACTAGAAATGGTTGGAGAGCTGACAGAATTCCACCAGAGAAAGATGAGCACTGGACTTTGTCAAGCAGTGGTCTTTTTCTAATGGCGGTGCCAAGCTTATTGGATATCACACCTTTTTTATGGCAGTTGTTTACTTGCATGGTTTAAATTGTGTTTTTTATAGGCTTTCCTAGTATGTAGGCTTGTTGGAAACAGATTTGACATTATTCTGACATGTTTTCCTTTATTGGTGATTTGGAGTTTTCCTCTGCTTTGTATTTTAAAATTTTTATTATATTACACCATGTTATGATTGTACTGTTGCCCTAACTACATTTGGATATCTATTTATTACCTCTAATTTGGGATCTCTGTTATGATTTCATTGTATACAATGTCTACGCCTTTGTATTTTAATTTATTTTATTATGTGCAGGAACATATTTGTATAAGTATTATAAAGAATCTCTGCAAATGCAATGAAAATGAGTAAGCCCTCATTTCAAAGCTAGCTATCTTTCACGTATAAACAACATGGATGAGTTTCAGGACATGAAGATCAAAGTAATATGTGGGATACAAGACTTGAATCTAAGATCCAATCCAGAATGAATCTGTTACAAGAAGTTTCTCTGGGCTGACAGGAACCAATGTCTACTTACCTGAGATAAGACACCAAAGACAGACCACAGACACAGTTATAGGCAAGTCTAACTTAGTGTATCAATACTTTTATTGGGCTTGCTCATAGAACAGTTGTGAAGGGTAAAGGAGCATGGGTGACATCAAAATATCAACACACAGGGCTGGAGAGATGGATCAACAGTTAGGGGCAGTGTCTGCTTCTCCAGAGAAACAGGGTTTGATTCCAGCACTCGCATGGTGGCTAATAACCATCAATAACTCCAGTTCCAGGGGATCTGACACACTCCTCTGGCCTCTACAGTCTTTTCATAAACGCATTATGTGTTGTGGCAGGCTAAACACCTCTATACATATTAACAAATAAAAGCAATGTTGAAGAACTTTGAAAAAATTAAAAACACAGAATCAGCTAAAAAAAATATTAACCCCAAGATGAAAGATGGCTTCTTCCCACATAGTTTCATAGATAGAACCCCACTTCAGGTAATCTTCTACATTCTTAACACTGCCTTTCCAGAGATTAAGTGGATCTAAGACAAAATAATATACATCTCACAGGGAGGTGCAAACGAGAGCATCCAAAATCTCAGGAGAGCCTAATAATGTCTAGCTGTGCTCCTTTTGTTCTATAAGGAAGTCAACAGGAAAATTTTGGGTTCTTTTGAATGGAAGTTCAGCTACTGTCCTGATAAAAAGAAGTCACAACTGCTTATAGTTGGAGGACAGTGTCCCACAACAGAGGCACAAATCACCAGGCATTTGCATTATCCTTAAAAATAGAACTAAGCATCCCCATAGAACTGTATGAACATATGAATTGTGAAAAAAGATTGAAAAAACAAGGCATGTAAATACCTTGCTTGCTTGTATATGGGAATTTTTTTTTAGTCTTCATATGGAAATATGGTTTAACAAACTATTGGTGTCATCAGCCTCTTTTAATTTGATTTATTTTATTATTTTTAATTTTGTATGTGTGTGTGCATACATAAATGTGCCAATGTGATAAGCCTGCCTGCAGAAGGTGGGGCAGAAAGGGCATTGGGTACCTAGGAGATGGAGTTGTAGATGGTTGTGAATTATACATTGTTATTTATTTATCTTTATTTTATCTGTGTCTTCCCTCCATGTATGTAAGTGCATTCATGTCATGCAATTGTTTTTGGCAAGCCAGAAGAGGGACATGAGTATCCTCGTGAACTGGAGTTACGGACGACAGCTGTTAGCCTCCATGTGGTGCTGGAAAACAAACCTGAATCTCCACAAGATCAAGTAAACTGAGCAGCAAGTGCTCTTATTTGCTGAGCCATATGCTCTAGCCCCTCCATGTCTTTATTTTTATCTCAGATCCTCCTTGTGTTCTATATGGAGTCTTAGGTTTGATTTTTTTATCATATTTCAGAGTTCTTCAGCATTCTGACTATGCTGGTTATTTGTGCCTTCATATTGATGTTTAGTGCAATAGTTTCTGACTCTTTTGTTCTCCATCCCTGACATTCTTTCTCTTGTATGGTGAAGCCTATGGTTGATGCTTTCCACCATGCTTTTATTTTCTTCACTGAATTCTCCATATTTTAAACATCTATTTGTTTATTTATTCAAAATCCATTTTCCTAGCTGAATTTTGCTTCCATGTTTGTGAACTTTTTAACAACTTTGCTGACTGTCTGGTCCACATTGAGGGCTTTTTCCTCTACGTTGCTGAGTTCCCTCTCCAGGTCCTGAATTGAATTCATCTATTACTTTGCATCCTCTTTGGGGATCTTGATTATTTTCACTAGTAATTTGTGGAAATATTCATCCAACATTTTACCTATTTCATTCTCTTTTAATTTAAGAGTATAACAGTTTAGTTTTTTTTTGTTTTTGTGTTTTTTGTTGTTTTTGTGTTTTTTTTTTTTTTTTTGTTTTTTTGCAGGGAGGGACCAATATCCCTTGCTTTTTCTATGATTAGGTATATTGTCTCTCTTGAATGTGACTTTTTGTTTGTTTTTTTTTTTTGTTTTTTTTAATTTCCGTATGTGTATGAATGTATTGTCTGCATGCAAGTCTGTGCACCTGTGACGTGCAATGCCGCGGAGGTCAGAAGAGGGCGTCGGACTCCCCTGGAACTGGAGCTCTCCTGGAATTGGAGTTTCAGACGGCTCTCGGCCGCCATGTGGGTGCTGGGGATCGAACCCGGGTCCTCTGCAAGAGCGGTCGGCGCTCTTAACCGCTAGGCCATCGCTCCAGCCCCTCTGATGTGACTTTTTCAGTGAGCAGTAGTAAATGCACAGACTCACAACTGATTAAACTGCCTAAGAAAAATGTCTGTGGAGTTCTCATCCCTAAATGCTACAAGTATATATCCGTTCTCAAGACTTAGCAAACACAACAGAATACTGGGTAGAATGTGGGAACCAGACTTTGGGGAAGGGTGCTGTGAAATGGTATCTTCTGCACACACGGCCACTGCACTAAGGTGTGGTTAGTTGTGAAAGACTGGATCTGCCCCCTCTTCATTTTTCTCACACTCAGCTTGACTGAAGGATTATAGACAACTAATGGGTACTAGGGGAGGTGGTGTCTCTTTCTTGAGTGAGGTAGCCACTGATAAATTACCCACATTCCTATAAATAACTGTGGTGCTGTAATGCTGAACTATGTGAGACCCAAATGTGATCAGAATTGTAGGTCAGAGAAAGGAAACTATACAAATAATTCAGTAGTCAAGGAATTGATTTTGAAAATCAGAATAAAATTCACATTCTGTTTCCTTCAGTAGAGGCCGAAATTTATGAAATTTATGAACTTGAGAACTATTCATACTTTCTTTGAATCAGATCACACTGTTTTTAAGTTATTCTTAAATTTAAAATCATATTCATTTTGGCAATTGATTATTTGTAAATTGTCCTAAACTATATGTGATCTCAGTAACCTGAAGAAAAATGGAGCAACATAATTTTAATAAAAATTAATTTAGAATTCCAGTGTTTCCTAGAATAAAGTAATGGTTAACTGGTAAAAAAAAAAAGATAGGAAATTAAGTACTAATTGCTACTGTAAAGAACTTTAAATAAGGGATAGTTCAACATTTATAATAAAAAGGAAAAATGAAAAGCCACTAAATATCAAAGAACTCCTTTGAGTTACCATATAAAAGCTTGCTCAAAACTTCAATTTCCTATGCAATTTACTTATTTATTTGGAAGTATTTAATTACAATTCATGTTTTAATATTTTTATTGAATTTTATGCATAGCCCTACCACCACTGGATCTTGTCATGCATATTAAGTTCTCTCAGGCCAAACATTTGTTTCCAGATGTCCTCAAGTGCAAGTTTATCCACGGAGTCTAGTCAGCCTATCTAGAGTCACTCCCATGTAGAAGATCTACTCTCCCTCACTGAGCTGTAATCATATACCAATAGTTCTTCTGTTAGGGTTAGGACTGCTACCCCTTTGTGTAATTCTATGTTGGGTTTTTCTAGGATTGAGTTCGTATGGGTCTTATACATGCTGTCACCTCCATTGCTGCAACTTCATATGAGTAGGTCCACAGTGGCCTGAAATCATCAGTTCCTTATGATCATGCTCTGACCCTGACCCTGACTCTTACAGTGTTTCTGACCTCTCTTCCACAGTAGTCTCTAAAATGTGCATGGTCGAGGTTTAATACAGGGGTCCTATCCAGGGACACACACATTACAGAGTACAATTCATTTTGTCATAAAAGAAGCTGTTATATAATTGTTTAGTCACATTGTTTCTCTATGCTTTCTCTGAGGGATATGTGTGATGAATTTTATAACATTTTGATGCACAAGATGATTTAATGATTATAAGGTAGAAAATATAACATCCAGTAGTTGCTCAAAGTAACCTAAAGCCAATTATATTTTAAATGTTCTGAATTGAAATGTGTTTGAGGGAAAAACTGTACTTGAAAGATGTTCATTATTTGGATTTAGATTTTTGGCACAAAAAATGTTATGTTTGAATAATATTCTATGTCTTAACATGGGTTCTAAAAGACAACTTTTTAAAGCATACAAAACTAAAATTATTAGAAATTATATTTCTCACAAAATGAGTGAACTAGACCCTTCTGTAAAATTTAACTCATGCTATACTGACTTTTAATAATTTCTTCCTTATGTAAAATGATATGGACATGGGAGCTGGAGAGATGGCCTAGCGGTTAAGAGCACCAACCGCTCTTACAGAGGACCTGGGTTCGATCCCCACCACCCACATGGCGGCCGAGAACCATCTGAAACTCCAATTCCAGGAGAACTCCAGTTCCAGGGGAATCCGAGACCCTCTTCTGACCTCCGCGGCATTGCACGACACGGGTGCACACACCTGCATGCAGACAGTACATTCACACACATACCGAAATAAATTAAAAAAAAATTTAAAAAAAATGAAATGGACATAACTCAAATAATGAGAAAATTCTGTAAAAACAAAACAAATTAATTTGGGTGTGGTAGTACATATCTTTAATCACAGCACTCAGAAAAGAGAGGTAGGCAGATCTTTGTGAGATTGAGGCCAGCCTGCTCTACATAGTGTGGACCAGACACTGTGTCTACAAGAAGATCCTGTCTTAAAAAGATTGAACAAACAAAAAAACCAACAAATGAATCCAAAACTTGAAGTACTATAATGAATGTAACAAATCAGTGTGAAAACTCCTTACATTTTTCAAATTTCAAATAGAATAAATTGAACTATGGAGATAGTTAAAATATTAGTGATTTTATAGGCAAGAGACATAATGTAATAAACACATAATACAGAGAGAATTTGCAAGGCAGTAAAAAGATTCTGTACCATACTACAATTGTGGATGCAGGAAACTGCATATTTGTCTAAATGAAAGAGCACTGCACAAAAGGAGTTAATCCCAATTTAAGCTATGAACATTGGTCACAATGGGTGTCAGTGTTTTCAGATTATGAACCTAAAACCTAAATAATGTATATAAAAGAAACATCTGTAGTTCAGGATCTAGCCCACTGGTAGAGCACATGGCTAGCAAGGATGAAAGACTAAATTCAGTACCCGCAATACAAATGAGCAAATAAAACCCATCATTTTTACAAGCATTATCATAGGGAGAACCCAGCTAGTCAACACAACATATTTATTAATGGTATTCTAAGATCCTCCCATTAGATATATATGTAAATGACAATCATAGTAAGGGTATACAAAAAAAGTAAAAAATGTCTCTAAAACACATGCTACAACTGTGGGAACTTCATCCCAGGTGCTTCCTTCAATGTCAAATTTCATTGTAGAAACATGTGAAACCTTGTTTAACTTCTGTTATGAGTTCAAAAAGTTTACTCTTACCTTGACACTGGCCTAAACATATCCAAGATAAATTATTAGTTTAGTGTCTAGAATGCCTAGCAGTACTTCCACACTAGAAGCATATGACCACTAGCTGGTGGCTGTTATGATAGCCCTTATTGTCTTCCTTTTGGTAAAATTACTGATCAAAACCAAGTGTCGGACTAAAACCACTGTCTTGTTGTAGAAGGCCCAAGTTTGATTTCCACCACTCACAGAGTGGCTAATAACCATTGGTAACTGCAGTTCCAGGAGACAACATGGCCTCTTCTGGCCTCTGCAAACATTGCACACATGGGCATGGATACATACATGCAGGCAATACCCATAAAATAAAATACATTAAAAACACTATAAATACAACCTCCCGGATTGGAGGGACATCCAGCATGTCAGTGTTTTCAAGGCTGCATAGCCAAAACTGAGGAAGAAACCAACAGGAAGCAAACTGAGTGATGAACAGTCCTCCATATTAACATTTTAGATTAGCAACACAAGACAAACAATAAAAAAATGGGGGAAAAATAATGAAAACAAACAAACAAAAACACATGTGCCAAAAACACGGAAGAACAACAATATTGGAAAATCTCAAAGTAAATCGCTACCGAACTCAACCAATCCTGTAGAAGATTCCAACAATGAGATTTCCCTGGAAGGTAACCAAGACTCTGACCTTAGAAGAACATTGTAGACATAGTCAAAGACTATAAAGACCAAATCAGAGAACTAAACGGGAAAACGAAAAATTTCATGAAGGAAGTAGAAGGAAAGAATGAAAAAACTCGCAGAAAGAAATAAAAGGAGAGATAGAGACAAACTCGACAGAAGTAGGAGAAAATACAAACTCCAAAAAGAACTAGAGGAAGAGAATACAAACTCTAGAGAGAACAAGAGGAGAAATGCAAACTTTGGAAAGAAAGTGGAGAAACATTGAAAAGATCTCAAGCTGAAAGGAAAAAAAGAAACGGACCCAGTAAAGTAAGGACTTACAAAGAGAACAAAGCTCAATAAGGAAGTGGAAATACTGAAAAAAATCACAGATGAAATAAAAAAAGGAAATTGAACATTCATCCGATCAGAAGGAAAGGATGGGAAAAAGCCTCAGAAGCAGAAGAAAAATGAAGTAAAAAAAAAAAAAAAAAAGAAGAATTCAACTAAGGATACACAAGTAACCTAAACTTTCAGAAAGATAAAAATTTAAAAAAAAAAAAAAAAAAAAATGAAGTTAAAAAAAAAAACACAAGTGTGGGACAACCAGAAAATGTGGGATGCTATGAAAAGACCAAACCTCCACATCATAGGGATAGAGGAAGGAGAAAAATCCTGAGAGAGTGGTATTGATCAGATCTTCAACAGAATAACAGAAGAAAACTTCTACAAACTGAAAAAAGACAAACCCATTCAAATACAAGAAGCATATAGAACACCAAATAGACAAGACCAGAAAAGAAATTCCCCACATCATATCATAGTTAAAACACTAGATGCTCAAAACAAGGACAAAATACTGAAAGCAACAAGAGAGAAACAAGTTACACATAAGGGTAAACCCATCAGAATTTCCCATGACTTCTCAGTGCAAACGATGAAAGCCAGAAGAACATGGACTAACGTATTCCCAGTACTAAATGACTTTAGATGCCAACCCAAATTACTATGCCCAGCAAAAATGTCAATCATAGTTAAAGGAGAAAGAAAAATCTTTCATAACATAAACAAAATGAAAGAATACATGTCAAAAAAATGAACACTTCAGAAAATACTCGAAGCAATCCAAAGAACAGAGTAAAGGAACAACTATCCTTAAGCAACCCAAGAGAGAAATTACCAAAAGCATAACGGAGTAAATAAATTACTAGACTAAGAATACAAACCAAAAATAAGTTGAAAGGAAACAATGGACATCTCTCAATAATAACCTTAAATATTAATGATCTAAACTCCCCAATCAAAAGACAGATAGGAAGAATGGATTAGGAAACGGAATCCATCTATATGCTGCCTCCAAGAAACCCATCTCACCCTCCAGGACAGACACCTTCTTACAGTGAAAGGATGGAAAAATATTCCAAGCAAATGGTACCAAAAAGCAAGCAGGAGTAGCTATTTTAATATCAGAAAAAGTAGACCTTAGAGTAAAATTAACAGAAAAGAAAAAGAGGGCAATTATATCCTTATAAATGGAACAATTAACCAAGAAGATTTCACAATCTTAAATATTTATGCACCAAACTCTGGTGCACTGAACTTTATAAACACAATCCTTCAGGACCTCAAGACACAGATTAATCCCAGCACGCTAATAGTGGGGGACTTCAATACCCCACTGAGCCACCTGGATAGGTCAACTGGACAAAAAATAAATAGGGAGACATCAGAACTGAACAGCACAATACACTAAATGGACCTCACAGATATCTACAGAATATTCCACCCAAACACCAGAGAATATACCTTCTACTCAGCACCGCAAAGAACATTGTCCAAAATCAATCAGATACTGGCACACAAAAGAAACCTCAACAAATACAAAAGGATTAAAATTATTCCATGCATTCTATCAGAACACAGTGCAGTAAAGCTCAATATTAATGCCAGGGTAAGCCCTACTAACTATAAGAACACATGGAGATTAAACAACACAATCCTGAACAATGAGTGGGTCAGAGAAGAAATAAAGAATGAAAAAAAAAAGCATTCCTGGAAGTAAACAAAATTGACAATACAACACAACAAAACCTGTGGGATACACTAAAGTCAGTCTTAAGAGGGAAATTTATAGCCCTAAGTGCCCACATTAAAAAAAAAAGAAGTAAATGATCTAACACTGCAGCTAATAACACTTGAAAGACAACAACAAATGAACCTTAAACCCAACAGACAGAAAGAAATAACAAAAATCAGAGCAGAAATCAATGAAATAGAAACAGAGAAAACAATACAAAAAAAAATCAATAAATCCAAATGCTGGTTCTTTGAAAAAACAAACAAAATAGACATATCTCTAGCCCAGTTAACCAAAAGAAAGCAACTCCAAATCAATAGCATCTGTGATGAAAGGTGAAACATCACAACAGATAAAGAAAAGATCCAGATGATCATATAAGACTACTTCTTAAACCTATTCTCTACAAAATTTGAAAACCTAAGAGAAATGGATGAATATTTGAAATCCTGGGATTCGCCAAAGCTTAACCAAGAAGAGATTGACAGCTTAAACAGACCCATAATACTTGAGGATTGAAGATTTAATAAAAAGCCTACCAACTAAAAAAAGCCCAAGCCCAGATGGTTACACAGGAGAATTCTATAAATCATTTAAAGAAGTTTTACAAACATTACTGCTCAAACTTTTCAGAAGGCTACAGACAGAGGGAAATATCCCAAACTCCTATGAAGCCAGCATCACTCTATAACCAAAACTAGGCAAAGACACAAACAAGAAAGAAAACTATAGACCCATATCATTAATGAATACAGATGCAGAAATTCTCAACAAAATACTTGCAAATCACATACAGAACCACATCAAAAAGATCATCCATCATGACCAGTTTGGATTCATTCCAAAGATGCAGGGATGGTTCAACATATGTAAATCAATAAATATCATAAAACACATAAATGGACTTAAGGACAAAAAACATACAATCATCTCAATTGATGCAGAAAAAGCTTTTGACAAAATCCAGCATCCCTTCATGCTTAAAGTCTTAGAGGGAATTGGACTGGAGAGATCATTCCTCAATGCAATCAAAGAAGAAACCCACAGCTCACATTATCTTAAATGGAGAAAAGTTGGAAGCATTCCTCTAAAAGGCAGGAACACGGCAAGGCTGTCCTCTATCACCACTCTTCTTCAATATAGTGCTTAAAATGCTTGCTCATGCAAAAAGGTTAGAAAGGGAAATTAAAGAAGTACTAATTGGAAAAGAGGAATAAAACTATCCCTTTTTGCAGATGATATGATAGTTTGCCTAAGGGATACTAAAAACTCCAATAGAAAACTCTTAGAAATTATCAAAAGTTTTAGTGAAGTGGCAGGATACAAAAGAAGCCTAGAAAAATCAGGAGCCTTCCTTTACACCAACAATAAGCATCTGGAGAAGGAATATAAGGAGATCTTCAAAATCACAATAGTCTCAAAAAAAAAATACCTTGGAATAAACCTAACCAAAGACACCAAAGACCTCTACAACAAAAATTTTAAAACCTTGAAGAAGGAGATTGAAAATGACATCAAAAGATGGAAAGACCTCCCATGCTCACGGATTGGAAAAATTAATATAGTAAAAATGTCCACTCTACCAAAATTAATATACAGATTCAGTGCAATCCCAATCAAAATCCCCGTGAGCTTTTTCACAGACTTAGGAAAAAAAATCCTTAAATTCATATGGAAAAACAAAAGACCCCAAATAGCTACAGCAACCCTGAGTGAAAAGTGCAATACTGGGGGGATTACATTACCAGACTTCAAGCTATATTACAGGGCTATAGTCATAAAAACAGCCTGGTACTGGCAAAAAACAGAACCATTGGTCAATGGAACAAAATTGAAGATCCAAACTTAAGCTCATATAACTTCAGCCACCTCATATTTGACAAAGGGGCCAAAAAAGCTCAATGGAGGAAAGATAGCATGTTCAGCAAATGGTGCTGGCAAAACTGGATCACCACTTGTAGAAACAAAAAAGAATATCAGACCTACAGGATAACACAGTACAGCTAGAAACCTCAGGTAAAGATTATGAAAAGTTTAAAAAAAAACACAAGTGTGGGACAACCAGAAAATGTGGGATGCTATGAAAAGACCAAACCTCCACATCATAGGGATAGAGGAAGGAGAAAAATCCTGAGAGAGTGGTATTGATCAGATCTTCAACAGAATAACAGAAGAAAACTTCTACAAACTGAAAAAAGACAAACCCATTCAAATACAAGAAGCATATAGAACACCAAATAGACAAGACCAGAAAAGAAATTCCCCACATCATATCATAGTTAAAACACTAGATGCTCAAAACAAGGACAAAATACTGAAAGCAACAAGAGAGAAACAAGTTACACATAAGGGAAAACCCATCAGAATTTCCCATGACTTCTCAGTGCAAACGATGAAAGCCAGAAGAACATGGACTAACGTATTCCCAGTACTAAATGACTTTAGATGCCAACCCAAATTACTATGCCCAGCAAAAATGTCAATCATAGTTAAAGGAGAAAGAAAAATCTTTCATAACATAAACAAAATGAAAGAATACATGTCAAAAAAATGAACACTTCAGAAAATACTCGAAGCAATCCAAAGAACAGAGTAAAGGAACAACTATCCTTAAGCAACCCAAGAGAGAAATTACCAAAAGCATAACGGAGTAAATAAATTACTAGACTAAGAATACAAACCAAAAATAAGTTGAAAGGAAACAATGGACATCTCTCAATAATAACCTTAAATATTAATGATCTAAACTCCCCAATCAAAAGACAGATAGGAAGAATGGATTAGGAAACGGAATCCATCTATATGCTGCCTCCAAGAAACCCATCTCACCCTCCAGGACAGACACCTCCTTACAGTGAAAGGATGGAAAAATATTCCAAGCAAATGGTACCAAAAAGCAAGCAGGAGTAGCTATTTTAATATCAGAAAAAGTAGACCTTAGAGTAAAATTAACAGAAAAGAAAAAGAGGGCAATTATATCCTTATAAATGGAACAATTAACCAAGAAGATTTCACAATCTTAAATATTTATGCACCAAACTCTGGTGCACTGAACTTTATAAACACAATCCTTCAGGACCTCAAGACACAGATTAATCCCAGCACGCTAATAGTGGGGGACTTCAA
The DNA here is from genome assembly GCA_009823505.1 of Rhizomys pruinosus. Lineage (NCBI taxonomy): Eukaryota > Metazoa > Chordata > Mammalia > Rodentia > Spalacidae > Rhizomys > Rhizomys pruinosus. The sequence goes on from VZQC01003561.1 coordinate 58,960, forward strand.
TACCCCACTGAGCCACCTGGATAGGTCAACTGGACAAAAAATAAATAGGGAGACATCAGAACTGAACAGCACAATACACTAAATGGACCTCACAGATATCTACAGAATATTCCACCCAAACACCAGAGAATATACCTTCTACTCAGCACCGCAAAGAACATTGTCCAAAATCAATCAGATACTGGCACACAAAAGAAACCTCAACAAATACAAAAGGATTGAAATTATTCCATGCATTCTATCAGAACACAGTGCAGTAAAGCTCAATATTAATGCCAGGGTAAGCCCTACTAACTATAAGAACACATGGAGATTAAACAACACAATCCTGAACAATGAGTGGGTCAGAGAAGAAATAAAGAATGAAAAAAAAAAGCATTCCTGGAAGTAAACAAAATTGACAATACAACACAACAAAACCTGTGGGATACACTAAAGTCAGTCTTAAGAGGGAAATTTATAGCCCTAAGTGCCCACATTAAAAAAAAAAGAAGTAAATGATCTAACACTGCAGCTAATAACACTTGAAAGACAACAACAAATGAACCTTAAACCCAACAGACAGAAAGAAATAACAAAAATCAGAGCAGAAATCAATGAAATAGAAACAGAGAAAACAATACAAAAAAAAATCAATAAATCCAAATGCTGGTTCTTTGAAAAAACAAACAAAATAGACATATCTCTAGCCCAGTTAACCAAAAGAAAGCAACTCCAAATCAATAGCATCTGTGATGAAAGGTGAAACATCACAACAGATAAAGAAAAGATCCAGATGATCATATAAGACTACTTCTTAAACCTATTCTCTACAAAATTTGAAAACCTAAGAGAAATGGATGAATATTTGAAATCCTGGGATTCGCCAAAGCTTAACCAAGAAGAGATTGACAGCTTAAACAGACCCATAATACTTGAGGATTGAAGATTTAATAAAAAGCCTACCAACTAAAAAAAGCCCAAGCCCAGATGGTTACACAGGAGAATTCTATAAATCATTTAAAGAAGTTTTACAAACATTACTGCTCAAACTTTTCAGAAGGCTACAGACAGAGGGAAATATCCCAAACTCCTATGAAGCCAGCATCACTCTATAACCAAAACTAGGCAAAGACACAAACAAGAAAGAAAACTATAGACCCATATCATTAATGAATACAGATGCAGAAATTCTCAACAAAATACTTGCAAATCACATACAGAACCACATCAAAAAGATCATCCATCATGACCAGTTTGGATTCATTCCAAAGATGCAGGGATGGTTCAACATATGTAAATCAATAAATATCATAAAACACATAAATGGACTTAAGGACAAAAAACATACAATCATCTCAATTGATGCAGAAAAAGCTTTTGACAAAATCCAGCATCCCTTCATGCTTAAAGTCTTAGAGGGAATTGGACTGGAGAGATCATTCCTCAATGCAATCAAAGAAGAAACCCACAGCTCACATTATCTTAAATGGAGAAAAGTTGGAAGCATTCCTCTAAAAGGCAGGAACACGGCAAGGCTGTCCTCTATCACCACTCTTCTTCAATATAGTGCTTAAAATGCTTGCTCATGCAAAAAGGTTAGAAAGGGAAATTAAAGAAGTACTAATTGGAAAAGAGGAATAAAACTATCCCTTTTTGCAGATGATATGATAGTTTGCCTAAGGGATACTAAAAACTCCAATAGAAAACTCTTAGAAATTATCAAAAGTTTTAGTGAAGTGGCAGGATACAAAAGAAGCCTAGAAAAATCAGGAGCCTTCCTTTACACCAACAATAAGCATCTGGAGAAGGAATATAAGGAGATCTTCAAAATCACAATAGTCTCAAAAAAAAAATACCTTGGAATAAACCTAACCAAAGACACCAAAGACCTCTACAACAAAAATTTTAAAACCTTGAAGAAGGAGATTGAAAATGACATCAAAAGATGGAAAGACCTCCCATGCTCACGGATTGGAAAAATTAATATAGTAAAAATGTCCACTCTACCAAAATTAATATACAGATTCAGTGCAATCCCAATCAAAATCCCCGTGAGCTTTTTCACAGACTTAGGAAAAAAAATCCTTAAATTCATATGGAAAAACAAAAGACCCCAAATAGCTACAGCAACCCTGAGTGAAAAGTGCAATACTGGGGGGATTACATTACCAGACTTCAAGCTATATTACAGGGCTATAGTCATAAAAACAGCCTGGTACTGGCAAAAAACAGAACCATTGGTCAATGGAACAAAATTGAAGATCCAAACTTAAGCTCATATAACTTCAGCCACCTCATATTTGACAAAGGGGCCAAAAAAGCTCAATGGAGGAAAGATAGCATGTTCAGCAAATGGTGCTGGCAAAACTGGATCACCACTTGTAGAATAACAAAATTAAACCCCTACCTCTCACCTTGTACAAAAATAAACTCCAAGTGGATCAAAGATCTCAACCTAAAACCTGAAACCCTGAAGGTGATAGAAGAAAAAGTAAACTTGGCAGCAACCAACAAGACATAGGTGTAGGAAAAGACTTTCTAAATCAAACAGAAACTGCACAGGAAATAAGGACAACAGCTGATAAGTGGGACCTCATCAAACTCAAAAGCTTTTGTACAGCTAAAGAAACAAACAAGGAAGTGAAGAGAAAACCCAGAGTGGAAGGAAACCACAGTGGAAGGAAACCTTCACCGCTGATATATCTGACAAAGCATTAACATCCAGAATATATAAGCTACTTAAAAAACAAGAAGAAAACAAATGACCTACTCAAAAGATGGAGTAAATAGCTGAGCAGAGACTTCACCAGTAAGGAAGTAAAGATGGCTGAGAAACATCTTAAAAAGTGTTCAGTGTCATTAATTATTAAGGAAAAGCAAATTAAAACTACTCTCAGATATCATCTCACCCCAATATGACTGGCTAAGATCAAGAACACAAAAGACACCAAATGCTGGAGAGGTAGTGGGGGAAAGGGAGCACTCATCCACTGCTGGTGGGAATGTAAACTTGTACAACAACCATTGTGGAAAGCAGTGTGGAGAACCGTTAAAAAACTCAAAATGAGCCTACCCCCTGACCCAGCCATACCACTCCTGGGTATATACCCACAAGACACATCCTACCACAAAGATACATGCACAACTATATTTATTGCTGCTCTCTTCACAATAGCAAAGAGCTGGAACCAACTCAAATGCCCCTCAACTGATGAGTGGATAACAAAAATGTGGTACATCTACACAATGGAGCTCTATGCAGCAGTAAAGAAAGATGACATCATGAGCTTTGCTGGTAAATGGATGGAAGTGGAAGCCATTATGCTAAGTGAAGTAACACAGTCCCAGAAAAAAAAAAAAAGGTGAATGGTTTCCCTCATTTGTGGATGCTAACACCAAATCCCCAGCTGGCAGGTAAACTGAGCAACCAAATCCCCAGTTTGTGGGCAAACTGAGCAGCTTTATTATTACATTTCATTGTATCTGAAAGCAACTGTGCTATTCCAATATGAATCTCTAAATTGACTCTAGAATTGCCCTACCACTTATATTCACACATTGTAATTACCATATATGGATGGAAGAAATGTAGTCATATTTCCTAGGATATTTGCTTAGTTATGTTATATGATTTTATTTAATTTAATTGAGAATTATTACAGGGTTCTACTCCCACTGCAGAGTAGTGGCACTACTAGACTCTCCATTAGATTCCATAAGACATCATATTAACATCTCTTAGGATACTTGAACCTTTTTTCCTTTACTTCCTAGGAACATAAGCCTAAATGATATTTTATTGACATTAACTTGTAGTTTTCCAAATATTAATTATGTTAATACATTTTTACGCATGCCACATTTCAGGTTTTCCCCTGTAGATGTGAGGTAATCTATTTTTCTACTTGGGATTGCATTTTCATTCAATCTTTAAAATTCATTTTTATTTATCCATATGTATATGTGCTTGCTTGTCTACAGGTATACAATGTGAGCCCAATGCCTATGATGGCCAGAAGAGGGGGTCAGATCCCCTGTAACTGAAGTTACATGCAGTTATGAACTGCTTGATTTGGGTGCTGGGAATTGAACCCAGGTCTTTTTCAAGGGCAGTAAGTGTTCTTAAATACTTAGCCATGTGTCTAGACCAGGTTTGTATTTTGTAGGGCAATAAAAGCATTTTCTTAATAATTTGAGGAGTTCCTTACATGTTCTAGACAGCACATTTTTTGAAACTTTTCAAATAATGTGCCATGTCAGCTATGTACTATTACTCTATTTTATTCTACTTCAAATGAATGCTATAATTGGACCATAAAACATCGCTTTCTCATTTTTTCAATGGAATAGCTACAAGTTCTTTCCTGATTCTACCTTGTTAGATTCTCCAGTAGTTTCTTCAACTGTGTATATTGCTTCATATTTAAAATTGAGGTTTGTAATGTTAATATCACTCAAATTATATGTTATTAATTTTTATATAATTTGTTAATCTCATTATATTGGAACACAAGTTATGCTCATGAATTGCTTCAATTCCACATTAAAGAATCATAAAAATATTTCAAGAAACACAAAGTATCTCACATGGAGATCTGTGGTACAGCAATACAATAGATTGTATAACAACAAACTACTTACATATACAGTGTAGCATGTGAATATTGTTAGGAGATTATTTCAAAACAAAGAGCTACATTATATACTGCATGATTCTGTTCATACGATAATCTAGAAAATAAAAACATTAAAAATAGAAAGTCCCAATACCCCTAGTTACCATAGATTTGAAAATTCCTAACTATAAACAGAAGAGAACATGGGAGGGGATGTACAAGTATTCAATATGATTTTTGTCAAAGTACTGCATTACATAAATCTGTCAAAACTCACACAGTCTCACAATATGATGGTCGTTTGTTATATTTTTTATGTCTAAATATCTTTAAATGGTCAAAACATTTAAGTCAATTTGTACTGAAAAATACAAAATATACCCTCCCCAGAATAGTAAGAACAATAATATGATTAAATAAATCACTAAACTACTAAACAGCATGTACGGCATAGAAAACTAAACAGGATAAAAGAAAAAGGATAAAACAGAAACAGAATAAGGAAGAGGCAGAGATAGAAAAGAGGGACATGAAAAAGAGAGAATGAAGAATGAATTACGTCAAAAGCATGATCTTTGTAAAGATTAATACATTTGTTAAACATCTGATTAAGTAAACAAAAAATAGAAAAGGTTATGTAACTTAAATACTGAATTAAGAGAGGAAGTACTAGTTCTGTTAAATAACAGAATTATCAAGTAGTGCTTAATGACACATTTGAAAATATATATCAACCACCTTTCCAGTTGATTCATGTTCCCAGTGAGATTTTTTTGTCAGGATGAGCTGTAGAGGCCTGTACTTCATTTGAAGATGGTGGGGGCTCTGCAGTCAGTGAGCTACAGTGGCTGCCCTCCACAAGAACTCAAGAGTGCTCTTATGGTTGCTTCCTTCAGGGCGAAGTCACCTGACCTGCCAATTTCTCGCCTTAATCAACCTTCTCAACTACTCTTGCTTTCTACACCAACATTCTTATTTTCTATGAAGTGAAAAAAATCGGAAGCCTTCCCCCTAAGGATAAGATCTAAACTGTAAAATCATTCAAGACAGCAAAGGCATCTTCATTATTCTCACAAGCTTCTAATATTTAATTATGTCTGAGTTCTATGGCAACTTCCTCTGGAAACTGAATATAAAATACAATTTATTAACAAGCCTACTTAGATTACCATTGTCTAGACATAGCCCTCCAATCCTGATTTTTAGTTTTTGGTTTTTGTTGTTGTTGTTGTTGCTGTTTTGTTTTGTTTCGTTTTGTTCTGTTTTGTTTTGAGACAGGGTCTCCTTGTAGCTCCAGCTGGCCTGGAACTATGTAGACCAAACTAGCCTGCATCTCATAGAGATCCACCTACATTTGCCTCCCAAGTGCTGGGATTGAAGGCATGTTCGCCACCATGCCTTGCTCCCCTCTCCAGTAATGGAATATGCAGTATTTACCCATGCTTCCATTCGTCGTCACACATTCTCGATTTAGACAAGAATGCTATTTCCCTAAAGTTTCTATCACCCTAACATTTCATTTTGCTTACTCTAAGCACAATACACAGCAACACCTATTTTGATTCCCAAACCTCTGAGAAATGTATGTTCTAGATTGTGGCCTTTCAGGTATTTTACTTACTATAAATAAAAGAAAAAAGAAAGAGACCACTTTTCTTTATGCTTGTTTTGTTTGGTTTCCTGTTAAGTATCTATCTGGGGAAGAGTGATGAGAATATTTCTAGTGAGATAGCCTGCACTTGCTGAGTTAGAGTTTCATAAAAGTACTAACAAATCCTAATAATTTCTCCCAATTTCTGTATCACTCCATTATGTGGACATAATAACCACAGAACCCTACTATAGCATGAGTTTTAGATGAATTTCAGGATTTCATCTTCATAACAGGGTTCCAATCTATAATAATCATGACAATGATTTGGGTAAAATAATTTGGAGACATGGTGAGCTTCAAGTCACTTGATATCGATATTGATTCAAGTACATGATATTGAAAAATTGTCAGGCTGTCTGAGCTCAATGAGAAAACTGGATCTAGAATTGGGCTTCTACCCAAACACTTAAAATCCAAATATATTCATCTCAAAGGTCCTCTAAGGCCCCTTTTCTGGCAATGGGTTAACCCCTGTGACAGGGAGGGAAGAGATGTTCTAAACAACTCAAGTGTAAATCGTCATTTCTTTGCTGTGAGTTCATCCACTGGAGCCTGTTCAACCTGTCTAGCATCACTCCCTTAGAAGATCAACTCTCCCTCACTCAGCTGTGATCAGCTACTGACTTGATAGGCCTTGACATGTATGAAAAAATGCATGAAGTTCCATGACAAGCTAGAGATGGGTGCAGATAGGGAAGAGCCTAAATATGATTAAGGTGGATTGTATGAATCCAAAAAATTTAATAAAAAGTATTTTTTAAAAAAGAAATAGAGGGACTGGAGAGATAGCCTAGCGGTTAAGAGCACCGACGCTCTTGCAGAGGACGCGGGTTCGATCCCCAGCACCCACATGGCGGCTAAGAACCGTCTGTAACTCCAATTCCAGGAGAACTCCAGTTCCAGGGGAATCCGAGACCCTCTTCTGACCTCCGCGGCATTGCACGACACGGGTGCACAGACCTGCATGCAGACAGTACATTCATTAACCATACAAATCCAAAAATAATAATAACAAATCCATTTTTTTAAAAAATAAATAAAAAAAAAAAAAAAAGAAATAGAAGCACCAAATGGTGACACAGGAAAAATATCATTTCTTAAAAGCAGCTAAAATATAAACCATTTCCGCCAGGCGTAGTGGCACATGCCATTATCCTAGCACTTGGGCGGCAGAGGCCGGTGTATCTTATGAGTTCAAGGCCACCTGGGTCTACAGAGCAAATTCCAGGGACAGCTTGGCTACCAGGGAGACCCTGGTCTCAAAAAAAAAAAAGATATATATTATATATATATATATATATATATATATATATATGCCCTTCTTCAAGAATGGAAGTGACATCAGGTGGATGGAAGGAATGGGAGGGAAGCAAGAAAACTGTATGAAGAGTAAAACAAAGGAAAGATGGAGGAAGTTGGGGTCAAAACGGGAGGGAAGAAGGAAAAATAGAAGGTAGAGACACAGAAGGGAGTGAATGGAAGTAGAGGGGAGGGGAGGGGAGGGGTGGGAAGAGAGATGGGAAGGGAAAGGAAAAAGGATATAAAAGAATAATGGAAACAGTGTAGACGGAATGGAAGTAAACATATCTATATATTTGGACTTTAGGATGACATAATTCAATTATTTATATAAATCATTTTTTGTATGGAAACTTGCAATAGTAAGAAACTTAGAAATAGTAAGCTGGTATCTATACAAAATATACCTCAGATGTCACCTCTTCCATAGAGATAGAGAATGCTTTCTGATAAGATAACATTAAATTGAGATAGAGAGAAAACAGATTTTGACTTGAAGCTTTAGATCAGGCTAAACAGAGCACACAGCATGGAGAAAGAGCTAAACTCCAGCAGAGAATGAGACTTATCTGAGGCATTGGAAGAAGTCCAAAATGTCTGGATGGAGCACGTTCTGAAGCTACCTGAGGAGAGGTTCATCCTCATTTGGAGCCATTTTTAAAGAATTAAATGCTTAGTAATTATAAAATAATAGAAAGTCAATGGAATTTTTAAGCAGAAATATATATCTCAGATGAAGATTTACCTGAGCCAGACATGGGGCTGAGTAAAAACAACAATATATTATTGCCATGATTGTATTCAGATGTGGTGACACTGAAGAAATGAAATCTATCTGCTGCATTTGGCATCTATGCAATGCTAAAAATTACAGTCTAATTTTTATGGTTGAATAATTACAGATTATTTAGTGACGTACACAAATTTGAACAGGACTTTTCAGAAACTCTGATAAATTTCATTTTGACTCTGAGTTGTTTTGTTTTTGAGACGGGATCCCCCTGTAGGCCCAGTTGGCCTAGAATTCACTATGTATAAGGTTGGCTGTTTGCCACAGAGAGCCTCTTAGCCTGTGCCTCCCCAATGCTGGGATTAAAGGTGAGTGTCACCACTCTCAGCTGCACTCTGAACGTGATGTGTGTGAGCTATCCAAGAATTAATAGAGCCTAGAATTCACTATTTTTTCTACCAATGGTAATTGAATTTATGGAAACTAAACCTTTAGTTTGGATTTGTGCATCTGAATATTCAAATATTTGTTTGATTACCTTGTCCTTAAATGTGGACACATATTTCCTAGTATCTGACAAAACAGAATTCAAATCAAACTTAATTGGAAGAGATAGATAGGTATACCGTATTATAATCAAAGGAACAAATTAATCAAGAACATGTTACAACTCTAAACACAATACACACCAAACCTAGCACGCGTTTCATAAAAAAAAACGTTACTGACTTTATACCCAGAGACTAACCATGACTCACTCATAGTAAGTGATTTTAACACCCTATTTTCTCCAATGGATAGGTCATCTGGACAAAAAAATCAACAGAGGAGCATCGATTTAAATGTCATCTCACAAACAAACCAAACAGATATCTACAATTATTCCATCCAGACACCACCCAATACACATTTTACTCAGTGGCCCATGAAAGTGTCTCTAAAATAGACCACATACTGGAATACAAAATAAATCTCAGCATATACAAAAAAGTTGAAATAATTCTATGTATTCTATCTGAATATAATGCAAAAGCAAATGTAGGAAGAAACAACCCTTTAAATATTACTCATATTCATGGAGATTAAATACACACTACCGAATGATCAATGGGTCAAACAGAAATCCAATTCCAGGAGAACTCCAGTTCCAGGGGAATCCGAGACCCTCTTCTGACCTCCGCGGCATTGCACGACACGGGTGCACAGACCTGCATGCAGACAGTACATTGATACACATACCGAAATAAATAAAATTAAAAAAAAAAAAAAGAAATCAAGGAAACTTTAAAATGTCCTGGAAATAAATGAAAACATAGTACACCAAAAAATTGGAAGCAAAGTAAAAACAGTCCTAAGAGGAAATTTACAGTACTAAATGCCTAGATTAAAGAATCAGAAAGAGCTCAAATAAAGATCTTCATGACCCTCAACAGTTTGAAACACACACACACACACACACACACACACACACACACAAAACTAGTAGACTGAAGAACCACTACAAAATCAGGAGAAACATTAATGAAGTAGAAACAAGCCAAAAAAGCAATATGAAGAATCAATGAATCTAAAAGCTAGTTTGCTTAAAAGATAAAAAGACTGATAAACCCTTAGCTGAATTGACCAAAATGAAAAAAAAAAATTGGACACAAATTAATAACATTAGAGATTATCAGGAAAACATTACAAAACTGAGATCAAATATGGACTCACCTTAAGTATGTTTAAATAGGGTTGGGATTGTAGGAAACACTGAATTAGTCTTTTCTTCCAAACCCTGAAAAAGTTTTGGTTTGTGACAAGGAATTCTAATCTTGAATGCCAACTGTATTCTGTAAGACTCTTGTTTATATAAAGGTCCTAAAGCATTCCAGAACCTGATAGTCTCTGGGAACGGAGAGGTTCCTCACTTTGGTTAACCCTCTTCCCCTTCTTTTGCAACATTTTTTTTCCTGCAGTTGGATTCCAGGTGCATCCTGTGTGTTACACTCCCCCAAGAGTCCCTGGAATCAGCCTCCTCATGGTGGTGAGAGCACCCAGTAGTGCCCTGATGTTCCAAACCTCCTACCCCTCTATCTTGGGAATGCCTGAAGCCCCTCTTGTGGTTCCAGACTAGGCTCCTCCATCATTAGACCGAGATCCAGATTTTTGCAGTCAGCCCCTGGGAGCTGCCAGGTGGACTCCACATGGTGTGGGGTCCCATAGGTTGCAGTCTGCTTGTGAGTGCAGTGCCTAGAATTGGCCTCTGCATGGAAGTGAGAGCCCTAATTGTCCCTCCCCATTCCAATCTCCCTACCACCTACCTAGGGAACACCTGAAACCCCTCCTAAGACTCCAGGCTAGGCCTCTTTATTTCTCAGTTGGCATATGTCTTAATATATCAACACAGCTTACTAGTGTACTAATGCATGTGACTCTGTATTGAATTTTTTTAATCCACAAATCTTGGACTTACATCGACCAAAACAAGCATTAATATTTATGGCACAGATTCTTTTATGCCATGATAGAAATGATAAGTGTCAGAAGACAAGTATAAAAATGATTCTTAGAGTTAACTAAATCTTCACAGTAAAATGGAATAAAACACTTGAAGAATGATGAGTGAGTGAATATTGAAAATGATCTCATAGCAAGGTCAGCTGACAAAATGGGAAAGTGAGGTGACTGCTTATGAAAGAATGGAGGAAGCCTGATCTGATTACAAAGATACACCTGTGGGCTCAGATGGAAAAATCATTGGAAAATTGCCAGAGATATGTGGAAGGACAATGAGTGCCAGTCTGCTCAACAGAGAAATATGTACAACAGCTAGACTCCAACAAGAAGACTGGTTGAATTCCATCTGAAGATTGATATTTTCCATGGCAATGGAATGGAAGGAACCAAACTTAGAGAAAGTCACCTGCTAACTTTATAATTATTTTTCTAGATTCCCTTTACCAAGAAATAAATATTTTTGAAATAGTTGATCTTAAGTGTTTTAAAGTAATTTTTGTTATATGTTATCTTTGAAAATTCCTAACTTTCTAACTGGTAATTTCTGTAAATGAAATAAATATCAAATATATGTAGCTGAATCCCCAGTGACATCATGGATGAGTCACAAGGTATATTATTTCCCTACTGAACATTACCAGTAAAAATACTTGCTTTTCCAGCTTCTTAATTATGAAATAAGTGATTATTTTGCTGCATTTCTGGTACTTGTCTTGAAGATGGAACATGCATTATCTTAAGACACATTTTCCATGAAAGTATGTTACCATTGGATGTTTGTAAGTTCCCCTCAAGCCAAACAAAGACTTGGAGACCACAGACTTGAGCGGAGCACCAAGCGTGTGCTTGGATTCCTTATGTGCTCCTGTGGCTGTCTTTATAGAGATTAGTTAGAAACAGCATTGGTAGGAGCTGGAGCATTGACTCAGAGCTCACAGTGCACACTGCTCTTTTGGAGAACTAGAGCTCAGTTCCCAGCACCCATGTCGGGCAACTCATCACTGACTGTAAGTCCAGCTCCAGAGAACCAAAGCCCTCTTCTGACCTTATGATGACCCATTGCAAGAGAAATAGGATTCATGATCTTATCTCTTCTTATCCCTGTACACATGGGCTGAATGCACATACACACACATATACACGCATACACTTATACACATACATATATACATAGACATAACCATACACACATAAAAACACATATACACAAATACACAAACATACACACATACACATTAATAAAAATAAATCTTACAAAAATGAAAAGCAATGCTGATATTTAAATACTAACTCTTAAATCCAAATAAATATTCTTTAAAAGGAACCAGTACACATATGTTCTTTTAGGCTATGTGTGACTCTTTGACACAGTTTTAACAAGGTGAATAATGACATTCTATGAAGCCCAGAAGGGATATATAAAAATATAAGGCCATTTTGGAACACAGTCTGGAGACAGGACTCTCTATCATTATGAATCATGAAAGGAGAGAGCAACATTTCTTGTACCATTTCCTCCCTCAGGCCTCTCACCTTTAAACAAATGGACAAACAAATGAAATATTTTCCCCATTGCTTGTTTTTAAATTTAAAATCTGGAAATATTTTATGTATTGCCACTACTAATGTAAGGATGAAATTTTATAATGCATATTCATTCACTAAATGAAAAGGGGCAGTGGTTTCTAGAGTCTACCTTAAAAACAAATTAATGCTGGTAGAGCAGAGAAGTTTTCTTTGGGCACACAATAAGAACCAATCAAGCTCTAAAATTTCTATTGTTTACTAAAGAATTCATTCTTTCTCTAATAATTTATGGCAACAGAGATAAATATTGTAGCACTGCCAAGTTTGAGGAAGCATTTTTCCAGTTTTTTAATGAGCTTCTTTTAGCAGAATATATAAATGTAATATGCTATTTAAAACTATCAGTCACTAATCTTCATGACAGATCAATTAAATCAGATTTTCCTGGTAGAATCTTTCTAAAAAGTGCCTTAGATGATTCAAATGCACTGATGGGTCTGAGCACAGTTGAATTAAACAACAGGTTTATGCACCTGCAGCCTTGTTTTCATTTATTGTTATTGTTTGGTTTTTCTTTTCTGATTTCATTTATATTGAATGAGATTCAAAGAGTTGTTAATTCCTGTATATTTCAGCAAATTTAGATGGTCGAAGTTCTCATTTGATTTTCAAATTTGAAATACAGTCTACCAGACCAACATTCTTAAAGACATGCATCAAACCAACTACTCAATAATTTAATTCCAAGTATTTGAGTTACATCACTGACTGCAAAGCAAATGCCATCAAATGGCCTTTTACTTTATTACAAGAGAAATAACTGTGGTTCATGTTCTTATCCGATCTACACAAATGCTCATAGAATGAGGTCAATAGAATCGACCTTGGAGAACACAGGATTGATTCAACCCTTTAATTTACACCAGCAACATCCACTAATATGAACTGGATAACAAAGCTAAGAAGTCCGTGTTTGATACAACCCCACTGTACTTTCAATTTTAATTCTGTGATCAAGATCTTTAATTTCTCTAAATTTAAGTGTCCTCAGATTTAACTACAATACTGTGGAAATTAAAGGATGTAACATCAGATAGGACATTATTCTCAGAATTACACTTTCCGTAGTATTTTATAGCATCTTACCATTCATTTTAAAGAAAACAATAGTCCAGATAAACATGTTTTCAACTACTTCCTGTTACTTCTTTATATTTAGAGTCCTGTCTTGGGTTCAAATGAACAAGTCTTTTGCCTACAAAGAAGGCCTCACTAACCAAAGAATTCTGTATTTCTTTCACACCTTTGTGGGATGACACAGCAGGGATGGGGACAGAGCAAATTCTGAGTTAGCCTTTTAAGTGCATGAAAGTAAACTAAAAAATAAAACTAAGTAAAAAGAACAGCAAAGTGTCAAAATGTGAATCTTCTCTTTCTTTCTAAGACTTAAGTTTTTACTTTAATTTGGGCAATATTTACCCAAGTCCGCATACAAGCATGAAAGATATAGAACCATAATTATATATTTGAATACTGCATTTTCTTTGTTGCTCTACATTCTCCTTATAATACTTCACTATGGACATGATGTTGACAAGTAATAAAACAAAATGTTTAAGTTTCAGCTATCTATAGATAATATATAATAATACATATCTACCTCGATGTATTTTTGTATATATCTGTATGGACCAAGAATTTTTCTTTAATTTGAAATAAACATAAACTTTTTGGATAATATCTTCATTCTCTCACTAGCTCCTGAAGGCACATGGAATTTAATGACTGACTCTACAGTGAAACAGGTTCCCGGAGTTCCTTCTCCAATCCATCCTCATGTCACAAGAGAAAAATAATGAAAAGCAATAGCAGTGACATGTTAATGAATGCAGAAGAAAATCCTTTTGTTAGACTTTCAAAGCTTGCCATATTCTCCAAATGTAGCCTCCTGGTATGACATATTTTGTCACCACTAGTTGACAAAAACCCCACTCTTTTGCATCCATTTTTCCTTGACATCTTTACAAATTTTATTATCAACATCCACTCCTGGAATTAAATGCATCATTTTCTTTGACAACAGCATATTCATTTCATCTTCAAATTTTATGCAACTTTGCTGTTTTTTTCTCTAATCACTTTTGTGTCAGGCCATATCCAATCATCTTCCCTACCTAATGTATTATTTATATAACCTTCTGTAAAGCCATTTGTCAAATGTTTCCTCAAAGTTTCTCTGTGTAATATTGGCTAGTAAGTAGAATCATAACACTCTAAAGGTTTGAGCCTCCTAACTCTGAAACCTGTGGGTGGGTAGTTTATATTATATGGCAGAAGTTCTGAAGTTGTGATTAAGAGTTTCAAGACAGGGGCTGGAGAGATGGCCTAGTGGTTAAGAGCACCGACTGCTCTTACAGAGGACCCGGGTTCGATCCCCAGCACCCACATGGCGGCCGAGAGCCGTCTGAAACTCCGGTTCCAGGAGAACTCCAGTGCCAGGGGAATCCGAGACTCTCTTCTGACCTCCGCGGCATTGCACGACACGGGTGCACAGACCTGCATGCAGACAGTACATTGATACACATACAGAAAAAAAAAAAAAAAGAGTTTCAAGACAGAGAGACACTGTTTGATACATGTGGTTCTCAAATAATCACAAGAGAGGACACCTCCCTTTGAATGATTGGTTCTTATAGAAGGGAAGCTAAAGGACTAGAGTCAAAATAAAACCTAGATAAATCAAAGCTGAAAAATACAAAATTGGGTCTTCCTGAAAGCATTCCTTTAATAAGAAAAGAAGCTAGAGCTATGACCCTGATAGGCTCTTCTCTAGCTAGGCCTCATGTCGTCTCCAGCGCTGTTGTATTTATAGTGGATTTCAGGGGTTCAGTCCCATTGAGATGGTTCTGAGTCCAATTAGATAGCTCTTGACCACCTCCAGACAACAGTGCCTCTACCTCTCCAATAGAGGAAGTTTGCTGGACAGCTTTTCATGGTTAGAGTTTAGTGCTGGGTTGTAGCATTGATTGATTTTCTCTCATATCAGTGTGCACATTGTCTAGCATCATAAGCACTTACTTCATGTAGAAAGGTTGCATGTCAGTTCCTGTTTCATTAATCTAAGTCCTATCCCTGAAGCATGTCCTGTTCTGAAAAGTAGGGTCTTATTTTCTATTCATGGTAGATAATCAAGAGCTTTGGAGATAGCGTGCATTGTTTTGAGAGTCACTTGGATCGCTCTCACAAACCATTCAAAGGGAAGTATCCTCTGTCTTGTATTGTGTGCCCTGCCACACAGTCACCGGGTTGCACAACTCGTGCACTAATGTTCAGACAGTGTATGTGAATCTTTCATGGGATCTCAGAGGCATCACATTGCATTCTAGGTTTCCTAGCCTTCCAAGTCCAATCATCTCTACTCTTTCTTTTTCTTCTCTTACCAACCCCTCCTCCCTCCCATGCCCCAGCACCCCCATCATCCCCACCCTCCCCCTTTCCTGTCCTCCCCTACCTTTCATTATACTCACCCATTCAGTTCCCCCCTCCCCTCCCAATCCAACACCCCCACCTTCCTGACCATCACCCTAGTATCATATCTTCCTTACTCTCCCTGTTTCATGATTTTTCTTTTTCTTTACCTCCATGTATCTTTTCCAATTTCTTGGTTCCTGGTGTTATATTAGGATAAGGCTTAGCTGGGATGTTGTAATCTATGAGTTGAGGCCTGGGGGGACTGGGTTTGATTGGGAACCCTTGTATGAGTTGTACAATTCTCGATAAATAAAAATATAAAATAAAAAGTAATTAAACCAGAAATAAATCTATTCTAATTTATATCCAAAGAAATTATTATTGCATACGTGTTATACATACACTGAATTTTTCATACACAAAAATATTTATGTGAAATAATAAGAAATTTAAATCTCTCCTAATAATGTACAGTTTTTAATTAAAAATATCAGCTTTATTGTTGATGAATTTAGGAAAATAAACACATTTAATTACTATAATCCACCCCCCCCTAAAAAAGGTAAAGGCTTCTTGCCTGTAAACTGGGATACCTGCAAGAAGGCCCTGCTGTCGAAGACCTGGTGTCAGCAGGGGAAAGATGTATTGAGACTGCACTTGCAAGTGTACAGTTGGTCTCTGGAATACCAGAGAGTGTTACCAAAGGCCACTAAACCAATAAAGCAAATATTGGTCTCCTAGAGTCAAGCAAGACTCCTCCGTCAGCATCAGCTACACCTCACTTGCCTGGAAATACTGTGCAGCAGTGGCAGCCATATGTCTGTATAACCCAAATCAATTTGGCTATTAGCTCTCTCCTTGGAGGAATAATTCATGGCTGATACCACAATAATTCATGGCTGATACATCCTCTAGTGATTAGGAGATGTTATAAGCCACAATAAGACCTTGTCATCTTTTACAGAAAAAATGTAATTCATGGATTAGCATACCATCCATACATCTGTGTCTATACAAATGTAACCTACCATAATAATTCGTACTGTTTAAATGCCTGTATATCTAATTGCTTGTGCTTCATTAGTAGGATTGAAAGGTTATTCGTGGACAAACTGTCAACTCATGAAAGGAAACAGCCTGAACTGATCAGAGTCCAAAATGACATCTCCAGAGAAAGTAAATTATTTGGCTTCTCGCCCAGTTGTGCCCCTTTTCTAAAGCCTAGAGAACAATCTGCGGAAGAGGGGTCATGGTAGAATGTAAGGGCTGCGATTGGGGTGAATGGTGAAACTACAGCAATATAGACTGGACAATTATTTGATCAACATGATTGTACATACAAGCCCCTCCAGCTGGATGGTGGGAACCTTGGGCTGTGTGGGTTTGGACATAGCTGCTTGCAAATTGCTTTTACATGAAGGATGCTTGTATTCATTACTTGTTACTTATTGTTAAAAAATAAAAAAATAAAATAAAATAAAAAGAAGCAAAAGAAGCTACAAGAATATCTTAAGAAGTGCATGAAGGCATGCACCTTTAGTCCTAGCAGCGAGTTCTTGACCAGGAGAGTTACATAATGGCCCTGTTGGAAAAGAAAAAAAAAGAGAAGTAAAAGGAAAGGAAGAAAGAAAAAGAAATACCATAACTGTAAGCAGACCCTTCAGAACTACAAGACATAAATTTGTGCCATTTTAAGGCATTTAATCTGTAGTAACTTTCTGTGAAAGTATAAGAAACTGGCTTGTGAGGTAGTCTCAAATACATGCAAAGAGGAAGACCTAAGACAGCCACAAAGACTTGTCCTGTGTCATGATATAGAGGAGTAATAGCATGGCCAGTTTGTACAGCTTTAATTGAAACTGACTCACAGAAGCTGAACATGGTAGGGCACACCTTGAATCTCAGCACGAAGGAGTCAGAAGCAGGAGGATCTTTGTGAGTGAGATAGAAGCCAGCCTGGACTACACAGAAAATTCCATACCAGTTGGAGCTGCAGGGAAGGTCAGTCTCCCTTGGCAGCTTGTATATAATCCTCTGGTAACAGGAGAATTCATCTTTAAGGAGGATACTTTCTGGCCTAGTTCACCACAGTTGCTCAAAGTCCTGTGTCCCAAATGTGCTCTGTCTTCAACAATAGGATTTTACCTTCAAGTTCTGAAGGGTCATCAAAGGCTCTGGCAATAACCTGTGTTATTCTGATTCTCTTGGATGGCCCTAAGCAGCAAGTCCACAGGAGGTTTTTCCTACATGCCCTTGTAGTTTTGGCTGTACAGACTTCAGTTATATGCACTCATATACCCATTGTATGTGTATTTCTCAGTAGGACTACACAAGTTGTTAAGGGAGAAAACAGTCAATGGTCCTACCCAGTTTTAAAGCTTAATAAACAATAATGACTGGCCCAGGAAACTATTGCTGTGGTGCAGTAGTGACCTCTTCATCTTGGTGGTAATCAACACCTGTCTAATTGGAATTAAGGCCCTCTCGATGGGAGGAAACTCATTTTTGATACTGTAAACATAGCCAAATACACATGACTGGAAAAGTCATAGATCCTAATGAAAACCTTCTTTTGCCACATCCCTAGACCCAACATAATTTGTTTCTTTATTCTAAATATCTATCCTCATTTTTACAGACTATTACAAAATTCTAAAACTGGTCAAACACCGACAATAACTATCTGTGAGACACTTAACCCTAAATGACAAATCCTCAATGTAACTTCTACACTTAGAATGAATGAACCATCACCAGAGAAATTTCCTCATGCAGCACATAGTGATTAACACAGAGACCCACAATTAGTAGAGAACAAGAGGCCACAAAGTACTAAACCATGAATAAGAAAGCTATTTCAAACCTCTGCCTCCCATGATTAGGAAATCATTGAGGAAGATGAGGTGAAGAGATTGTAAGAGCCAGAGGAGTTGGATGACCACAAGCAAACAGAGTCTTCCAGACAGCTGGTCATTTACTCATATGAACATACAGTGATGGCAACAGCATGCACAAATATTACACATGCTCAAATCAGACATAACCCTACCATGGACATGGCATGGGAATGTGGTTAGAAATCTGGGG
Source organism: Rhizomys pruinosus (assembly GCA_009823505.1). Classification (NCBI taxonomy): domain Eukaryota; kingdom Metazoa; phylum Chordata; class Mammalia; order Rodentia; family Spalacidae; genus Rhizomys; species Rhizomys pruinosus. The sequence continues at coordinate 77,825 of VZQC01003561.1, forward strand.
GGGGGGGGGGGAAAGGGAAATAAGCCTGAACTGAATTGGAAAAAATGTATGAAATGCACAAAGCATCAATAAAAACTAATTAAAAAAAAAAAAAAAGAAATCTCACCCAACCTAAGGAAGCTTTGCCCTGATGGCCACTGAGAGTAAAGAAGATGGTGTTGGGACTCATGGAAGTTCTAGTGGATGAATCCACACTGAAGTAAATTAGACGACAAAACTCATACTTTGTAGGGCATATTATGGATATAGGACCTGATTAAATTGGGCGGAGTTGGTGGGAGGAGGTGCAGAGAGAGGAGCAGATAGAAATGCCATCAAACTACATCATATGAAAAAATCAGAAAAATTCAAAGAAAAGCAACAACAACAAAACCCTCCTGGACTGTTGGTTCTGGAATGTAGTCCACAGATCGCCAGGGCACTGGGGGAAATGTTATGCTCATCACTGTGCTTAACCAGTTCTTTTTGTGCCACCGCTACATCACGCTGTGGCTATTCTCTCTTCCTGTCCTTTGCCATGGCTTTTCCATCCTCTTAGTTTTCTGTATGACTTGCCTGAATCCCAGGGTTTTAATGGTTCTGTCTGCACAGAGACACATTTCTGTTTCTCTTTCAGTTATGCTTCTAAATCTTGTCCCTATCTTCTTACCCCCAACTTAATTTCTGAAGACAGTTTAAATGGTGCAGATAGAACCCAAAGTTTATTTTTGGTTGGAATTCAAATTCCCTATAATGCCTTTTTATGGGTCAAAAGCCAGCCAACAGTTTTCCTAGCTTGGCCTATTCTGAAAGAAAGCTGACTTACCATTCATCAAACTTGAAGTTTTATTTTTCCTTATAACATGATTATGAGTACTTTGATATCTAAGACACAATGTTGCACTACATTTAATGTACAATTACATGGAGTGGGATTGTATTACATAGCATGTATTATTTTGTCAATTCAATGTAAAAATACTGTCATCAATCCTGCTAACAAATAAACCAATGAAAAAATACACTTTTGATAAATCTACCACATTTCAATAAAAGGTATGTGGATACTGCAAGCTAATATAAACAATATTGATTCATCATTTCAGAGAACATGTCTTAATAAATACAAATATTTTTAAGCACATGTGAATAATATTCTGTATTTTACTTACAGTTTTTCAAGTAGAATATATATGTGTGCTTCACAATTAAAACATATCTAATCAGCTTATGATTTATTAAAAAATTTAATTTAAAAGTGTCCATGTTGGTAAGATATATGTACTTTCCTGTATTAATCAAGAATCTGTCTTAATTCACACATTCTCCTTCCTGCATCTTCTAAATTAATGACAATGCTGGAACACGGTAAGATAGTGTGTAAAATACCAGCACTGATAAATGGTAAATGCTGATCTCAATTATTTTACTCAAAATTTTTATATTTGTCACATTTTGTATGAGTACTTATTATATTACACTTTCAGTTTTTATTAATGGCAGTGAATATGTCATCATCTGTAGCTTATTTACATTTTTTCATAATTTAAAAAATAGAGTTTACTGGAGTAAGCCAGACCACAACATTCTAGTCAGGCTTTACACAATTTCTAAATAATGATTTACATTTTAAATTAAGAAATTTGTTAAGTTGAAGGAACTGACTCAAAAGTGAACAAAATATATGTGCATTTTCATACTGAATTTTATAAAACAAAAAAGAAAAAGTTAGTATATCTCAGTAGGCAAATTTGACACCCATATATAAAAATACCTTTCATTTTTTTTCTAGCCAATTACAGTTTCCCTGAAACTTTAATTCACATAAAGTGCCTGAGATCACAGACTTCTCATTCAGAGTTCTGAATTTTAAGGCATTTTCATTATTCACCAAGAATGTACATTTACCTTGCAAAGTTCAGAGATCTAAGAAGAAAATGCAAATACCTCATGTTCTATATGTACTTCAACTCTCTCTTATATTCATTTATTCATTTTACTTTATTTGTTTATCATTGTTCTCCTTGCATGTAAGTGCATACATATCATTGTGTTCAGTGAGGCCAGATGAGGGTGCTGAAACATTGGGCCTGGATTTACAGACAGTTGTGAGTTGCCATGTGAATGTTGAAACCCAAACCTTGGTTACCTACAAGGACACCTCACTGAACCATGTCTCCAGCCCTTCAATTGATTTTAGCAAAAGATTGTGCCTTAAAGTAATGTAGATACACTGTTGTGCATGTTTTATTTTTCTGTGTTTATGCTACCTTTGTTAGAAAATGATTCATCAGAATTAGAATACTATACCAGACGTGTTTTGTTTTAAAATGGAAAAACTGGAACAGTTTTACCGGTTTTTAGAATTAACCAAATAATCCAATAATCCACTTTTAAGTTGGGTAAATACTATAAAAATTGAAGGTGTATTTTTACCCAGAGTATTTTTTTAATATGCTAGATCCCATATCATTAACTGCCTACAAACAATTTTTTTAAGTAACAAGAATAAAAATACCATGCAATAACAACAACAAAAATATACCAGGAATATTCTCAGAATAACTTAATATATGGTTAAGTCTTTGGTTTAAGATATTTTCTCTAAGTCTCTTTCTTACTGTATTCCAGGATAAAGAACCAAAAAGCAAATACATATTAAAAGGACATCTTGCAATATCCTGGTACCCTTGTCAGCTTCCTGTAATTCATCCCCATTTTTTTTTTATCTTTTTGAGACAGGGTCTCCCTGTAGCCCCAGCTGTCCTGAAACACACTCTGTAGGCCAGGATGGCCTTGAACTCACAAAGATCTGCCTGCCTCTACCTCCCAAGTGCTAGGATTAAAGGCATGCACCACCACGCCCGGCACTCATCATAAGTAATGAATACAGACATCCTTCATGTAAAAACAATTTGCAAGTAGCTATGCCCAAACTTATACAACCCGAGGACCCCATTGTCCAGCTGGGGGAGCTTATATGTACTATCATCTTGATCAAATAAGAGTCCAGTCTATGTTTCTGTAGTTTTGTAGTTCACCGCAATCACAGCCCTTACATTCAACCACACACCCTTTTCCCCAGATTGTTCCCTAGGCTTTAGAAAAGGGACACAAGTCACCTAAACTTCCAAATTTTAAAGTCGAATAATATTGTCTACTTGGTCCAAATTTACAGTAAAATTACCACAAAATTAGCAAAAGGCATTGTGTACATTCAAATAGGATTCAATTAACTTGGGGTGACAGCAAAAGCTTTTATGAATAGCATGTTTTTTTTAAAAAAAAGACAAATTCATAATGAACAATATTATTAATAACTGATAACACTTTATTACAACTTATTAAGAATCATAATAGGATACTGTGATAGATAGCGTCAATTGTCAACTTGACACACCTGGGTAGAGGGAGATTCAATTAAGGAGTTGTCTCCATTGGATTGAACTGTGGCCATGTGTGGGGGGGAATTTATTTTCAGACAGAGTCTCCCTATAGTCCTAATTACCCTAGGACTCACTATATAGACCAGGCTGTTCATGATCTCACAGCCACCCAGGACTGTTGAGTGATATGGGAGGGCTCAGCCCACTGTGGGTGATGCCAACACTTGGTAGGTAACCAACCCTGTGTTACATAAGAATATATGCTAAGTACAGGCCAAAGAAGGAAGCCAGTAAGCAGCATTCCTCCATGGTCTGTGCTTCAGCTCCGGCCTCCAGGTTCCTTCCCTGAATTCCTACCCTGACTTTACTCTGCAATGATCTGTGACCTGAGAGATGTAGATAAAGTAAAGCCTTTCTCCCCAAGGAGGTTTGCTCAGTGTTTTTTTTCCCACAGCAACAGAAAATAACTAGGACAGAAATCTTTACCTATGAAATCTGTAACTTTTTATTTATTTTCTTAATTTATTTATTTATATATATTTTTTATTGTAAAATATCTTTTTTTATTTTTAAAGGATTCTACAATATAACGACACAGTTGTTTGCAGACAACATTGATGTTACTCAGTATGTCATACAATTAGGTAACTGGAACATTTTGCAAGTATCTATGTCCAAATTTTGAATAACCCAAGGTCCCCATAATCCAGCTGGAGAAGCTTGTATGCACAGGCATGTTGATCAGTTAGGAGTCCAGCCTATATTCCTGTAGTCTCAGGATTCACCCCTATCTCTCTGCAGCCCTTAAAATCTACCATGCCTCCTCTTCCACAGTTTGTTCCCTGGGCTTTAGGAAAGGGGCACAAGTGGGTGAGAAGAAAACAGTCTAATTTCTTTGGAGTTGTCGTTTTGGACTCTAGTCTGTTCAGGTTGTTTCCCTTCATGGATTGACAGCTTTTCCAGTGATACCCTTTTTAGTCATATGAACAAAGCACAAGCTATTGGATGTACAGGCATTTAAGCAGTACCAAATATTATGTCAAGCTAAGCTGTGAGCATAGACACAGATGCTTGGATGGTATGCTAATCCACAAACTGTGGTTTCCCTATAAAGGGTGACAAGTTCTTATTGTGGCTTATAACATCTCCTAACCACTAGAGGACATAGGTTTATGGCATCTGCTGTGAGTTATTCCTCCAAGGAGAGAGCTAATAGCCAAATAGATTTGGGATATATACAGACACTTGGCTGCCACTGTTGCACAGTATCTCCAGGCTGTTGAGGTGTAGCTGATATTGACGGAGGAGTCTTGCTTGTCTCAGGGAGACCAATATTTTGCTGTATTGCTTTAGTGGCCTTTGGTAACGCTCTCT
>VZQC01003561.1:90406-142399 GCA_009823505.1 Rhizomys pruinosus
TTCATTCTGACCTCAGGTAGCTGTGGGAACTAGGAACTCAGGGCCAGACTGTATTCTTGCAGTTAAGGTAGTCATGGGAATCAGGCTTGCTTCAAATTATCAAATCTTTCTGACCTGGTCCTAACATTCTGTGTTATCTTCCAGATCTGATATTCTTTGCTCTACTTCCTCCATTCTGCTTCTGAGGCTTTTTCCATTCCTCCTTTCCTCTTGATTGGATGAGTGTTTGATTTCCTTTTTCATTTCCTCTTCTGATTTCTTTTGTATTTCTACTTCTTTTTGGAGGTTGGCCTTTAATTCCTTATAACACCAAATATATCCTTGAATCCTCCTCCTGAAACTCCAGAGTGCATAGATTACATGTGTCTGTGCTACCATGGCCAATTTATATATTTCTGGATAAAGAAATCAGGGGTTTCTGAATTCTGTGAAAGCATACTGTTAGCCTATGGCTTTATAATATGAGTGTGAATGAGGTTATAGTTAGGCTTAAAACAGTAATGTTGGAAACACTGAGAAAGATAGGTAAGAAGGCCTGTAGCTGGCTATGAGACCACAACAATGACTATATATGAGTAAAGACAGGACCTGGGAAGCAAAGTCAGTGCCTGCAGTCCAGCAGCCTAACATCCCTGAAGCCCCGGGGGGAGACAAGACTGATGGCCTTTCACATGCCCATGCTTGTAATTCAACTGAATTTGTAATAGATGAAATTGTGCAAATGATATCTTTTAAGAGCAGCTTCCCATTCCCCTTAAAGGCGAGTACCCAGCAAGGCAGCCCCTTATTGCCACTCCTCTTCAACATAGTGCTTGAAATGCTTGCTAGGGTAATAAGACAAGAGAAGGAAATTAAAGGAGTATTAATCAGAGAAGAGGACGTTCAACTATCCCTTTTTCCAGATGATATGATAGTTTACCTAAGGAATGATAAAAACTCCACCAGAAAACTCCTAGAAACAATTAACAGTTTCAGTAAAGTGGAGGGATACGATTCTAACCTAGAAAAATCAGTAGCTTTTCTTTACACCAACAATAAGCAATTGGAGAAGGAATATAAGACCTTCTCACTCACAATAGTCTCAAATGAAATAAAAAATAATAAAATAAAATATAAAATAAAATAAAATAAAATACCTGGGAACAAACCTAATGAAAGACACCAAAGATCTCTACAACAAAAATTTTAAACGCTTGAAGAAGGAGATTGAAGATGACATCAAAAGATGAAAAGACTTCCCATGCTCATGGATTAGAAAAATTAATAGAATAAAAATGTCCATTTTACACAAATTGATATACAGATTCAATGCAATCCCAATCAAAATCCCCATGAGTTTCTTCACACACTTGGAAAAAAAATTAGATTCATATGGAAAAACAAAAGATCCCAAATAGCGAAAGCAACCTTGAGTGAAAAGTGCAATACAGGGGGGATTGATATACGAGACTTCAAGCTATATAACAGGGCTATAGTCATAAAGACAGTGTGGTCTGGCACAAAACAGACCCATTGACCATTGGAACAAAATTGAAGATGCAAACGTAAGCTCATACAATTTCAGCCACCTCATATTTGACAAAGGGGCAAAGAAAGCTCAGTGAATGAAAGATTCCATCTTCAGCAAATGGTGCTGGCAAAACCGGATCAGCATTTGAAGAGAAGAACAAAATTAAACCCCTACCTTTCACCCTGTAAAAAAATCAACTCCAAGTGGATCAAAGATCTCAACCTGAAAACCAAAACTCTGAAGGTGATACAAGAAAAAGTTGGCAACAACCTACAAGACATAGGCCTAGGAAAAGGCTTTCTAAACCAGACAGCAGCTGCACAGGAAATAAGGTTAACAGTGGACAAATGTGACCTCATCAAACTCAAAAGCTTCTGTACAGCAACAGAAACAATCAACGAGGTGACGAGAAAAACCCAGAGTGGGAGGAAATCCATACCAGTGATACATCTGGCAGAGCGTTAACATCCAGAATATATAAACTGCTCAAAAACAAAGAAGTAAGAAAACATATGGCCTACTCAAAAGATGGAATAAAGAGCTGAACAGAGACTTCACCAGTAAGGAAGTAAAGATGGCTGAGAAACATCTTGAAAAGTGTTCAACATCATTATTAAGTAAGGAAATGAAAATTAAAACCATTCTCAGATATCATCTCATTCCAATAAGCCTGGCTAAGATTAAGAAAACAGAAGACACCAAATGCTGGAGAGGTTGTAGGGAAAGTGGAACACATATCCACTGCTGGTGGGAATGTAACCTTTACAATCATTATGGAAAGCAGTTTGGAGAACCCTTAAAAGACTCAAAATGAGCTTACCACCTGACCCAGTCATACCACTCCTGGATATATATACCCACAAGACTCATCCTACCACAAAGATACATGCACAACTGTTTATTGCAGCACTCTCCACAATAGCAAAGAGCTGGAACCAACCCAATTGCCCCTCAACAGATGAATGGATGATGAAAATGTGGTACATCTACACAATGGTGTTCTATGCAGTGGTAAAGAAAGATGACAGCATGAGCTTTGCTGGTAAGTGGATGGAACTAGAAGCCATTATGCTAAGTGAAGTAACACAGTCCCAGAAAAACAAAAGGCAAATGCTCTCCCTTATTTGTGGATGCTAACACCAAATCCCCAGCAGTTTTGATGTCATATAGCCTAGTCCCACATCCTGTTCTTACTCTGATTCTTGCATGCAAACAAAATGTGATCTCTCTGCTTCCTGACTACTGGGCAGTCCTTGTGCTCCTACTGTCATTCCTTCCCTGCAATAGTGGGCTCTATCCCTCAGGAACTGTAATAACAGGGGTCCTGCTCACATGAGCCAAGAAAAGTCTCCTTGTTCTCAAAATTGAATCAACTAGACTGTGCAATAATAAAGAATAGTAGACAGGGTAGCAATGACGTCAGAGAAGCTGCTAAATTAATCATAGATTGAAGCCCAGAAATATAACAAAAGATATGGCTGAGAAAGCTACTGTAATCATCCAAGTTACATCCAAGTTGTGATACAGTGGAAGAATACTGGAAATATTTTGTATGTGTCTCTGACAATGATTCAAAAATGCAGTAGCATAGATGGGAAAACTTGAAAAGCATGTGGAAGGAAGGTATGTCTTTCGTTCCTGATGTCTGTGGCTGTGGACATACATTGACATCTGGAGAAGCCTCAGAATGTGAAAACAACACAGAGAACAGCTGAGACATTCATGCAGACTACAGCCCTGTGTCTTAGGTTGCCAATAAGCTGCCCTGATTTCCATTTGTCCTGTAGACCAGTCTGCTCAATTCATAATGCTTCACTTTTCTATTTGGCTGAGAGACTCCCCAAACTATTAAAGTACTTCCACCACTCTTGCACACACTTCATATCTTGACACAGATATTAACTTTCAATTATCCATGTTGCTCAAATTCCAGATCTAAAGCAGGACAGTTAACTTTTATTTTAATACCTTTTGTCTTCACTATACATATATTTATTCATCAACAAACTTGCATATGTTTATTATCTCTTTAAATATGCTTAATTATTAATATATTTTTTCTTTAGTCAACTAATGCATTTTCAAAGCATGAATACAAGATTTACTGCTATATTCCCAAACTAGCCACAGCTTTTATAACAGAAAGTGTGAATAATTTAACAGATTTTCTTTGGTGATTTTCTGTTCTGTTTTATTTTTTACATTTTATTACTATTGCTTTGTTTTTTTAATATTTCATTTTTTTTTTTGGTCTTTTTGAGACAGGGTCTCCCTGTAGCCCCAGCTATCCTGGAACTCACATTGTAGAACAGGCTGGCCTTGAACTCACAAAGATCCACCTGCTTCTGCCTCTCAAGTGTTAGGATTAAAGGTGTGCGCCACCATGCCCGGCATTATTTTTATTTTATGTGTATGACTGCATTCCCTGAATGTAGGCTGTAGGTTCACCCATGTTATGCAGTGCCCACACAGGTCAGAAGACAGTGTCAGATTCCCTGGAACTGGAGTTACAGATGTTGTTAGCTGTCATGTGGGTACTGGGAATCAAACCCAGGTCCTATTCAAGAGCATCTAGTGCTCTTAACTGCTAAGCCATCTCTCCAGGTCCTCTGTTCTTAGCGGTCACTTTTTCCATGCTTCTTCTAGGATGTTGAATCAAATCAAACATCACCACAAAAGCTTTCCCTTTAAGATAACTCAGCATAACTCTGCTCTAATTGAGTGCATTTGGAATCTGCTATTTAATTTCAGTGGAATATAATTTCAAAACACAGACTTAAGAAAACACAATGCCAATCAGGGGAAAGCCACTATCTAAATGTCTTCTTATTTCATCACCTGGGTGTTAACTCAGCCTTCTGCACTAGATGAGGAGCTGCAGCCCATTTATCCCCCCTGTCATATGTCTCTGATTTGCTGAAGTATTAGGCATGAGAACATCAACAACGCTGATGTTCAGAACAGCACAAAGCATAGCTGAGCTTTCATCAGCAGCATTGTCTAACTCACTGCAAGAAAGGCAGTATGACTTTTTCTCCAATGTAACCCTGCTGATTAGTCTAAGATTGAAAGAATCTGGGAAGCTTTGATTTTAAAGTTCTGCATCTGAATAAAGCAAAAACTGTACTGAATTTTACTTTATTGTCAAATATATTATTCTTAATTCTTTGAAAATCAAAGGTCATTTCAAATAACAGTAACATTAAATTTATAAGCACATTATCTTCTTAACCTCCTGTCCTTTCTCCATGCTCCTGAATCCTGGGGATTCTTTCAAGTGATAACTATATTGTTTTCTCAATAACTATATTGCAAACTCAAAATAAGTTGCATGGCAAATAGAAAGAAGAGTAAGACAGATCTGTAAGTCTGACTCTTAGATATTAAAAGATTGAAGGGAGGGGAAAACGACAACAATCCGTTTTACTGAAAGACAAAGAAGGTGGAAGTATTGAATGAATCCATGGAATTCGGATTCATGAAAAGGAAATTTAATTAAGGAATTTTAAAGTGTGTTTTTTGTGAACGTTTAACAGAATTTCCCTTTTCTCGTGTTCACACAGGCATATATAGATAACATGTAGACACATAAAAACCCAACATTCCTACTACAAATAAGATAAGATCTTCCCAAACATGAGCCTAGAGAAAGGTCTCATTTTAGTCTTCCTTAAAAAAAGAAGTCCTGGGGCTGGAGAGATGGCCTAGCGGTTAAGGGTGCCGACTGCTCTGGCAGAGGAACCGGGTTCTATCCCTAGCACCCAGGTGGCAGCTGAGAACCGTCTGAAGCTCCAGTTCCAGGAGAACTCCAGTTCCAGGGGAATCAGACACCCTCTTCTGACCTCCATGGCATTGCATGACACGGGTGCACAGACTTGCATGCAGACAGTACATTGATACACATAGAGAAAAATAAATAAAAAATTTAAAAAAGAAGTCCTGATCCTTTTTCTCAATGAATATATTTATGTTTCAATACAATATAATTTTTGTTTTGTTCACTTTATATTGCATGTATTTCTAGACTATATGACACATTGTCATCCTTTTAGGCAAAAAAGTGTGAATAAAATATATTTCTTATATTTATATTTACAATTTTAATTATTGGTAAATGTCAAATTCTCTACTACTTAGTAAATGAAATAACTGTAGTATTATTCTGTAGTTTGAGATTTAAAATTATTTTATGATAAATCTTCTAACAGATTCCTTTGCTATTTAAAGGGAGAAGTTCATTGAACTGAAAGGTATACTTGGTAGAGTTTAATAAATCAAAGTATTAATGTTAAAGGAGAAAGTCTCTGAGGGCTATAAGCGAATATTTATTTTTCCTTCCTATGATTTTTCTTTGCATTGTATATAGTAAATGATAACCAAATATAATTATTCTCACACTGTACCAGTGTGAAGACTCCAGATAAAATATGACACAGTCATATCCACATGCAATCATACTTTTTATGTTGTTCTATTGTTGAGATGAATGCTTATGGTAACTTTAAGTATACTAGTTCTGTACTAATAGATTATAGAAGCTACAGGGCCATACTTGACTGGGGTTTAAATCATGGAAATGGAATACCTGTTTCATAACTTCTTTGCTCAGGTCTTTTATAGGCAGTGCAAAACTGGGAAAGTCTATTTTCTAACTGAAAATATACCACTTCTGAAGTTTGGATTATAAACAAAGAAGAACGCCATGACTCTACCTTCAAAGCGCTGATGGTTCAACAGGATGAGGAAAGCCCACAGAGAGCTACAATACAGACAAGACTTCAAGGAGCAATGTCCTGCACCAACCTTAGAAAAAAAGGAAGGTTTTGAACATCCTATTGTAGAGCCAAGCATTTGGAGAAATATTAAAGGGTATCCATTTGCAGTGAGATTTTTTTATTCAAAATATGCTTAAAATTTGATGTCAAAACTGTATTTCTCTTTATTTTTTTAATTTAATTTTTATTGATGCTTTGTGCATTTCATACATCATTTTCCAATTCAGATCAGGCATATTTCCCTTTCCCTTCCCCCCCCCCCCCCCCCCTTCCCAGATCATGTATTCTGCCGTAACTGTCTTGCATCTTTCTCTGTTTTTTTTTTTTTTTTTCATTTTTTAGCTATAAGTGATAATCCATGAGTACAGGCATCCTTCGTGCAAAACCAATCTGCAGGCTGTTGTGCCCAAACCCCCATAGCCCCACCATCCAGTGGGGGGTGACAGGTTGTTTGTTCAATCAAGTTGATCAAATGAGTGTCCAGACTACATCGCTGTAGTTTCACCATTCACCCCAATCACAGCCTTTACATTCTACCATGCCCCCTCTTCCGCAGATTGTTCCCTAGGCTTAGAAAAGGGGCACAGGTGGATGAGAAGTAAAACAGTCCCCTCTCTCTGGAGCTGTTGACTTGGACTTTGGTCAATTCTGGCTGTTTCCTTTCATGGGCTGACAGTTTGTCCAGGAGTAACCTTTCGATCCTACTGATGAAGCACAAGCAATTAGATATATAGGTATTTAAGCATCACTAATAGTTATGGTAGGTTACTTTGGCATAGACACATATGTTTGGATGATATGTTAATCTATGAGTTACATTTTCCCCCCCTGTTAAATAAGTATTTCTCTTTAATATTACTAAATTTAATAGATCAAGAAAAAGAAAACAGTTAATATGCAAATGATGTATTCATGTCGTAGAAAAGTCAAATTCTGACATAATGACTTAGCTTTCACAGCTATGACTTTTTAACATATGGATTATTACCAATTGCAACTTAATTGGTATGACAGTTCCCTTTACTCGTTGTGGTGACATTTGTCACTGTGGCTTTATTCAGAATAAATAACTCAATATCTGACATCTTAACTTGGGAACATCTGTCAATCTTGGCAAGGATTGATCAGTGATTTTTTTTTCACCGTCAAAATATTTAGAATTTATATTGATGGCATCCAAATTAAGCTCTCAGATAACTTAATCACTCTATAAACTATGTGTTTATGTCAAATAGGATATGTTATATCAGCACACATGACATATTTTAAACCCCCTTTTTTATGAATATTGAATAAATGGTAAAATATAATATAATTTTGTGTTGAAAGACTATAATTTTCCTTCACTGAATTGCAAGTAAATTTCTATCCATTTAGTGCAATAAGATGAAAAGATTCGCCCCTTGTCTCTGAGCTTCGTGGTTCTGTTACTATGTGTATAACACTTGACCCCTACATAAATTTTTAAAATACACTGGACCCACCCCCAAGAGTTTTGAAATTTAAGATTATTGAAGTTACCGGCACCAGTAACTGACAAAAAATGATGTTGAAGATTCTCCATGAACTCAGAAGTTAAGAGGCTTTTAGTTTATTATCCTCTGCAGTGTTTCTTTTCCTCCTCCCTTCTCTGGTTCCTGTTTTTCTGTGTCACTCAGACAGATTGTGTTTTATTGTTATTTGTTAGATGGGCAAGAAAATGGCTGAGAACAGTTGCATTGAAATACATTAAAAATAATTTCACAAAAACCAGAGGGAAAAGTATTAGTTCAAAACACTACTGAAAAATTACACATGCAATAACTCTGCATGTGTCCATGTGCATAGCTGAAGGCCACAGAACAAGAAAGAGTGCCAGGCAGGAGAAGCCTCCCTTTGTGTTACTGGCCAGGCTAGTCTAAGAGACTCTCAAATTTATACCAGCTATTCCCACAGCCCTTGATTGCTGACCAAAATTTGAAGGTAAGATCCTTGCTAAAGATAAGACATGTTTCAAACACAGGGCTTGGAGCAATGGAGCTAGAACTGACCTGGAAAACATCTCCCTAAAGTCTATCTCTCATAGCTTTAGATGACACTATGCGAGGTGTGGAAGGAGAATATCAATCAGTGGTCCATCCCCAGCTTTAAGGCCTAATAACCACAAGAATGTCCCTGGCACAGCAAATCATATTGGGGCAGTAGTGACACTTTTATATTGGGGGGTGATCAACAGCTACCTAATTGGACTCAAATCCCTCTCAATGAGTGGGAACTCATGTGTGGCACTGTAAGCATAGCCAAATACACAAATGGCTGTGGAGGTCACAGAGCTTAAAGAAAACTGTAAATCTGTCAAATCCTTAGACAAACATAGTATTTTACTGTGTGTTAAATAGAGATCTTTATATTTACAGACAAGTATGCCAAAACCAGTGGTCAAAGTAGCTTCTTTTAGAAGACATGAAGTCTATTACAAAGTTTCACAAGTGATCACAAACAGACAATCACTGTCTGTGAAATTCTCAACCTTAAGTGACACATCTAAGATGGAGTCTCTACTCTTAAGGGTCATGGAACATAGTGGAACAAGGGGTAGAGAGAATACTAATGCATCCTTCAGCTCTTATCAATGAATCTCCTTCATGCAACAGAGGGTGATGAAAGAAAAGGCTACAAATGTCCAAAGTGTGGAGAATAAGAGTCTGGGGAGTTTGGGCCCTTGGGCAAGACTCCTATATTAAAGTGTACCCACCAAGGACTCAGGGGCCATTGTGGATAAGGGGCCAGAAAGACTGGAAAATTCAGAGGAAGAGCTGCATGACCATATGGAAACAGAGCCTTAGAGCATCCTGATACCTTATTAATATGAGTCTGCATCAATGCAGCAGATGCAGAAGATCTATGCAAACTCAAGCAAGCAAAAACCCAGCATAGAACTAATGAAATACACAGTAGGCCCCAACCTTAATGGAAGAACTATTGGAAGTTTATCATTTCTGGGTGAGTGAGAGCTGATCTCCTTTAAGGGAGTGACTCTAGCTAGATAGGCTGACTAAACACAATGGATGAACTTCCGCTGAGGGACATCTGGATAAACTAACTTGACTTGAGAGGCCTTAATATAAATTACCAAATGTGTGAAGTTAGTAGGGGAAGGGTGGAAATGGAAAAGGGACTATAAAGATGACTAAGATGTTTTGCATATAATACACAATTAATAGAAATACATTATATTGTTTTGATGCCACAATATTTAAGCATTTTTAAACCATGACAATACACATATTATTGATATCTCTTTCCTGATTATTTAAATTAGACAAATGAGGTGGTTTTGCTCTGTTCTTTCTTCCACTTCATAGGGGTGGTTGCTTGACTTTGAGGAAAACTGGAAGAGTATTAAGAATTTCTGTGAGCTTCCTCCATTGTACTGATTAGCACTACACATTATCACAGAAGGTCTGGTTTGAGGACCATTGATTGTGTTTTCTACAGACAATGAAGTTAATTTTTCCTGTCTCAGGTTTGGAGAAATAATGGATTTAAACTCTTTAAATACAAACACTGGGTCCGAGGGTCTTCTCAGCTAAATGCAACAGGCATTATTTCTTATGTAGTTAAGGCCCACTTAACTACACCAGAAATAATATAGTTCTTATTTCCCAGAGTTGTAGTGTGGATGCATCTATCCACAGGCTGGCACCCCAAGAGAGAAATTAAGTTCTGATACTGTTGTTGTTGCCATCATTATCATCATCATCATTGTCGTCGTCATCGTCATCGTCATCGTCATGATCATGAGTAGACCTCATAGAGAACTCTATAGTGAGATATTTAAAACAAGCTTTCCTTAATGCTTACTATTTCTTTTTATAATATACAACTTAAAATTCATTTAAATTTTGATATTATTTAAAATTAAATTTGCTCTTATGCTTTGTTTTAGCTTTCTGTAGAATGCTTTGTTTTCCTAAGACATAAAATCTTTAGAGCTACTTTACTAAAACAATTTTCATTTTTAAGAGATGTTGCAGATTGCAAGCTATTTTAACAGAGTAAAAAATATTAAATTGTATTTATCAGACAAAAAGCTAGTTAAAATATCCAGGAAGGGCATAATTTATTTTAAGGAGTAAATTTATATTTCCCTCCTTACAAAACTTAAACAGCCATGGGTTCTAGATGATTGCCTACAGAAAGTATTTGAATAGAGATAGCTCCTTTCATCCTGCTGTAGCACAAAAGACCACTGACAGTTTGAAAAGAGACTAACGTTATTGCAGGTGTGTGTGTGTGTGTGTGTGTGTGTGTGTGTGTGTGTGTGTGTATTCATTCCATTCCATTATGGTCTACCACCAAAGCAGGCACTATCTGAAAAAGAAAGAGAACTTAAACTAAGCTCCCAAGAGAAAAAAGTATTGCCTTCAAATCCCATGTGTTTGAAAGGCAAAGATTCATACTTAATAAAGTATGTTGACTAAGAAACAAATATGGAATAATATTGTTTCTAGTGGCCAAATTCCATGTGCTGGATACTCACTCATTTTTCTACTCTTAGAGATTTCACTGGATAGCCCATTCCTGCATGTAAGCTATAAAGCTAGGAGAAGTAGGACATCCAGTCGTTTTCTTAAAAATCATTGTGGGGTGTCTTTAGTGCTATTGCCCAGCCTGGATATTCAGAAACCTTCCTAAGTGAGAGATTTCCTACTCATGCCCCTGCCTGCCACCTTTGAAAAGCATGATTTTTCACCTATTTTTAAATAATTCGACCTCCTCACTTTTGTTATTGTTACATGTACATATATGGACTCTTCCCTCTCACTTATTCTATGCACTTTGACCAATGGTGAATCTCTGGAATAGTCTCCAGCTGTTAAAATAAGAGGTTTATTTAATAAGGAATGAGATCTACAATTGTCTGTGTGTATAAAGATAAGTAATTGATACAGTTAGAAATTATCTTGGTTTAAGAAAATAGAAGTGGTATTCTAAGTACTGTGACCCCTCCAGCCATGAGGCATTTGATTGTAAACATCAGGCATTTATTCCTTCCTACTGAATGGGCCTTAAGTCCAATTAGACAGGTGTTGATTGACCTCAAAATTAAAGTGATATCATTGCACTTTGGGGGATATCTTATTGGAATATCTTATTGTTGCAATTTGAAGGTTTTATAAATGAGTACAACAATTGATAGCTTTTTTAACTTATTAGCTTGCAGAACAATTTACTGATACTAGGAGATCTAGTCCTCAGATGAATTGTAGGATCACTTGTAGCTTGATTCCTGCAAGTCCAGAATCTGAAATGTGTGGTTTCTTCAGCAATAGGGTCTCACCTTCAAGTCCTGGAGGTCAACTAAGGGCAATGGGAATAGCCAATATTGTTTGGGGAATATCTTGCCTTTTCTCACTAACAACTCAAAGGAAGGATTTCCCATGTCTGGCACATGTAGGTTTTATATGTCTATGTTTCTTAAAGGAGTATTTTCACCCTGTGTTTCATAAGTCCATTTAAACTACACACACATACACACACACACACACACACACACACACACACGCACACACACATAATGTATATATATATATATATTATATGAGAGGAGAGAGAGAGAGAGAGAGAGAGAGAGAGAGAGAGAGCAGGCTGGCCTTGAACTCATAGAGATCCTGTCTCTGCCTCCCGAGTTCTGGGATTAAAGTGTATGCCACCATGCCTGGCTGGATTATTGTTACTTAAAGAGAGGAAAGAGGGAACAGAAGTCAGTCACAGGAGAGAACACTGAAATCTGCTTGTAGGTACCATATATGACTGATAGTTTCTACACTTTCTGTAACTAAGTTCTCTATTGAATCTTTTCACTCAGTTAAAAAGAAAAGCTCTGTTATTGACCTACAAGGTCCCACAGGAAAGACCTTGTTTTAACTTTCTTTCCTCAGTTAACAGCTATTTACCTTTTATCTCTTATTCAGTCTTCCCCAGATGCACTTGCTTTTATGCTATTCCAGAGGGACAGCATGTTGGACTCCACCTAAGAAAAATGTGCTGTAACTTTCAAGAACTCTGTTTTAATGTAACTCTGTCAGTCAAGGATAATAAACTCAGTGCTTATGGGTATTTTTGTCTTTGATTTGTTTTCTTTCTTTTTAAAATGTGTGTGTCAGAAGAAGAAGAAGAAGAAGAAGAAGAAGAAGAAGAAGAAGAAGAAGAAGAAGAAGAAGAAGAAGAAGAAGAAGAAAGAGAGAGAGAGAGAGAGAGAGAGAGAGAGAGAGAGAGAGAGAAAGGATTATGCTTGCCATGGCTCAAACATAGACCTTAGAAGAGAGTGTTATTTAGACAGTGTTATTTGTCAGTCCTCACTCCACCTTGGTTCATACAGGGGTCTCTTGTTTACAAGTGTGTATATCAGGCTATCTGGCTAAGAACTTCCAAGGATTCACCTGTTTCTAACCTCTCTCCTTGGGCATGCTGAGATTACAGATATGCCCTACTCCACCCAGCTTTATGTGTGTGCTGGGGATCCAGACTCAGGTCCTCACAGTTCACTGCAAACACTTTACTCACCAGGCCATTTCTCTCAACCCCTATGATTTGCTTTCTATGACCTACAATTTATAATGTAAATATATATTGTAATAAGTCTAAAGTCTGAGTCCTCTAACTGGGATATCATCTCCACAAGAGTGAGTACCTTAATCTTTATTTATTCACTAGTACCTCTGATGAGTGAATGGACAGCTTTGTGACGCATGACTGAAGCAGGAACATTCAGAATTCCTCAGTGCTGCAGCATACATATCATCTATCTGCCACCTTCTATTCTGCTCCTGACATACACAGCCAGCTCATCACACAGGAAGGAAAATGTTCATGCAGAACCTTATTAGGTGGTTCCCAAGATAACTTTCCAAAGGCCTTATTGCTCAGTTGTCTCTCTAGGGACTGTCCCACAATTTCCGGTCTTCTCATGCCGATGTTGGGTTTGAGTTCTATTTGGATGTCTTATCTTTCCCACAAAGTCTCTATATTGTATCCTTGCTAGTCATCCATCTAGTAGCACCTCTGTCATACGTTCTAACAGGAGAAGAGCAGATGGTATCTTGCTACACATTTGCACCCTTAAAATATGTCAATTTATCATATACAATTTAGTACTTATAACCATGTCTGAAACCACAAGAAAAAAAAGAGGTCCAGGCTCAACAGGTAGAGCATAAGAGACATTTTCCTATTATTTCCACTTTATGGTCTTATTCTGTTTTCCACTTGATGCTCCTCTCATTTCAGCCAGGTTGCTTTGGCTTGGAGTTTCTCTTCTTTGTGTCCTGTGGTCCTAGTTCACATGCTTTGCCTCATCCTCTCTATTAAATTTCAGGAGCAGGTGTGGAGTTCAAGCATCTGAAACATGTCACCTGCCAATGAAGTGCAGGGGTGATCACTGAATGGTGGCCAGGGATGGAGCTGCAAGGGACGGGAGCCAGAGGTGACCTGGCTCAGGCTGCTCAGCTGCGTGGTGGCGAAGTCAAGGAGCCAAGATGAAGAAAGACCAAACTTTTCCTCCTGTTGAGATTGTAATTCTGGCAACAAGAAAAATCTATTTTTAAACCGTAGTGTTACCATTTCCAGTGATGTTAAGATTTGAGATTTTCCTTCTTCCATTCTCATGGGGGATGTACGAAGCACTAGGCCAACTGTTGCTGCCAAGACTCTGAAATCCTTGCCACCTTGCCAGCTTTCCTGGAACCATGACTTTATGTGAAATTTTCCCCTTATTCACAGATAAAAGCTATAGCTTGCTTCTAATAAGAGAACTTAACAAAGGTGGGAAATGGTACTTCACCCCCATGTTTGTGTTATGTTGTGTAGGACTCCATCTTGGCTAGGAGACTTGCTTCAAAGAAAACCCTTCTGGCTTGATGTAGTAAGGAGACACCTGGGACCCAATACAGGAACAGGTGGTACCTGGAAATCCTGTAGCTGCTGAGGGTGACCCCACCCTACTAGCCAGCCAGAAGCTGGGGTACTCAGTCCAATAGCTGCAAGGAAATGTACTCTGTTCAAAGCCAGAGTTGGCCCAGAGCAGGCTTTTACTCAGGCAGGCCTCTGAAAGAGCACTCTGTTCTTACTAAACTCACTACACCTTTAACCTGCATAGCTAACCTGGATCCAGACTCCTGACCCAGGGAAACTTGGAGATAACAATGTTTAAGACACAAGACTGTGACAATAAGTTATAAATCAACAAAGTACTCATACCTGGTGACTCCTCCATTGTGTGGAAAACAAAAACAAGCAAAATCAGTACCAAAATATAAACAAACAACAAAAAGAACAGTTTGAAAAAAGTTTCCCAATAGCAACAACCCTACCTGAATCCCAGATTTTTACTAGATGAGACTACTTTTCCAGTTTCCCAGCCTTATTTTATATAATAGAGGATTTGCCAACTGTCACTTTCTAAGCTAAGAGATGTTATAAAGCTTGCAATTCTGCTTGGAAATTGAGCTGGGCTAATTAAACTTTGTTTTTGAGATAGAAACTAAGAAATATCTAGTTTATTAACATTGTATAATAGTTATTATTATTTTAAAAATTAAAAATCCTAAATGCCCAAGCATAAAAGTGTACAGTAACTATACATTTATGTTTATTCCTATAATTGTCTTCTTATTCCAGTGAGATAAATAAAACATCTTTGTTGATTTTTACACTTACGGTATTAAATACTCTACTGAGAACTTTTAAGTTAGAATTATTTCTACTAGGAAGAAACAAAGAAAGAGAATGATGCTTAAATTTAGTGAAATATAAAAAAATAATACTAGCACATAAAAATGATATTGAAGTTACAGAAAAATAGAAATGTCATGTTACTGTAGCTGGCTATTCATGGAACTCCAAAATCAGATTTCACTAATACCAGTCACATACTGTATCTGATTTATTTACTGTGTTCATTTTACAATGCAGGTAATTGAAGCCAGGGATTTGCATATGTTCGTTTAGTACTCTACTACTGACCAATATTCTCAGACCTATTTATTACTTTTAAAATATTGAATAGAACATATTATTGAATAGAATGTATACTAGAACATAATGTGTGAGCTGTGTTTCAGTATTGTTCATGAAAAATATTACATAGACAAAATATTGATGCATTTTATTCAAACTGTAATTAAAATGAATGTTGTCATCAATGCACACCACTTCAGCTGTCTGTGTGAATGTGTGGTATATGTGTGTGGTGCATCCACATGGTGTATGCCTTTCCACTTGTGAATGGAGGTCAGAGGAGGATGTTGGGCACCTGCTCGGTCCTACCACTTTCCTCTTTATTCCATTGAGACAAAGACTCTCTCTCTCTCTCTCTCTCTCTCTCTCTCTCTCTCTCTCTCTCTCTCTCTCTCTCTCTCTGAAACTTGAGCTGCACAATCAGCCAGCAAGCCTCAGCAATCATCCTTTCTCCCAATGCTCCCACAACTGGTAGTACTGGGGCAATTCACCCACATGTGGCCATGTCTAGCTTTTTTTTTTTCATGGGTATTGAGTGTACTGTCTGCATGTAGGTTGGTGCACCCATGTGGTACAATGCCGCGGAGGTCAAAAAAGGGTGTCAAATTCCCCTGGAACTGGAGTTAAAACCCCCATGTGGGTGCTGGGGATGGAACCTGGGTCCTCTGCAAGAGCAGACAGTACTCTTAAGTGCTGAGCCATCTCTCCAGCCCCATGTCTAGCTTTTTACATGAGTGCTTGGAATTCAAATTCATGTCTTCCTGGTTTCTTTTTTTTATTTTATTTATTTTCTATGTGTATGAATATACTGTCTGCATATAGGTTTGTGCACCCGTGTCGTGCAATGCCGCGGAGGTCAGAAGAGGGTCTCGGATTCCCCTGGAACTGGAGTTCTCCTGGAATTGGAGTTACAAATGGTTCTCAGCCGCCATGTGGGTGCTGGGGATCGAACCCAGGTCCTCTGCAAGAGCAGTCGGTGCTCTTAACCGCTAGGCTATCTCTCCAGCTCCAGTCTTCCTGGTTTCTTAACAAGCATTCTTACCTGTTGACCCATACTACACTTCAGCAGACAATACATTTTTAATACAAAACAAATATTGATAAATAGCAACATGCTACTTGTCATAGTGAAATCACTAAATCTAACCTAACCAAATAACTTCAGAAAGTCAAATAGAATTCCAGTTCACATGATTATCAAACACCAGTCTACCCAATATTAAGATATGTGTTATAACTCCAGAAACTGTGGATTTAGGACTTTGTAAATATGAATATCTGCTTCTGGAGGTGTTAAAATTTTGTTGTAGAAAATAATACTGATATATTCAACTTTATAATTAATTTGTAGGTAATGTTCATGTGGGAATACAACAAATTGCACTGGTGTATGCATACAGATAATGGTCATGTGGCCATATAACAAGTTGCACTGGTATAATTGGGAGAGTAGATGATATGTAAGTTTTGTTTTAGCACTTAGACCATGACCTTGAAATATCGAGAACTTCAATCTTATATATATATATATATATATATATATATATATCAGTTTTGCCTACATATAATTAAGCACCCATATGTGCAGGGTCCACAGAGGCCAGAAAGACATGTCAGATCCTCTAGGACTGGATGGAGTCAAGGACAGTTGTTAGCTGCCATGGGGGTGCTAGGAAATTGTGGTTTGAATGAGAATGTCCCCTATAGACTCCAAGTATTTGGATACTTTGCCTCCAGTTGATGGTTCTGTTTTGGGGGGCGGTCTTCAAAAGTGTGGCTATATTGGAGGAGGCAAGTCACTGAGGGCAGACTTAGAGAGTTCTTTTTTGTGTATGTGTCTTTTCAAGACAAGGTCTCCCTGTAGCCCCAGCTGACCTGGAACTCACTCTGTAGACCAGGCTGGCCTTGAACTCACAAAGATCCGCCTGCCTCTGCCTCGCGAGTGCTAGGATTAAAGGCGTACACCACCATGCCAGGCATTAGAGAGTTCTTAAACCTTGCAGGATCCCCAGTGGCTCTCTGCTTCCTGTAGCTACTTGAAAATGTGAGTTCTTAGCTTCTGCTCCTACACCAGCTGTCTACTGCCACCATGCCTCCCTGCCTCCCTGCCTCTCTGCCATGATGGACTCTTGGCACTTTGGAACCATAAGCTCAAATAGACTTCCTTTTATAAGTTACCTTGGTCAAAGGGTTATATCACAACAATAGAAAAGTAAATTGTGGTACCAGGAGTTGGGTATTGCTGTGACCATCTTTACCTTGGTGTTTTGGGGAAGATTGTGGAAGTGTTGGGAACTTTGGGCTAGAAAAAAGTTAAGTGTTTAGAGTTTGTTACTGTGGAGCTTGAAATAATTATGCTAAAACAGTTGTAAAGAACAGAGGCTTGGCTTGTGAAGCTTCAAAGGGA
Organism: Rhizomys pruinosus; assembly: GCA_009823505.1. Lineage (NCBI taxonomy): Eukaryota > Metazoa > Chordata > Mammalia > Rodentia > Spalacidae > Rhizomys > Rhizomys pruinosus. Next base: position 108,099 of record VZQC01003561.1, read on the forward strand.
AGCAGAGATTATCAGGGCTGTTTGTGTGATGTTTTGAATAGAGAATCTGTGGGTCTGTGGGTTCTGAGTGGCTGGGGCTGAAGAATAAGCTGTGTGATTAAGAAGAGACAAGATCTCTATGAGTTCAAGGCCAGCCTTGTATACAGAGTGAGTTCTAGGCCAGCTCTGGCTACAGGGAGACCTTGTCTCATAAACAATAAAAAAAAAAAAAAAGAAAAAAACAGGAAGAAGAGAAAAGAAGCTGAAGTGACAATGGCTGCTGGTTAACCAGGGAAGAAATATCAGCTGTGAGTAAGAAGAGATCCATCGGCAGCCTCAAGGTGAAATGTTCTGAGAAGAATTGTTTGACAGTCAGCACATAGAATCTGTGGCCCACAGGGGGGCCAAGCCTCTGTCTCATACTGAAGGCAGAACTTGGTAATATGTAAAAGTCTTCTGCATGATTCTGGTATTGAAAATGTGAAGGGGACTTAGATAGCAGCTAAAACTTGGAACCCTGAGAGGCCAAGAAAGACCATTGGTGAAAGATCAACTTCAGTTGCTGTAAAGACCCCCAGGATTGAAAGGGTGATGGAGAGAATCAGAGGCTTTGATCCCAAAGAGACAAGAAAAAAGCCCACTGGTGAAGATATAGCCTCAGTTTCAGTGGAGATTCCAGCTTTTTGGAGATGTCAGGACCGTGGACTGACCCCACCAAGAGCCGCAGTATGTGTTGAATGGATCTGTCTTGGGGTTAGAAGATGAGATATATAGAAGATGAGATGTATGTGCTGTGCTGTGAGTGCCAGAGCCAGAGAAGTGGAGTTGCTGAGCCCAGATATTCAGCTATGAGCTACTTTGCTAGACTAAGGTTTTGCTTAAATGTTACCGATTCTTGCCATTAAAATTAAAACAGTATTTTTTTTTTAATTTTGCAGGAGCCCACAGTTGAGAGAATTTGAAAGATACTTTGAACTTTTAAGTAAGATTTTTTTAAGGACTATGGGATTTTTAAAGTGTATTATATTGTGATATTATTATACCTTAGGGACATGAAATTGAAGTCTTGTAGCTTAATAGTGGTGTGTTTGTGTGTCAAGTTGACCAGGGGTCAATTGTGCTGGATAGGTTAGTTGTCAACTTGACACATCTGGGCTGAGGGAGCCTCAGTTGAGGAATTTCCTCCATTGGACTGGCCCGTTACCATGTCTTTGGGGTGTTTTCTTGATTCTTGAGTGATATGGAGAGTGCCAAGCCCACTGTGGGTGGTGCCACCCCAGGCAGATTCTGTATTGTATAAGAAAACAAGGGAACAAGCCAGTAAGCAGCATTCCTCTATGGTCTGTGCTTCAGCTCCCGCCTTCTGATTCCTGCCCTGAGCTCCTACCTTGGGCTCCCTAAGTGATAAACTATGACCTATGATATATAAGCTAAATAAACTCTTTCCTCCACAAATTGGTATTGGTCAGAGTGCTTTGTCACAACCTTTGAAGGCAAACTAGAACAGAAATGAATCTAGATCCTTGGATTTTTTTTTTTTTTTTTTTTTTTTTGGTCATTTCAAGCATGGTCTCCCAGCCCCAAGTGCCTGGAACTCAACTTGTAGACCAGGATGGCCTTGAATCACAAAGATCTGCCTGCTTTTACCTCCTGAGTGCCAGGATTAAAGGCGTGAAGCCAATACTCTTATCTATAGAGTCATTTCTCCAGCCCAAGAACAGCATATTTTACATGAGAAGTACAAAAGAATGGCATATGAAGGGCAGAGGCACACACACACACACACACACACACACGCACACACACACACCAGTATCAACTTTATTCAATGTTTCTTTCCATCATTTATGCAACAATATTTTTGTGATTATTTACACTCTGATAAATTATTATCTTTTCTCTTTAAGATATTATTTTTAACTTTACATACAATATAAAAAGAACATTTTCTAACATTCTGTAACTGGTTATTTAACTCAGCCAATTTAGTCAAGTTTGAAAGGAAGGAATGCACTTCCCATATTTTCAGAGATACATAGCCATTCTCAACAACCTGAGATCATAGTTATCAACCATGGAGGGAAAATATGTAGGAAAGCAATGTGTTTGTTTTGAATATGTATATACCAGTTTCCTTGTCCTTAGTCCCCATGCAATTCAGTATCATTATTATTTGAGCAGCATTTGCATTGTTTTCGCTCTTATAACAATCTAGACTGGATTTAGGCAACTAGTAAGCCATTTTATATGAGGGATTTGTGTACTTGGATATTTTCATGTTCACTGGTAGTGCTGGAAAAATCCTCATAGATAGAGAGTTCCACTGAATTTTATGATACCAATTTTAAACTTAATCCCTTATAGTGATACTAGTGTGTGTGAAATACTTTAGAAAGAAAATATAAATACCTAGAGATACCCAAGTGTTGATAATGGATCAATGAAGATGCAGCGTGAATAGCTGAGGCAGTGAAATGATGTTTAGTAAAATATTCTTCTAAATGTTTCCGTGCAAAAAACATTAAAGGGGCAAATTAGCAGAGGCGATACTAAGTTTAAGTGGTTGAAAGCTGTGTATACCAGATTTCCCTCTTAATATGCCAGGGCTCTTTTCAGTCAGTTGAGAGCTTTAATGGAAGAACATCTCACCTCCCCAGAGTGAGAAGCTCTGGCATCAGGCAGCCTTTGGATTCACTATCAAGCTTTTCCCCAATCGCCAGCCTAGAGGCGAAATGTGCCAGTTTTGAAGTTGTCAATTTTTGAGGTTAGCCAATTCCTTGCAATAAACATCCCTCTCTCTATATATATTTGGTTTTACTACACACACACACACACACACACACACACACACACACACACAATCAATTGTTTCTGTTCCTCTGGCCAGTTCTAAGTAATGCAACTAGTTGTGTCATAGAGTACAGCTTTTCTAAACCACATCACAGTTATTCCTGAATTAAGAAACTGCCTAACATTTAGTAGTCATTTTAAGGCCAAGAGTGATCCAAACTCTGAGAACCCATCCTCCAGGTGTTTCAGGGAACTCTGCTCTTGAGCCAGCCTTTGCTTATTCTTTCTCTTTATGTCCAGCATGAACTGTGGAAGTAGAAGTCAAGACCCACCCATGTCTTATCAGAGAATCTGTCCCTTTGATTTCTAGGCCTAGAATATCATACACACACACACACACTAATCACAATATTACAAACACACTCCTCAATTTTTATTGTTTCTAGTGAGAAAAACAAATTTTCCAGCACTTTGATATGTCATCAGGCATATACACATCCATTCTCTATCTTACACTGTATTAGCTGATCAGAAAGGAGGGTTTCTGAGGGCTTGAGTTCATATGCCCAAGTCACAAGGGCATCAAATGGCTCAATTAGCTTATTTACATTATAAACAGTAATTATTTGGCTGCAAGGTTACATATAAGTAATTAGTCCAGATTATGTCTCTATTGTAAGAGTCATCCCTACAATACTGAAGACCTAAGTTCCCATAAAATAAAGTTTCAAAATATCATACAGTAAGATTTTCTGTGAATAATCATCCACTAATACACGTGTAGGGGGTGGGAGGTGTATGCATGCACACAGGTGAATGTGTAGAACCCAGAGGAAGACAGCAGGTGACCCTTCACCTTATTCTAGGCAATAAGGTCTTTCACTAGTCCTGGAGCTAGACTGGTAGACAGCAGCCTCAAGTGAGCTTTGTCTCCACCCTCCATTATAATGGGATTACAGGCACATGTAGTACACTCAGCTTCTTACATGGGTGCTGAGATCTGAGTTCAAGTTCACATGCTTGGGCAGCAAGGGCTTTTTCCTACTGAGTCATCTGCCCAGTCCCAATGAACTACAATCTTAATAGTGTTCTATGTAAGAGCCATGAAATATACATCAGATGATCTGAATTCTATTTCCACATTTAGTGACTTACCTTTGAACATTTCAGCCTTATGAATACTAGGGACAATAGTTAAACTGAACGTAAATTAAAATACTGAAGATGAGCAAGCATAATAAATAATCACATGCATATACAGTGTTTCTAGGAAATAAACCCATTATTATACTGATGAGAGACAATACAAAAATTGATCTCTCTCCCCCAAAATTGCCATAGTTACCTTTTATACAATTTTATACAATTCCTGGCTGGGGCCAGGAAAATAAATATTTGGTAAACATTTGGATAAGTTCTTTCTTTGGCTGGTTTTGTGTTTCTTTTCAATAATTATTCCATATTTACAATATTGCTTTGCTTTTAAAACTTAATGATCTATGAAATATTTTCATGCAAGTATCATTAAAATAATTTACATAAAGACCCAAAATAATTTATTTGCCCGATAATCTATCCAGTCTGGCACCTAATATTTTTAAGCAGATGGCACTGTGATAAATTATCCAGAATGCAGGAATCATGACATGAATGTGGAAATTTTGCACAGATGCTTATAATGAGATGTTCATGATCACATGCCACTTACATTCAGAGAATGACAGAACCTTCTGCTGGGAAAGATGCTTACATGGTGAGACTTTTTAGTCATATTTAGTTGTGCTGCTTTAGTTCAAGGACAATATAGTCTCTACTGAATATATTTATTGTATTTAGTACTTTCAGTACTTAAAGGTAAAATAGTACCCAGAAAATGTTGGTGGAACAGATCAATTGAAAGTTTATTCATTTTAATAAAAGCACTTGAAAATGCTGTAAGCTTAAAGGTGTAAACAAAACTAGCTTTCCAGATCTCAGTACAATTTTAATTTTTGACTGCAGAGCTCCCTAGCCTATCAGGAGGAAAAACTGCATCTATTTATATGGAAAAAATATTGTTTCAAATGAAAAATAAATGCTGATATGAAGATTTATGAATTGTGGAGCTGAATCAACTCTCCTTGAAATACAGGTTACAGAATAACAGATCGAATGCACCATTCAGAACAGAAAGCTTTTATTCAAAAGCATAAGGCTAATCAGACTTGAGATGTAAAGGACTTTGAGGTAATATAAACAGGGAGTTAGTGACTTAGAATGCTGAGTGATGATTCTCCAGAAAGGCAGATAAATCACTTGACATAATATGAATACAAACAACTGGCAGAAGCACTGATCATAAAAATGTGTTTCTGGAGCTTTGATACAGAAATATTAAAACTCTAACACAGAATATGTGAATCTCAATTCTGCATCCAAGCACTTGCCTTCCTCTGATTAATGTATGGACAACATGGAGCTTGTACCACATTCTAGGCTCACGATATTTATATTTACTCTCATTACTTAAGCGTTATATGAGTTGTTCCTATAGCTCACTAGTTAAAACCAGTATAAACAGATGTAAGACCACTTGGAATATACACAAATATAACTGAATATTTCAACTCATTTTAGATTTTATGTAAAAAAGTTCTCATCTCTTTGTGTATTAGAAGTTATTATTTACCATTAGGGCTATAAACCAGTATTGATGAAATACATGTCAAACTTTGTACTTCTATAACTCATTTTTACAGATCTAAATTGAATTTGAACATTTTATATAGTACAATTGAAAGCTACTTGTAATATGTGACTTCTGTAGATACAGATTATATACACAAAACAAATTTGAATTCTCCATTATAAGAATTCTAAAGTTGTCAGTCTTTTATTGAGATAAAACATTATAGGCTTAAAATTGTAATTTGAAAAATTGTATTAAATATCCTAAAGTTAAATGAAGTTGGACTATGTAAATTTCCTAATATTTTGGTTCTTCTTAAACAGATCATAAATTGTTACTTTCTCATTAATAAAATCATAATAATTATTGGATAACTTTTAATTATGAGAGTTATATATTTCTCTTTTAAATTTGTATTTCAAAGTAAATATACCCTATTCCAAATTATTTTTAAATGTACATAAAAATTATGATGTGATGAATTGAGTAGAAATGGCAGAAAAAGAACAATTTTCCCTTATCGTTTCCTTAGTAGCTAATTCTTCACTTTTTTCTTTTATATATGAAATTTTTATTTATGTATTTTTATTGTGTGTGTATGAGTATTTGTCTCTGTGATTGTGAGTACATCATATGTGTGCAATCCCATGGAGGACAGAAGAAGGAGTCAAGTCACTTGAAACTGGAGTTATGGATCATTGTATGTCACCATGTGAATACTGGTAATGAACACAAATCCTGTGTAACAGTAGCCAGTGCTTGGGACTAGAGAGATGGCTCAGTGTTTAAGAGCACTGGCTTTTCCTGCAGAGGACCCGGGTTCAATTTTCAACACTCACATACAGCTAACAACTGCCTGTAACTCCAGTTCCAGAGGAATCCAACACCTTCTTCTGACTTCCACAGGCATTGAACAATGTGGGTACACATAGATACATTAAAACACTACATTTATACACATATAATAAATAAAATTTCTTAAGAGTAGCCAGTGCTCTCAACCAATGAACCATCTCTCTATTCCTTATATATTATTCTTGTTCAATGGTTTAAACACAATACACAGCCACCTTGTATAGTGAATCCAGTGATTTTCATAAAGTGCTCAGATTTATTTGGATTTTTCTCAGACACTTTCAATAAGTCAAATAATTTCCATAATACTGGGACGCCATTTTCCAGACTTTAGGCGAGTATACTTGTGCAGAGGTGTCAGGTGCTGTCCACATTGTTCTTTGAGACAGTCTCCCACCAGCTTAGAACTCAGCAAGTAGAATACCAAGACAGTTACTTCCAGCTCCCCAGCACTTGGATTATAAGCAAATACCATGATGCTGGCATTTTGACACCAGTTCTGGGGTTCAAACTCATGTTCCCACTCTTATAAGGCCAGCATTTAACCACTGAATCATATCCATATCCACTTGTCTCCCTTCCCAAACTCATCACCTCATGAAGTTCAGCAGTTTCTACAAGCTGCAGCACTTACAGCACCAGAGCAGACTAAGCACAAACATCTGCATGAGAATCCAGGAGAATGTGTCATGATGTATCAGAAATGAATGTCCATATGCCTTTCTTCTTACTGAATTGTTACTTTAATAAAAATATGTTAACGCTAACATGAGTTCATTACTTGCTTTAAATGAAGAAAAATATTTTGTGTTTGTTCATTTTAAGTTTTAATACTACGTAGTAATCATTGTAATCACATGAAAAGGAGTCATTTGGAATCCTGAAACATTTACAAATGTATAGAATCCATAATTCCAAATTTTTTTATTGATGCTTTGTGTATTTCATACATTTTCCAATTCAGTTCAGGCATATATCCCCTTCCCTTCCCCCCACCCCACCCCTACCCATCCCAGATCATGCATTCTGCCTAAGTTTTCTGCATCTTTCTCTGCTTTTTTGTTTTGTTTTGTTTTCATTTTTTTAACAATAAGTGATAATTTGTGAGTACAAGCATCCTTCATGTAAAACCAATTTGCGAGCAGTTGTGCCCAAACCCACACAGCTCATGGGTCCCACCATCCAGCAGGGGGGGGGGGGGGCTTGTATGTTCAATCAAGTTGATCAAATGAGTGTCCAGTCTATATTGTTGTAGTTTCACCATTCACCCCAATCTTAACTCTTCTACCTTCTTACCTTCCAATACCTAGGCTCACAACTATTTTCTACATGAATGTTAAAACTTGGTGACCAGAAACTTCCTTAAATATATACATGTTTTTACATCTAACCCAGTTAATGAAAACATATTGGGAATTTCGAGCATGATAATTTCTTGCCTTTGTAACAATTCCTCACCCAGGAGAGAGACCAATAATGTCTACTCTTCCTCATAAAGTCCTAATGTAAGAAACATTAGTTTTTTTTTTTTCTTTCAAACCCTGTAAAACTTATTATTGTAAAGAATTCAAATTTTTCATCACATCCTCTCCACCGTATAACACTTTTGGTTTATAATAAGGGATTGTAATCTTTAAATCTCTACCAAAAGACACCCTGTATAACTTTTGGTTACAAAATGCCCTGATGTACTTCCAGAACCTGCTGGCCTGGAGGCACTTTGCCCATAGCAAGATTTTGCCCAACTCATATCCTACTTTTCTTCCCTTCGTTTCTTTCTTCATTTCATTTTTTTTTAAGCTAGCCAACTGGGACTGGCTGTGAGATCAGACCAGAGACAATGAGGAAAAAATAACATAATACTCCTGTGTTAGGAGTTAGGATAAAATTCATATTCCTTATTCTCTGTGTTTGCTTCTCCAAATCCCCTTTCTAAATCATAAGCCCATTTGATAAAAAGCAAAGCTTTTCCTTATCAGGACAATTTAATTGGAGTTATTATAGCAAAAACACAACTCTAATCTCAAAGAGGATGAGATAGCTTATTTTGGAGCCAAATATGAGTGAATTCAGACCAGGAACACAGAAACAGTTTACTCCAAATTCCATGTCCCAACATGGTAACAGTTTCAGGAAGTTTTTATAGTAACAGAACAAAGAAAGCCAGAAATCAAGACACTTCAAATACATTGCTAGAGACATCAGAGAGGTAGGTTATAGCATAGCATGGCTAATTCTACTGCAGTCTTTAGATGCTATCTTACAGACTTCTTGGCCCTTGGGTTAATGGAGGCTGGTGATCTGCTAAATCAATATATTCCAAATGTTTTTATCTGTTGTTAACAGGATGTTAAGTCACAAACAGAGGTGGGCATGGAATGAATATTTAAGGGATAAAGATGGCCCCAAAAGAATGGTAATTGGTCTATGAAACTGGGACACTGAAAGAGGGAAGAAAGAACATTCCCTAGAGGGCTCCTATCTCATTCACAAAAGAATTTGGTAATGGACCCAAACAGAAGCTTTAGGAAAATTTTATTAGCATTTAAAGAAAAATCCCCAGGGCAGGAAAGCTGGGAATCTCAGCAGCTGCCTTGAGGGGAATGGAGAGAAGAATGAAAAGGGCCATGAAGTCATGGAGGGTTAGAGCCCGATTGAGCTCAGACAAGTGGTGAACTGGCAGTGGCAAGGCAGGAAGAAGGAAGCTTTAGAGAAAAGGTAATGAAATACAAGATGTCAGGGCAGCCAAAGCATTAACAAAAGCATGTTTAGAAAAGGGATATGAGGGGCTGGAGAGATGGCTCAGCAGTTAAGAGCACTGACTGTTCTTGCAGAGGAACTAGGTTCAATTCCCAGCACCCACATCGCAGCTAACAACTGTCTTTAACTCCAGTTCCAAGGGAATCCGATGCCTTCTTCTGACCTCCATGGCATTGCACTACACGGGTGCACCAACCTACATGCAGACAGTACAGTCATACACATAAAGAATAATAAAAAAAAGAAAAGGGATATGAAGAAGAAATGGAGACATTACTAAAGAATTCAGAAAAGCAGGGGACTTACAAAGACCTACTACATATCTGTGGCTGGACACAAAAGCACTGCAGTAGGAAGTGGGATACCAGGCAGAAAAAAAAAAATCACTATCTCATTAACACATTAAATATTCTGGCCATCTATTTTGCATGTCTTAAGGTGAACTTTCCTTCCTAGGGGTGGTCCTATGACCAGGTGGTTGGCCAGTGGAAATGGAAAGGTGGGTCCTCCTACAAACTAGAGGCTCTATAGTCTTGACCAGTTAGTTAATCTTATGGGCCTATTTGTTACTCTAACAACATTTCAAGTTTTCCACATTCATTGTCATTCTAATCAGTTGATCAGCCTTGCAGGAAGTTCCATTGAAGATGCGAATATGCTGGAGTTTGTTTTTTTTTTCTGAAAATTTTAGTTCAGAGTAATGGTATTCTCTTTCTTTGAGACCCTAAATATAATTCTAACACCAAAGGCAAAACCCAAGCAGAATTCCATCAAAGTTCACATTGGGGAATGAATGACTTTAGTAGGTTTACTTACAGTGCATGGATGAGGGGTTACATGTACACTGACACTGGAAAATTGCGAGGAAAGTTATTACTGTCCACCAAGCTTATCCTGCTCTAGAATAGGGACAACAACATGACCTTGGGGTTTGGGGCTATATGTACAGTCACTTTTATACGTTTAATCAGTCTTAGACATGCCTTCTACAGAGCATAAGTATTTGATTAATATATCAAGCTGTGGTGGTTTGAATGATAGTGTCCCCCATAGGCTTTAAGTATTCAGACATTTTGTCTACAGTTGGTGGCACTGTTCTTGGTGGTCTTAAAAGGTGTGGCTGTGCTGGAGGAAGTACGTCATTGGGGGCAGGCTTAGTGAATTTAACAAGCCTCCCTGTCTCCAGTCTCTCTCTCTCTTTCTCTTGACTTCCTGTGCTCATTGTGAGATGTGACCCTCTGATTGCTGCTCCAGCCCCAGCCACCATGCTTCCCACCACAATGGAGTCTGATTCCCTGGAACCATCAATAGTAAGCTCAAATAAACTCTTCCTATTATAAATTCCCTTGCTCATGGTGGTTTTATCACAGCAACAGAAAATTGACTAATACACAAGCATTATACAAAGAACAGATATATGGGGTTAGCTAGCTAATCTCACCCGCACCTAAAGACTTCCTGGTTGAGAATAAACCCTGATACATTCCTGAATTCTTCATCCTACGAGTTCCCCAAATCAGGTGGGTGGGGTAGCCCAGACCTTCAATCCTAGCACAGCAGAGATCTATGCCAAGGTCAGACACAGAATGATTTCTGAACAAAATGGAGTTTGTCTAGCCCACCTCATTGCTAAACTTTCCTGGTAATGCTAAATCTGTAAATATCAGTTTTGCTATTTCTTAGAATTCAAATTACCATAGGAAAAGGTGAAGGTATCTCTAGGCTTTGTTCAGTGTAAGGTCATAAACCCACCTAAGTCAGGGATTTTCCAGGAAGCCACTAAGGTAGAAGTTGCTACAATATTCTGCAATCAGGCTACTACTGATACCAGTTACAAGCCTCAGTTTATACTGAGATGCTTCTACTGATACCAGCCACAGATCCACCTACACCTTAATCCCTCATCTTCTCACCCTCACTTTCTTGTGTGCCTGAGTATAAAACTGCCATTCTGGGGATATTCTAATGCTGTACATCTTAATCCCAACATGGACAGGCCAGCCACCATGCCTGAGATAAACCTGACTTCATTTTCATTGGAGTCCTAACATTTTCTTCTCTCCTCAAAATGAACCTAACATTCCAAGTTCCAACTCTAGTTCTGGTTGGACATCTGGCATGGCATTTCAAACTGTCAAAAAGAGATAGGAAAGATTATTGTCCCTTTAAGTATATAATGTCCATTTCCTTCCCAGAAGCTTCTTCTGGGTGCATACACTTTCAGTCCCTTCCTTCAAGCCATACTTTGGAGCTTGCCTGCTTTCTTGAGTTAAGACTCAGAAAAGGGCTTTCTTTCTGAAGGGCTTTTCCTGATGCAAAACAGGCCACATCAAACCAGATTAACAAAGTATAAAAGCAGGTTTATTAGGAGAAGCTCCTGGGTGGGCCCACTGGTCTCAGAGAGGGAGGCCAGGGGAGTTGCATGCTTCCTCGGGCTGGGGCTGAGGGTTTTTATAAATTCTGGGTAGAGGAAGATGAGGTAATGGCAGTGAGACAAAACGTGTCCTTGTAAGGGCAAGACTGGTGCAGTGGGATGGGACAAGGTGGATTTTTACTGTTACTCATGAAGCTGGAATGTAACCATATATGGACTTAGGCTGTGCTCTTGTTGTGGCTGGTGACATCAGGAAGGGAAGGTGTATCAGCTGCCTGAGATGAGGAAGGCTTTTGACTGCAAGAGAAGGATGGTAGGTGCCATCTTTAGATCTCCAAGCCCAGGCCCTGCCTGACATTTTCCTTTGCTTTTCTTTTTTCCTTTTTCAGTACTGACCTCGGGCTAAGCATGATTTCTGGCGCTCTGGCCTTTTTCACCCTTTCTCTGAGGCCCAGCTCCTTTAGCCCAGGCCCTGCTTATCCATCTCCATTACAAAAGGTGTGGCCTTCTCTCTTCTCTTTCTGTTTCCTTCTTCCTGGCACCTACAGAGATTGACAATTTGCCTCTCATGTTTGTCTTTTAAACTCTACAGTTAACATAGAGTTTACTTTTGTTTCTAAATTCTTTTTTTTTTTTTTTGATCTTTTCAAGACAGGGTCTCCCTATAGCCCCACCTGTCCTAGAACTCACATCTGTACAGGCCTGGCCGTGAACTCACAAAGATCCCACCAGCCTCTGCCTCTTAACCTCCACCCCCTCTGCCTCTGCCTCCCCAGTACTTAACTTTGGGATTAAGGCAATGTGCTACCACCCGCCGGCACCTGTCTAATACTTTATTAGTGAATTTTGAACCCCACCTTCCCTGGAAACAATGGTTTTTGCCTATAATCCCTGTAATGAAAGAGGAGAATGTTTGTGCCCTTTTGTGTTCCTTTCCCTCTGTTGCATGAGAGAACTTTCATTAAATGAGGAATGAGAGTTTTTCATTGGTGGCCTCCTTTATCTCTTTTTCTGTTTTTTTGTTGTTTCATGAAGCCTTGGCTGTAGAGATTGCATTGAGTGTGCCTCTTGCTCGGCCAATTCACAAGGGTCCCCCCTGTCTGTCTGTGGTGATTAGGTCTGGTACTCTGTAATTAGTTCTCTTAAGATAATAGTCAACTTGGACTAGAAATCCCCAAAAGTGTCCACCACCTGACACCATACCTAACACTCTGGGAAAAGGTTGCTGTACTGTGCTCGGCTGCTGTAGAGAGAAAATCACCCTATTTTTTTTCAAGCTGTATACATCCTGCTACAGGACCACAAAGTGTCCCAGGCCCTTATGGCTTACTTCCCTAAAGAGCCCACCCCCTATTGGCTACTTCTCTAAAGAGCCCACTCCCTATAGCTTACTTCCTTAAAGAGCCCATGCCCTATTGCAACACCCTATTAAAAAGTAAGACAAGGCTGGCCTTGAAACTCGAGATCCTCCTGCAATCTGCCTCTTCAGTATGTCCTACTGGCTTTTCAAGCACTGCTCCGTTAAAGGAAACATGACATTTTTAGGGAAAAAAAAATCCCCAATTCAAGGGATGTGATGTGTGTGTGGTGTGTGTGTGTGTGTGTATTGGTTAGATATAATTGGAGTATTTGTATATAAACTATGTATTATGTATAATATTACTGTAGCAATACAGTTTGGAGAGAACAACAACCAAAGAATTGAAAAAAAAAAAACTCTGGCAAGACTCAGAAAAATATACTGGAACATGTTTTTATGGCGGAGTGCAGGGATTTGGGTGGGATGGAGGACATGGAAGGGGAAGTGATTCTTAGATTGGAGGTGGAAAAGATGACCTAGGGAAAAGTTAATAACAATAAAAATATATATATATATATATATATATAATATATATATATATGCCAAGCAAACAAACTTGGTAGCTGGCAGTCCTGCTCCTGGGACAGATGCCAGTCTCGTGCCTCAAAATAAAGCCCATGTTATTTTTCTGTCAGAGTTCTGTTTATTCTCTCACCCTGCGTGCAACCTCAATCCTGGAACTTAACAGCCCCCATCTGATGCAAAAGAAGTTTCTTTGATGAGTGTCGACTGGGATACTTAACTCCAAATATGAGAATACATATTTTTCTCTTCATAGGAAATTACATTAGCATTGGCATGTGATAGCCTTGGGGTTTTTCCTAAGATCTATGACCTCTCCAGCCATGCGTGTTTGGCTATGTTTACAGTACCACATGTGAGTTTCTACCCACTGAATAGGCTTTAAGTCCATTCAGGTATCAATTGCCCCCAAAATAAAAGTGCCACTACTGCACTAATGCCATATGTTGTGCTGGACATTGGTTTGGTTGTTTGATCTTAAAGCTGTGTGTGGACCATCAGTTGATGTGTCTCTTAGCAAGTTGCATATTGCTCCTTAAAGCTATGAGAACTAGCCTTCTGTGGGCATGGCTTTCAGGTAAATTCCACCTCCATTGTTCCAAATCCAGTCTCCAAACTAAGTCTTCTCTTCAGCAACAGGGGTTTACTTTCAAGTTCTGGGAGGCAATCAACAGCTGTGGCCATAGCCTGTGTAATTTTTGGAGTCTTTTGGACTACCTTGGCCAAAAACTACAAGGAAATTTTCTTCTCTCTGACAATATTTCTTGTTATGTAGCTGTCAGCTATACACATGGACTCATGTAGAGATAGTGTATGTGTAATTTGTCATTAGGTTATTAAACTAATAATATTCCCTCTGGTTTTTCATACTAGCTAGGCATTATTTATCTCTCCTCACTTGCCAACTGTCCCTCCATGCCTTCTCCATTTAAAGCCCCCCATATTCCTCATTTCTCCCTTGATAGTACGAGTCTCTTATGGTGCCACATCCCTTGAGCTCCTTCCTTCTCTTTATCCTCGAATTTATGTTTGTATAACTCTCCCTTCCCCCTCTGATTTAAATACCCCCACTTTGTCCATTTCTCCCTTTGTAACATCTGTCTCTCACTGTTCTTCTCTCTTAGGTTGCTTCTTTTCTTGTATTTCTCTGGCTCCTTTCAATTTTCCTGGTTCCTACAGCTACATCAGGATACATACTCATATATAAGGATTTGGTGCTAGGATCCCCAAATATGGGAGAACATAAGTCCTGTGTTTTTCTGAGTCTGTGCTACTTCACATAGCATACAGTTTCTAGTTCCATCCATTTACTACCAAATTTCATGATTTTTTTCTTTTTTCTTTCTTTTTTTTTTAGAGAGAATCTCCCTATAAGCTCTCCTGGAACTCACTATGTAGACCAAGTTGGCCTCATAGTTACAGATATCTGCCTCCCAAGGTGTGCCGGGATTAAAGGCGTGTGCTACCACCACCCCTGGCATGATTTCCTTTTTCTTTACCACTGAGTAAAACTCTATTGTGTATATGTACCACATTTTCTTTATCCATTAGTCAGTTGAGGTTACTTCCATCTCTTAGCTATCCTGAAAAGAGTAGCAGCAAACACGGATGTACAGGTATCTCTGTGATAGGATGAGCCCTTTGGGTATATGCCAAGGAGTGGTATAAGCAGGTCAAATGGCAGGTTCATTTTTAGCTTTGTAAGGGCTCCCCACACTGCTTTACATAGGGGTTTCACAAGCTTGCAATCCCACCAGCAGGGAATGTGCATTCTCCTTCTCTCACATCCTCTTCAGCATTTGATGTCATTTATTCTCTTGATCTGAGCCAGTCTGACTAGAGTAAAATGAAATCTTAAAGTGGATTTAATTCGCATTTCCCTAATTATTAAGAATGTTGAACCCTTTTAAAGATATTTCTTAGCCATCTTTATTTCTTCTTTGAGAATTTTCTGTTCAGATCCTTAGCTAGGTGGAGGCTGGATTCCCTGTTCTGGCAATCTACAAAATCTGCACCCTTAAGGAAAAGGCTGAGCAAAGCCTAGTCCAATCAGCAGTGGAGGGGCTTCAGGTGGTCCCAAAGTAGGGGGTGTGCTTGGTGCTACTCGGAGAGCTCACCACCAGGGGGATCTAGAGAGTAGCCTAGAGATTTAGAGTGACAAGAGTCAAAGCAGGCCTGTTCCCATGGCAGGGAAGAAGTCTGGTCTAGGGAGTCCAAGGTAAAGTGAAGGCAGAGAGTTAAGACAGAAGGCTGCTCTCCGGAGTTCAAGGGCAAGATTGGGGTGGAGACCCCCTGTGAAGAGTCTAGCCAGCCAGGCTTCAAAATTGAGCCGGGGGAGTTCAGGAGTCAGGATTTAATGAGTAGGTCTGGACAGGAGGGCAGTCCAGGAGTCTGGGGTGCCAATATCAAATACGGGCTTGTGCCCAAGAACTGGATGTGTGGCTGGGAATACTGGAATTGCTGCAGACCAGAGTTGATAGCAGCCATTAGAGGATGGTGGGGAGGGGAAGCCTGGTGAGGCCTGAGGCGCCTCCTCAGAGAGCAAAATCCAGAGATACTCTCCAGCGACCCCCTGAGGAATCACAGACAAACCTCCCCTCCCCACAATAATGGAAAGGTCTGTTTTTTATTGTTTTTTTTTTTTTTTTTAATTACCTTTTGGGGTAGTGGCAAGTTTAACATCCTGTGAATTAGTTCAGCAAAATGTACGTGACGAGGAGCATGGAACCTGGTGCCATCAATTGAGAGCTGCCGAGTCACAATGCAGACTGCTTCTTGTTATTTTTACTTACTTACTTATTTATTTATTTATTTATTTATTTATTTATTTATTTTAAGCATACAATTGTTTGCCTACATGTATGGGAATGCTCCAAGTCCCTGCAGTGCCTGAAACTGGACCACATGGGTGCTGGGAACTGAGCTCAGGTATTTCTGCAAGAGTAGTGAGTGCTTTTAATTGCAACCCATCTCTCCAGCACCACTCTAGAAAGAGAGCTTCAGGGAAGTGAGGCCTGATTTGGCCTAAAGGTAGAGGCCCATGTTCTAAGAATCACAAGTAGGGGATTGAAGCAGGAGTAACAGAATGAGTTTGGGGTCATCCAGAATTACACCATGACTTGCAATCCAGCTTGGGCTATAGAATAAAACCCTGCCCCACACAAACAGAAGATAAAGAAGGAAGAAAACGAGGATGAGGATGAGGATGAGGAGGAGGAAGAGGAGGAGGAGGAGGAGGAGGAAGAGGAGGAGACTTTATATTTATTTTATGAGAGAAACAGAAAATTTTAAAAGTAAACCAATGCTTATATTTTAAGCCTGTTGATGATCTATGTTAATATCTATGCTTTTGACTTGTTAATGTTGAGCTTTGTTGGGAGAATAAAGTATTCTTAGGAAACAATAAAAGAGTCATTTACCACAGAATGACCTAAGTTTGTGCTACCAGATGACAGGTGTCTGCTTTCCTGCAGTTGCAGCTCATCTGGCCTGAAAAAACATGTTAGCAGAAGGCCCTAGAGTGTGCCATAAGGGGTAAGTTGGAGACAGTAAGTCAATACATGAGCCTGGTCAGCATCACCCCCAAAGCCTAACAGAGCTACACAGCATCATGACAAGGCTTGACACATATCACTGCCTACCTGAACACCTGCATGCTGGCTGACAAACACAGGATACGCTTCTCATTCTTGCATAGCAAGGGACCAAATAAACCACCTTTTACAGACTGCTCCAGAATCATCCTGTGGAAGTGATTCTCGCTTGTGCTGCAAGACTCTTCTGAGCTTCAATGCAAAATCACCAATGCAGACACTCAATATTTACTTGCAAAACTTGGAAAGCCCTCTGCCTAACACCAGAATAGTCACAAAGTTAGATTGATGTCTACAGCAAAGTCTATAGTGTCGAAACAATGGAATCTAGGGCCAGTCCCATTACTAGGGAGGATTTATAGCCTTATTACTCATTCTTACTCTAAATAATAAATAAATACACAGAGAAAGCAGAAATAGATTATTTGGGATATATAGGAGCAGAAGGAAAGGAAGAATAGAGAATAGTATCTTTAAATTGTCTGTGGACTATGAACTTGCTATATATGCTATCATATTTTAGGTGTAGAATACAAATTTCCACAGTTCTCTCTCTAAATATTGTGCTCTGGAGACTATTATAAAAGCTAAGAATTTGGAAGGAAAATCATAGACAGTTTGTAGGCTAGAAAGAAATTTTACAGCTGGAAGTTCAGGCACATTTTCCCTTGGGAGATGTAGTGGAGGTTACAGAAGCAGGCCATGTGATGTCCTGCTATTGTTTAGGATATGAAGACACTTGAGTCACTCTTACATCAGATTCAGTTGTGCAATTCACCCCTACAGTGATTCACAACTGCTCAGAGATAAGGCAGCTTGTGCTGGTGGTAAGGTATCAGTCAAGGAAATGAAAAACGTCGATGAAACTCAAATCCACTGAGCTAGAGACTGAAGAAGGAACCCAGGAACCGATTTAATAAGCCTTTCTGTAATTCTGACACAAATGCTTTGAACATGGCTGTTCTTGGTAAGACACACTGCCCTCCTGTGGTCACAGATGAGAATAGCATGTAGCCCCCAGATTTGATGAACAAATTTAGACAATTAACTGGCCAGTGAACAAAAAATTAAATGTTGCAATACTCAGTTTTCAACTAAGATGATTGCATGGCATCCTATATGAAAGTGGCTATTCCAAATGTTTTACTGCAGTGGGATGAACACATGATATCCTCTAGATTAGTCATCGTGTCTGGTAATCTATGCTGCTCTGTACACCACACATTGTATTTGAGGTAGGCCAAATGAAGCCAAGATTAAGTTCTCACAGATGAATTTAAAGTTTCAAAATGGATATGTTTTCATCTACAGGAAGACAATAAATAGTGCTGTTACTTCCAAAACTTGAAGCTTTTTTTATTTGTTTAAATTTATTTTTACTTCTTATGTGCATGAGTGTACTGCCTGCATGTAGGTTGGTGCACCCATGTCTTTCAGTGCTGCAGAGGTCAGAAGAGGGCATCAGATTCACCTGGAACTGGAGTTAAAGATGGTTCTTAGCCATCATGTGGGTGCTGGGAAAAGAACCTGGGTCCTCTGCAAAAGCAGTCAGTGCTCTTAACCACTGAGCCATCTCTCCAGACCAAAGTTTTTTTTTTTTTTCAAGTATCAAAATGCAACATTTTAAATGAGTGTTTTGCATTAAAAAAAATCTATAGGTTGCGGTACATGCATTATATCAGAATATCTTCCCTGTGATGTTCTTAAGAAATGAATGTTTAATCAATGACAAGAATATAGATTCACATGCTAGAAAAAAGATATTAAGGCAGTCTCTGATAAGGGACACATACCCCCAGTTGGGGACAGCGAAAGGAAAAAAAAAATCCAAGTTAGCAACAAGGAGCAAACTGAGAGAGAAAAAGTTCTCGTTCCCTGGTTCTCAGTAACCACAGAGGACTAGAAATAGAGGCTCGGCTTGTACAGAGGAAGACAGGCAGAAATGTGCCACCAGGTTCACAGAGCCCGTGGGATGCCTGGGCAGTTCTGTGCTCTTTCTCTGAACAAGTGACAATACCAAGAAAACCCCGGACTTGCAACGTTCCCCAGGCTGGGATGAGGAATCCAACAACCTTGTGATCTGTCAGGGATGGGGCCACACAGCCACAATGAGTGCCACCTGAGAGCCTAACATCAGTCCCAGGCAGGGACCTTTGGCAAGCATCAGTTCTGCCCTGGCTGGCAGAGGGCAGAGAACATGTGGAGATAAATTGGTTTATTCCCAGAAAAGTGGAAATTCTACCTCCAGCTGTGGAAGCGAACTTTCTTTTTTTTTAATTTTCATTTTTTATTGATGCTTTGTGTATTTCATACATCATTTTCCAATTCAGTTCAGGCATATTTCCCTTTCCCTTTCCCCCACCCCACCCCATCCCAGATCATGCATTCTGCCATAACTGTCCTGCATCTTTCTCTCAGTTTTTTTTCTTCATTTTTAACAATAAGTAATAATTTATGAGTATAAGCATCCTTCATGTAAAACCAATTTGCAAGCAGTTGTGCCCAAACCCACACAGCCCATGGGTCCCACCATCCTTGCCTCTAAACTGGGATATCTGCAAGAAGAGAGGCGATAAAGTCCTGCTGTCGAAGGAAGCGAACTTTCAAATGTCATGTCAGGAAGAGATTACCTGAAGAGGAGAGCATCCTGATGGTTTTAACTTTAAGAGTGTTTAAGGGGGAAGCTGCTAGGTTTCATCGGAAGAAATCAAATTGTGGATAATTAAAAAATACAGGAGCTGCTCTTCTCAAACCACCATCAAGATGAACCTGTACTAGAAGAAACAATGAGATCAGTGACTAATGATAGGTATTATATTGCCAGAGTTAAAATATATCACAAACAGAGCAGGAGTCTGGGTCCGTAAACCTGCCTTTTCCAACAATCTCAGGTTTTCCAAGTTAAGCCGTGTGATGGTTAATCCTGGGTGTCAACTTGACTGGACTAAGGAACAAATAATAGAAAAAGGATCTTCGGATTGGACTACCTCAACCCGGATGGTCCACCCCAAATGTGGGCGTTACCTTCTGCTGGCAGGCAGTATTAAAGGCCATGGCAGAGGGAGCTGGTCCCTTTTTTCCTGCAGCTTGCCTCTCACTGGTGAGTTTGTCTTGCGGCTGTGATCAACCCTTCGGATCACAGCGTGTACTGAGACTGGCAGATCTCCTGGAATCCATCAGGCCTTCAGCACCAGATTTGGGACTACTGAGACATCCAGCCTTGTGAACTGAGCAGTTCCCTGGATTCTCAGCCTCTCCAGTGCGGCATGGCTACTGTCGGACTCCTTGAACTCTGTCATCTGAGCAAATCAATAAATTGTATATAGCTATAGATTAGTCCTGTTGCTTCTGTTTCTTTAGAGAACCCTGACTAATATAAGCCCCTTGCAGCAAGCAAGCCATTTTGGTAACAGCTAAGACAAGTGGATCAATTTTCTGTCCAAAGCAATTTTATACTTGTCCTTACATAAATGCGCACTATTTATCAAAAACGATAGTTCTGGGCAATGCATGCACTATGTAAGAGCATCAATATGCTGTATTTTCTGAAATAGAATTTTTCTTCTAATACTGGAATGTCTTCAAATAAATCTGAAAAGAAGCTAACACACTCAAGAAGTTTCCCAGGAATATTTTATAAAAGCCAATAAGACTTGTTTACCAAAGTTAAACCAAGTGACGAGGCATGTGTGGTTTTCAAATACTGACACACATCCGGAGCCATCAGATACAGCATACAGCCAAGCTTTGAGGGCAAACAATCCAAGATATGCTACAGAAAACGATGCCAAATATGATAAAAAATGCCTTCTATAAAAACAAGACTTACTCATAAAAGACAGTCTTTGTGGACAGATAACTCATGCTGACAGCTTGTGAATTCTAGAATTCTGTAGGCCATTTTTCTGCTGGCTTTCTTCTGGGCCAAGTTTATAATGTTAACTGACCATCAGCAAGAGATGGTCATGGATACAGTTTAAAAGCAGAGCATAAAGAAGTTGGGTTTTGCAGTGGCGTGCACTGAAGAAAAGTAGTGTGTGTGTGTGTGTGTGTGTGTGTGTGTGTGTGTGTGTGTGTGTAGAATAGAAAAGAAATATCAAGTGCTAAAAGATTTCAGCAAAACACACATGATTCTATCATTAATTTTGCACTTATCCTTGGAGGAAAGTTTCTGAACAAAACCCACTTTTGGGGTTAAGTAGATTTATGCAGTCATAAATCTACTTAAAGGGTTGCTTTATTCAGGCTTGAAAATGTCTGGTCTAGTAGGAGAAATCCTTCTTGAGCAGTGATCAGTTGATGTCTCCCTGCCATCTGGAAGTCTGTTTCCAAGCACACCAGCAGCAGCAACGTGAGGTGAAGTGTGAATGGTATGAGGCAGGGTCACACTTACTGCTCTGCAGCAATGCGGACTACACAAACAACAGCTCCATCCTCTGCCAGGCCAGCCCCATGAACAGCTTCATCCAACTAGCTGATGAAAGACCTTCAGAACTCATTTTTTTAATGATGAAAAATATTCGGTCCAGGGCTGAAGAGATGACTCGGAGGTTAAGAGCACTTACTGTTCTTGCAGCGTACACGGGCTCCATTCTCAGCGCCACCCACATGGCAGCTCACAAAGATCTTTAACTTCAGTTCCAGAGGATCTGAATGAAGCCAACTTCTGAACTCCACAGGCACTGCATAAATTTGGTATAATTACATACATATAAGCAAAGCATTCATACATATGAAATAAAACATTCTTTAAAAAAATATTCACCCAGTGACTAAGAGGTGGCTTAGCAGTTAAGAGTACTGGCTGCTCTTGCAGAAGACCCATTTGAATCCCAGCACCTGCATGGTGGCCAACAACCATCTTGAACTCTAGTTCTGGAGATTTGATGCCTCTTCTGTCCTCTTTGGGCATTGCATGACATGGGTGCTCTTTTATACACAGCAGGCATAACACTCAAACACATAAAGTAAACAAAAATTTAAAAAATTTACTCCGATGAGAGTTTGAAAACTTTCTATCAACAGAGTGAGCTTAGAAGAAAGAATGTGGTTCACTTTGATGATAAACAAGTCATAAGCAGCTATGCCATTGCATTAAAAAAAAAAAAGCATGCCAGGCATTCTTTTAGTCCCAGCACTAAGGAAGCAGGGGCAGGTGGGTTTCTGTGAATTCAGGGCCAGCCTGGTCTACATAGAGATTCAAGGCCAAAAGAGAAAAATTCTTATTGAAAACTTTGAGTTCATATTTGTTCCTTATTTCTTGAAATAAAATATGATATTTCTCATTGGCCTATGTAATATATCATTATATTTCTTATAAAAAAAAATAGTGTTGGGGTGGAGAGATGGCCTAGCGGCTAAGAGCACCGACTGCTCTTGCAGAGGACCCAGGTTCGATCCCCAGCACCCACATGGCGGCTGAGAACTGTCTGTAACTCCAATTCCAAGAGAACTCCAGTTCCAAGGGAATCCGAGACCCTCTTCTGACCTCCGCGGCATTGCAAAAAAGCTGTCTCAAAAAAAGAACAAAATAAATAAATATTGTAAAATTCAACTAAAAAAGATTTTATCAAAGTAGTTTGAACATTATTAATGATTTAATATCAAAAAGTTATAAATAATCCACTCTTGTTTATTGTGCTGAAATTGCACACAAACCTATCTCATCCAAAACTAACTGAGATTCTAATAACTTAGGCTAAGTGTGCCTGAACATTGGCTGAGGTACTATTAGTTCTATTCCTGACTACCAGAATAAGCATAACCCACCTTAGAGACATATGTAGTAAATTCAAGAATATCCTCATGAGTTTGTAACTCTGTATTTTTTATTGCCTTCCTGATATAAAGGATGTAGGACTACCCTTCCAACAAATTGTTTTGGGTCAACATAAAAGTTTAGGGAACACCTGAAGAAATGGACTGGCAGAAATCCAAAGTAGTCATCTGTAACTGATGAATCGCTTCCAAGGCTATCCCCAGATATGAGAAATGTTTTTAAAAGTGTACTTTCTCTTTCTAACAACCAAACTGTTAGTGAGAGCAACATGCTGTACCTTTAACAGGGATTAAAGAAAAGCAATCTGTATGTTTCATACATTCATTAATCCACCCAAGCCACTACCAGATTTTTCTACTATGTGCCAGGATGTTTGCAAGGTGCTGTGAACAAAATGATAAATGGCAGGAGATACCATCTTAAATATGAAGCTGTGACACAAGGGAGTTCCAGCACTTGTCCGCAATGCCTTGTCTCTGTTTTCTGGTTAGTCACCTGACCCTAATCACATGATTTAACTGAAATAATAACCTTGGACAAGTTTCAGCATTTTAAGTGATTTGGATGAAAAAGTAAAATTAGAACTAGGAATAATTATGCACTCATCTATTTTCATATCCTTGCTTCAAAAGTAATGCTGTAACGGGGCCTTTCTCCCTAGGCTTTCTGTGACAGCTTTGAGTGTGTTCACAGTTCCCACCGCACTTTAGGATGCAGCTCTGGAAACCTTCATCTGCAGGTGTTGCCACAGAAGCAGTAGCGTTTCTCTTTTACTCCGAGTATTTACTTTTTGTTGGAGCTGGGCTTCCTAGAATTCCAAGGGACACACAGATGTCCACTTCACCAGAAGCTGTCAATCATCTGACCTCTTCCCCTGTACCCGAGGTCCCACCCCATGGCTATAGATGGGTGGCCCCAGTTGCCATGTTGTTCCTGCTCCTATTCTGCTACTCCACCACATGCCAGCAGGTAGCCCAGCCCTGCTCTGGCAGATCCAATGGAAGTAAAACATGTTCCCGGAGTGACTTAAGTTTCATGTGGCTTTTATGGGGATTGGTGCATTTATAATCTAACATAATGGTGCCATGACTCTGTCAGGGGTCGAGATGTTTTCCATTGTGCAGAGGGCTCCCCGGCTCTCCCTGGAAAAGAACCTAACTTTATTTGTGAACCCTGGGACTTGCCAGCAGCGTATTTCTCCAAAGAACCATCATCCACATTTCATAATAAGGTACCATTCTCTTTCTCCCTCCCTCTCTTTCACCACTTCTGCCTCTCACGCTTTCTCCCTCCTCTCTCCACTTTTCTTCTCAGCCTTAGCCCACCACCACCATTTTGAGCCCACTGAGATTTGCAGGTTATCTCACTGGGTTCCTGAGTCTTCCACACTCTGAACTCTTTCTGCAGTCTCAGGATGCTGAAACTGCAGACTGGGGTCCCGTTTAATAGACCTCTTCTGTGCTCTCAGGATGCTGAGCCCACAGGCATGTAGGTCTCCATTCCCTACTTTTGAGTTTAAGAAAGGACCCTGCCTTAACACTCAAAAAGTATTTTTAATGCTGAGTTTTCCTGCTCTGTACCACTTTGCTTCCCCGCCCCCATGCTCTGATATCTGTCTCTCCCTCTCTTCTGACCTCTCTGCAACCTTAGCAGATTTCTGCAACAAAGGACTGCAACCCTGAAATCCAGGCTTTTTATCTCCTCCTTTCTTTTCTTTTTTTTCCCCCTACGCATTCAAATAGGAAGGGTGGAGTGAAGCTGTGTCTGCACATGCGCCATTTCCATGGTAGCTGTGCTAAATCACACCCGCTCCTTCACAGTGGCCATCTTAGCTATGTTTACCATTTCCGTGGTACTTAAACCAAGTTTTATTTTTACCATTTTTCATCTGTTTCAAAATAAAATCAATTTTTCATTTTTACTTTTGTATGGCTAAATTTTTTTACAGCCTTTTGTTTGAGTTTTTACATCATCTGGCTTTTTAACAAACATTGTTTTGTTTTTGTTTTTTTCATATTTTGTCGACAAGAGTTTTACCTATTTTTAAAGGGATTATTTCAAATTTTGGCATTTTTCGTTTCATTGTTTTTCTTTATAAATCCCATTTTATTCAGAAATCCATTTTTGTTTCTGCTTCTGTATCTGAGATTAAGAAGGTGTGTCCACCACACCCCAGCCCACCTGGCATCCAGATCTTGCCAGTGACTGAAGGCTCATATGCCTTTTATCAGGGTTCATGCCTTTATAACCTAACACTTTTCTGTGGCTGTGATGAAACACCATGACCCAATCTACGTACAGAAGGGTTTATTTGGGCTTACGTTTCCAGAGGCAGTGCATAACGGTCTGGAAGCATGACAGCAGGCATGGTGAGGAGGGAAGCAAAGGTAGGCAAAGAATGAACTGGCAGTGGGGCGGGGCTCTGACTCTCTATGCCGACCCAGGGACACACTTCCTCTAGCAAGACCACATCTCCTAACAATTCCATGAAGTCCTCCTGAACCACCCTGTAACCAACTATTCAAATACTGGAGCCTAGAAGGGACATTTCTCATTTAAATCACAAGACTACAAGACCAAATCAGAACAGAATCCTGGTCATGATTGGCAAAAAAAAAAAAAAAAAAGGTAATTTGTGCTTTACAAAACAACATGACTAATTATTCTGGTTATTTGTAGCCATAAGCGATTGACAGAAGGTACACAAAACACAGAAATGTAATAAGGATCACAACTCAAGTATATTCTTCATACATTTAACTTTTAGAAAGATACATAAACACTTTTACCAAGATACATAAACACATGAATATAATAAATAGGTAATTCAAGATGGGCATGGTGGCGCACACCTATAATCCCAGCACTTGGGAGGCATAGGCAGGTGGATCTCTGTGAGTTCAAGCCTGGTCTACATAGTGAGTTCCAGGACAGCTGGGGCTACAGGGAGACCCTGTCTCAAAAAAAAAAAAAAAAAAAGGTAATTCACCTCATCCATTCTGTAAAAAGACACTTTGAAAAGCCAATTGTTTAGTCCAATTAGAACAAAACAAAACAATTGGCTTTTCAAAGTGTCTTTTTACAGAATGTATGTGGTGAATTACCTTCACCTGCCTGGAAATACTGTGCAGCAGAGGCAGCCATGTGCCTGTATATCCCAAATCTAATTGGCTATTGGCTCTCCCCTTGGAGAAATAACCCATGGCTGATGCCACAAGCTTACATCCTCTACAGGTTAGGAGATGTTATAAGCCACAGTAAGACCCTGTCATATTTAACAGGGGGGAAAATTGTAATTCATGGATTAAACCATATTCCCCCCAAACATGGTCTATGCTAAAGTAACTACCCTAACTATTAGTGCTGCTTAAATACCTCTCTATCTAATTGCTTGTTCTCATTAGTAGGATCGAAAGGTTATTCCTGACAAAATGTCAGCCCATGAAAGGAAAAGCCAGAATTGACCAGAGTCCAAGTCAACAGCTCCAGAGAGAGGACTGTTTCTATTCATCCACCTGTGCCCCTTTTCTAGCCTAGGGAACAACCTGCGGAAGGGGGGGTGGTAAGAATGTAAGGCTGCGATTGGGGTGTGGTGAAACCTCACAGCAATGTAGTCTGGACACTCATTTGATCAACTTGATTGAACAAACAACCTGTCACCCCCCACTGGATGGTGTTTGGGCACAACAGCCTGCAGATAGGTTTTGCATGAAGGATGCTTGTACTCATGGATTATCACTTATAGCTAAAAATGAAAAAAAAAAAAACTGAGAGAAAGTGCAGGACAGTTATGGCAGAATGCATTATTTGGGATGGGGTGGGGGTGGGGGGGGAGGAGGGAAAGGGAAATAAGACTAAAACTGAATTGGAAAAAAATGCATGAAATGTTACAAAGCATCAATAAAAACTCATTAAAAAAAAAAAAAAAAGAAAAGCCAATTGTTTGTTAATCAAATGAATTAATAGAATGTTATTTTTAAAATACTTGATCTTTCTTATCCTATCTGAAGCTTGCATTTTTCTTTATGAACAGAGCCCTAATTTTGTTCAAGATTATAATACATCATGAGAAAAATCACTTCAACTTTACTTTGACTAACTAAAGAAAAATGAAACCTATATTCAACCCTGTGCTGGATAGTTTTAGTGTCAACTTGACACACCTGGGTAGAGGGAGCCTCAGTTGGGAAACTGGCTCCATTGGACTGCCTTGTGGCAACATCTGTGAAGTATTGTCTTGATTATTGAGCAATGTGAGTGGTGTCACCCCTGGGCAAATTGTTATGTACAGTATAAGAAAGAACGCTGGACATGGGCCAGGAGAGCAAGCCAGTAAGTAGTGTTCCTCCATGGCCTGTGCCTCAGCTCCTACCTCCAGGTTCCTGCCCTAAGTTCCTACCTTGGGCTCCCTGAGTGATGAACTGTGATCCAGGAGTTGTGAGCCAAATAAACCCTTTCCACCCCAAGTTGGTTTTAGTCAGAGTGTTTTGTTGCAGCAATTGAAGAGGAACTAGAACAAACCTTAATGGATATACATTATTCTTTTCAATTTTTG
The DNA here is from genome assembly GCA_009823505.1 of Rhizomys pruinosus. Lineage (NCBI taxonomy): Eukaryota > Metazoa > Chordata > Mammalia > Rodentia > Spalacidae > Rhizomys > Rhizomys pruinosus. Next base: position 135,334 of record VZQC01003561.1, read on the forward strand.
TATTGATTCAGGAATTTCATCAAATGCATTTTTTATGTTTAGGAATTCACATTTTCTGCCTTTAATTTTATATTACTCTAAAATATAAATACATACCTTCCACCCATACACAGTTATTACAGAGTCTGAAAATAAGTGGTAGGTTGATTCCAGAGCCCATTAAGAGATTTACATGATAACAACACATATGCTTTCAGATAAAAAGAAATATAACAATAATGTTGTTCAGCTTGCCTTTCAACTGGGGATTTGGTGTTAGCATCCACAAGTGAGGGAAACCATTCGACATTGTTTTTCTGGGACTGTGTTACTTCACTTAGCATAATGGCTTCCAGTTCCAACCGTTTACCTGGGAAGTTCATGATGTCATCTTTCTTTACCTCTAAATGGAACTCCATTGTGTAGATGTAGCACATTTTCATCATCCACTCATCTGTTGAGGGGCATTTGGGTGGGTTCCAGTTCTCCAATATTGTGAAGAGTGCTGCAATGAACATAAATGTGCATATATCTTTGCAGTAGGATGAGTCATGAGTCTTGTGGGTATATACCCAGGAGTGGAATGACTGGGTCAGGTGGTAGTTTCATTTTGAGTCTTTTAAGTGTTCTCCACACTGCTTTCCATAACAGTTGTACAAGTTTACATTCCCACCAGCAGTGGATGAGTGTTCTCCTTTCCCCATGACCTCTCCAACATTTGGTGTCTTTTGTTTTCTTGATCTTAGCTAGTCTTATCAGAGTGAGGTGATATCTGAGAGTGGTTTTATTTTGCATTCCCTTATTATTAATGATGTTGAACACTTTAAGAAGTTTCTGAGCCACCTTTACTTCCTCACTTGTGAAGTCTCTGTTCAGTTCTTAACTCCATCTTCTGAGTAGGTCATTTGTTTTCTACTTCTTTGTTATTTTTGTTTTGTTTTGTTTTGGGTTTTTTTTTGTTGTTTTTTGTTTTTTGTTTTTTTGGTCTTTTCAATACAGGGAGCTGGGTCTCCCTGTAGCCCCAGCTCTCCTGGAACTCACTCTGTAGACCAGGCTGGCCTTGAACTCACAAAGATCCACCTGCCTCTGCCTCCCAAGTGTTAGTATTAAAGGAGTGTGCCAACACTCCCTGCTCACTTCTTTGTTTTTTTGAGCAGTCTATATATTCTGGACTTTAATGCTCTGCTAGATGAATCACTGGTGAAGTTTTCCTCCCACTCTGTGGGTTTTCTCTTCACTTCCTTGATTGTTTCTTTCACTGTAGAGAAGCTTTTGAGTTTGATGAGGTCCCATTTGTCAACTGTTGATCTTATTTCCTGTGCAGCTGCTATCTGATTTAGAAACTCTTTTCCTATGACTATGTCTTGTAGGTTGTTGCCAACTTTTTCTTCTATCACCTTCAGGGTTTCAGGTTTCATGTTGAGATCTTTGATCCACTTGGACTTGATTTTTGTACCATGGGAGAGGTAGGGGCTTAATTTTGTTCTTCTACAAATGGTGATCCATTTTTTCCAGCACCATTTATTGCAGATGCTATCCTTCCTCCATTGAGATTTTTTTGCCCCTTTATATTTATTTTTTTATTAATTTTTTTAATTTATTTCTGTATGTGTATGAATGTACTGTCTGCATGCAAGTTTGTGCACTCGTGTCGTGCAATGCCACGGAGGTCAGAAGAGGGTGTCGGATTCCCCTGGAACTGGATTTCTCCTGGAATTGGAGTTTCAGACAGTTCTCGGCCACCATGTGCATGCTGGGGATCGAATCCGGGTCCTCTGTAAGAGCGATCAGTGCTCTTAACTGCTAGGCCAACTCTCCAGCCCTTTTTGCCCCTTTTTAAAATATGAGGTAGCTGAAATTGTATGAGCTCAAGTTTGGATACTCAATTTTGTTCCATTGCTCAATGGGTCTGTTTTTGTGCCAGACCAGGCTGTCTTTATGACTATGGCCCTGTAATATAGCTTGAAGTCTGGTAAAGCAGTCCTCCCTGTATTGCACTTTTCACTCAGGGTTGCTTTAGCTATTCTGGGGGTCTTTTGTTTTTCCATATGAATTTAAGGATTTTTTTTTTCCCAAGTCTCAGACATCTTCCCTATCTCCACCCTCATTTCATCATTCCCATGTCCCACCAACTACCCTGGACTTAATGTTCTCCATTAGCAAATCCATCTTACACAACACATTTGAACTGGGGGCCAGAAAAACCACACCTCATTAGCATGTCAATGACCTGTAATTGTTATACTTAGATGGTACAAAGAAAGGACCCATTCATTTTCCTTTGTACATGGGTTTTGGTCAGAACACATCCAGGTTTCTTAGAAGAGAATTTTTACACTTGTTTTCCATTTCTCTTACACACTGCTCAAGATTGCCACGCAAGGTTGTTTTTTTTTTTTGTTTGTTTGTTTTTTTTTTTTTTTTTTTTTTTTTTTTTTTTTGTTTGTTTTTTTTTTTTTTTTTTTTTTTTTTTTTTTTTCTTTTTTTTCTCTTCCTCAGTAATCAGAAACACTTGGATTTCCTCATCAAATATCAGTTGTTCACAGCCCAAGTACAAGCAAGTTACTTTGGGTGTTTCTGGACTCACTCAGTACAATCACACCATTGTGTTTCAAGGCATTCGCCAACAGGTTGACTACCCGCAGGGTTTTACTCTGGATAAAAGCAGCAACTAGGTCCTCACAGCAGACAGCAGTTGCTCAAAGGCTTCCGGTCCAAGATTCTCTGAGTGGCACTGGGGATGTTTTATAGCTTCACACAACGGCTTTACACCAGTGTCCTCTAGCTTATTTTCTGAAATCTGTGGACTTCTCAGATTCATGTTGCTGCTGCTGACTGAAGCCAGGTCTTGACAACCACTGGTTGATGATGATACATTTTTACTTGAAAGGTCTTCTAAGATCCAACCTGGAAAAATAAACAGGGGCATATTTTAGCTTATAAAAATTCCAAGAATCATTTTCCTGTTGCATACATTAAAATAGGATGATGCTTATGACTTAAAATACAGGACAGTAAAGCACAAGAGAGGATCAGTAGACAAATTCATGTTTCATAAAGCAAACATGCTATATTAGGAAGGAAAGTAATGATTAGATTTGTTTAGAAATTTACTTAGGATAATTATAGTAGCTCTCTATTTCACAAGATCAGAGATAGAAAATAATGATATATAGATGTTTTAAATTTAGAAAATAGTAAATGTAAACAGAGAGCGTTGTTTAATTGAAATGGGAGATCTTATCAGAATACTGCAGTATACAAATGAATACTGTAATAGCTTAATAAATGTAAATTTTGAGACAATGTAAACTTTAAATAATCAAATATTTCACTCTTTCAGAAAATCGGACTTTGGTTCACCCATATCCAATGGTTCATTACTGCTGGTAGCTCACCTACAAGACTCTGACTCCCTCTCATGTCCTCAGAGGACACTTGTGCTTATGTGCAAAAACCCACATGAAGACACACACATACACACAAAAACCCACGTGCAGACGCACACATACACACAAAAATGAAAATAAATATTTATTTTTAAATCTTTTTAAATGAAAGTATCAAATGAAGTTGACAGTAATGATGTAAGCATTGACTGATTCACTAATTACCTAAGGAGCACCCCATCTGGACTACGGACTGATCCCAATAGGACAATTAAATACACTTCTTTTTCCATGCTTTTCTTTAAGACTTTGATTAAGACAATGGTCTGTAAAAAATAAACAAAGTACAAGCAAGTTTACAATTCAAAATTTTCTAAGGGTTTGTTGAAAAGTTGACCTGAATTCAAAATGATCCACATATTACTTATAGATGCCTCCCACTCAGAGGTAACAGTTATATAAACATTAATTTTATTCAAATGAAATGTATTGTAAAGAGTAGGCAAACTTTATACATTCTCCAGGATTAAAATGCCAACATGTATTACACATTTTTCTTCTCTGTATTTAATCTTATAGTACTGATGCTTATTTTTAAATTAGCTACTACACATTAGTTCACAGTGTGACTACCGCAGTTTTCTTTTCCAACTGTTTCTATCCAATATCTGTACATCATTGAAAATAAAACAGGGATGATATTTTTTGTGGCTTTATGCACATTCGTCTCATTAGCTTTTTCCCTAGAATTTAGTTTTAAGTAGTAAAGAGTATTATATCAAAGAGATTATACCAGACAAAATCTGTTAAAATTTTTATAATATTTTAAAAAAATATATCTGTTAACATTGTTTGTAATATTTAAACTTTTATTTATTTATTTATTTATTTATTTATTTATTTATTTATTTCCGTATGTGTATGAATGTACTGTCTGCATGCAGGTCTGTGCACCCGTGTCGTGCAATGCCGCGGAGGTCAGAAGAGGGTCTCGGATTCCCCTGGAACTGGAGTTCTCCTGGAACCGGAGTTTCAGACGGCTTTCGGCCGCCATGTGGGTGCTGGGGATCGAACCCGGGTCCTCTGCAAGAGCGGTCGGCGCTCTTAACCACTAGGCCATCTCTCCAGCCCCTGTAATATTTAAAATATATGTAAATTTAAGTATTGTCTGCATATATATGTCTGTACCATATGTGCATTGTGCCCACGGACTCCAGAAGAGGGAGATAGATCCTCTGGTCCTGGAATTATGGATGACTGGAAGCCATTTGGGTTCTGGGAACTAAAACTGGATCTTTTGCAAGACCAGCAATAACTGCTTAACCATCTCTCTGGCTCCCAATTTATAAATATCTTATTTTTAGTAATTTTTGTAATGTTTATACAATATATTTTGATCATATTCAAAATATGATCAGAGTCCTCCCATTAACTCCTTCCAGATCCATTCTCATATTCCTAATATTCTACCAAGCTTTGTGTCTATTTATTTACTTATTATTTATTTATTTATTTATTTATTTATTTCGAATAACCCATTAAGGACAACTTGCGCTGCCTATATACTCCTGGGTATGGGGCCATCCACTGCAGGGTGGCTGGCCCACAAACCATAAGAAACTGATTTTCCTTCTATGGAGGCCATCAATTCTCTTGTTGCTCAGTTACCAATGAGAACTCATGATCCCCCCTTCCCCATCCCTTAATGATAGACATTATTAGACTTTCACAATGGTAAAATGTTCCTTATGTAAATTCCCATTTTAATGCATGTCATATTTTCATGTATTAGATTAATATAAAAATGTTCTTGACCCTGACTATTGAACATTAGATGTCTCCTACAATGAGTTCTTTGTTCAAGACCACTCATCTTTTCACTGCTCAGCTTTCACCCTGTTTTATTTCTACATTTTCATATATACTCATAAAGTAATGTAGAATTCGATCAAAATATTTTCTGCATCTATTGAAATAGTCTCCTGGTTCCTTTTTTTCCTGTATTCTACTGATGTGGCAGATCATTGTCATTTCCATATGGACTAAATCTCACATGAGCACAGGGAATGAGCCGTTCCTGTGCCATTCTGACCAGTTAGACACTGTTTCACGGAGGAATTTTGCATCTATGTTCATTATGGATCTTAGATTGTGTTTTCGTTTTGACTTCTTTAATTTTTAGACTTAGCTTTTAAATGTCTTTTATGGCCTTGGTGTCAGGGTAACAATGAGGGCCTTAAAGAATCTGGCAAACATTCTCACCCAGACTGGGATTCCAATAGACACCAATTCCTTCCCTGGATCAACTCCCTTACCATGCCTAGCTAACTACCCCAGCATCTGTGGTTCAGTCCCTCTCCAGGTATTCTAAACCCCATTTCTCCTGGCACACCTGGTGCCAGACAGTTTCAGACACAAGGACACTAAGAGATGGAAAAATCTACCATGCTTGTGGATTGATAGAATCAATATTGTGAAAATGGCCATCTTACCAAAAGCATTGTATACATTTGATGTAATGCCAATCAATATACTCACAACATTTTTCACAGAGCTAGAAAGCATCATCCAAAAATTCATATGGAACCACAGAAGAACCTGGATAGCCAAAATTTGGGCAAAAAGAACAATGTAGGGGTATCACCGTACCAGATCTCAGGTTATATTATAGAGCTGTAGTTATATAAAAAAAAATAAAACAGCATGGTACTGGTGCAAAAATAGACCTGTAGATCAATGTCATAGAATAGAAAACCAAAACATGAGTATGTACAATTCCAGTCACTTGATATTTAACAAAGGTGTTAAAATTAATAATGGGTGAAAACCTGCATCTTCAACAAATGATGCTGGCAGAACTGGATCACCACCTTTGGGAGGTACCAGTGGCTTAGAATCCACCCATCTAACTAAGCTTTCCCACAGGCAGTGCCCTCCAAAATGCAGGTGTAGGATAGGACTTTCTTAATGGGACATCAGCTGCTCAGGCATTAAGGGCAACAATCAGTAAGAATAATTAAGCCTCAAAGCTCTGTACAGCAAAAGAAACAGCCAAGTTAGTGAATAGGAAACACACTGAATGGGAGAAAATCTTTACCAACATCACATCTGACAGAGGATTAATATCCAGAATATACAAGGAAATAAAAATCAAAATAGCAAAACAATAAATGACCCAGTAAAAAGAAGGGCTACATGTATGAACAGAGAATTCTCAAATAAAGAAATAAAAATGGCTAAGAAACACCTTAAAAACTGCTAAACATGGGGGCTGGAGAGATAGCCTAGCGGTTAAGGGCACTGACTGCTCTTGCAGAGGACTGGGGTTCGATCCCCAGCACCCACATAAGAGCCGTCTGTAACTCCAATTCCAGGAGAACTCCAGTTCCAGGGGAATCCGAGACCCTCTTCTGACCTCCGCAGCATTGCACGACATGAGTGCACAAACCTACATACAGACAGTACATTCATACACATACAAAAATAAATAAAAAATTAAAAAACAAAACAAAACAAAGAAACAACAAAAAAAACTGCTAAACATCCACCGGGTGTGATGGCGCACACCTTTAATCCTAGCACTTGGGAGGCAGAGGCAGGTGGATCTTTGTGAGTTCAAGGCCAGCCTGGTCTACAGAGTGAGTTCCAGGACAGCTGGAGCTACAGGGAGACCCTGTCTCGAAAAAGACCAAAAAAAA
>VZQC01003561.1:142978-163907 GCA_009823505.1 Rhizomys pruinosus
TCCAGGAGAACTCCAGCTCCAGGGGAATCCGAGACCCTCTTCTGACCTCCGCGGCATTGCACGACACGGGTGCACAAACTTGCATGCAGACAGTACATTCATACACATACAGAAATAAATAAAATTAATAAAAAAAAATTAAAAAAAAAAAAACTAAAACTAAAAATGGACCTACCATACAACCCAGTTGTACTACTCCTTGGCATATACCCAAAGGACTCATCATACTGTAAAGATACCTGTAAATCCATGTTTGTTGCTGCCTTCTTCACAATAGCAAAGAAATGAAAACAACCTAAATGCCCCACAACTAATGAATGGATAATGAGAATATGCTGTATCTATCAATGGAGTACGAAAAGATGAAATTGTGAAATTCACAGGTAAATGGATGGAACTAGAGAATGTTACTTTGAGTGAAGTAACACAAAGAGAGAAAACTAGGGAGTGTATGTTGTCCCTTCATTTGTGGATTGTAGCGCCAATCCCCTTAAGTGAGTATATATCCTGATATAACACCAGGAGCCAATAATTGGAAAGGACACGTGGAGGTAAAGGAAAAGAAAAATTCCAAAACAGGGGGGCAGATGTTATGGGGGGGTTGTTGGGACAGTAGGGATGTGGGTCAGGGAGGGGAAGAGGGGGAGATAAAGAGGTGTATGATGGGAAGTGGGGGAGGTCAGGAGAAGAAGAGGGTGAGACTGAATGGGGTTCTGGGCCTGGGGAGGAAGGAGGCAGGTGGTAAGGGCAAAAGAAAGAATAGAGATGACTGGAAGTTGAAAGGCTAGGAAACCCAGGGTGTAATGTGATGCCCCTGAGAACCCATGAGAAATTCACATACACTCTCTGAACAGTAGTGCACAGGTTGTGCAACCTGGTGGCTGTGTGGCAGGGAACACAGTGAGAGATAGAGGATACTTCCCTTTGAATGGTTGGTGAGAGTGATCCAAGTGACTCTCAAAACAAAGCAGGCTATCTGCAAAGTTCTTGATTATCTACCAGAAATAGAAAATAGGAATGTACTGTTTAAAACAGGACATGCTTCAGGGATAGGATTTAGATTAATGGAACAGGGACTGACCTGGAAACTTTCTATCTGAAGTTAAGCATACATAATGCTAGACAATATGCATGCTGCTAGGAAAGAAAATCTACCAATGGTACAACCAATCCAACACCAAACTCTAACAACCATGATGAGCTGCCCACCACACTGTGTCTATTGGTACAGTAGAGGCACTGTTGTCTGGGGGATGGTCAACAGCTGTCTAATTGGACTTGGGACCCTTTCTTTTTTTTTAATTTTATTTACTTTTATATGTGTATGAATGTACTGTGTGCATGTAGGTCTGTGCACCCGTGTCGTGCAATGCCACGGAGGTCAGAAGAGGGTGTCTGAGTCCCCTGGAACTGGAGTTCTCCTGGAATTGGAGTCACAGACGGTTCTCAGCCACCACGTGGGTGCTGGGGATAGAACCCGGGTCCTCTGCAAGAGCAGTCAGTGCTCTCAACTGCTAGGCCATCAGGACTTGGGACCCTTTCAATGGGAATGAACCCATGAGAGCCACTGTAAACTCAGCCAAATGCACAGGGCTGGGGAGGATATAGCACCTAGAAAAAAGCCTATCTGAATCAGATCTCTAGACAAATGAAACTTCTTACCATACACTAACTATGGAATCTTGTATTTACAGACAAGCATATCATATGCCACTCATCAAAAAAGGTACTCTTTGCAAAAGATGGAAGCTATTGCAGAATCTGACAACTGATCAGAAACAGAACATAACCCCTCTGAAAAATCCCCATTCCTGGGGGACACACCTACAATTGACCCTCTACACACAGAATGATTCCTAGATATGCTGAATAGACTCTGGGATCTATTTGAACAGAAGGATGTCTGGGTTTGAGAGGATGACTGGATAGGACTTAGCGTGGATGTTGCAATGCATGAGTTCTGATGGAGGGTCGGGGCACCAGGGGATTAAGTTCAATAAAAAAATTATCTTCCAAAGATTGCCTTCTAGGTAGCTTTTTGGAATATTATAGGAAGAATTGATATTAGTTCCTCAAATATTTAGAGGTCTTGAGCTTTTCTTCTTAGCAGTATTTTAATTTTATAGTGAAAATTTTGTTTTTTGAGAACTTCATACATGATACTCTACTTAATTCTTTTATATCTATCTATCTATCTATCTATCTATCAATCTATCTATCATCTTTCTATTTATTTTTGTCTTTGAAGTAGAGTATCCTTGTTGCTCCAGCTGGCTTGGAACTCCCTATGTAGACCAGGCTGGCTTTGAACTCACAGAGATCTATTTGCCTGCCTCTCCCTCCAGAGCGCTGGACCAAAGTGCTAGGATCAAATCTGCACACCAGCACATTGGCACACTTACATCATTTCTACTCTTTCCTATTCCCCTCCTATGTCTCTTTTTCTTTAATTGTTATCTATAATTCTTTAATTAATTTTCTTTAATTATATATATTTATATACATATATTGATATGTGTAACCAACTGTGTCCATTTAGTGTTTCTTGTATGTACTTGTGTGTAGGATTAATCACTTGGGATTAGATCATCTATCCGTGTACAGGATAGCTTTATTTGTCAACTTGACACAGCTGGGTAGAGGGAATATCAGTTGAGGAATTGTCTCCATTGGATTGGCCTACAGGCATAACTCTGGGATATTTTCTTGATTATTGAGTGATGTGGGAAGGCCCAGCCAACTATGGGTGGTACTACCCCTGGGCAGTGTTCTTGTATTGTTTAAGAAAGCAAGCTGAGTTTTGTCTGCTTGAGTTTGATTGTGGGTAGCAGGTCCCAATCTTATTATTTACTTGACAAAGATTTCTACGCCTTCGGCATTCTCAAGTTCTTGAACCTCAAATTCAAGTCGGTTGTACTTTTCACACTCTTCCAATGGTCCTGCAAGTTTTCTCCATTCCTCCTTCTTTATAAATAACTTTCCTTTCCTGAGCTATATATCTCAGCTGGCCTTTGAGAGTACAGATTTATTCTCCCACCAATGTTTCCTGCTGCTTATGCATCCTAGAGCACTTTTTACTTTGCCGTGAATAGATTTCACCTTGGGAATTTCTGCTTTTTTATTTTTTTCTTTATAATTGTTTCCCTTTATCTCTCCTCTTTCCAGTGAATAGGACTTTGCACCCTGCTATGTTGCTAAAGCTGGAGTATCAGTGGGGAATTGGCAGTGAAGACAAATGATAAGCTCTTATATCTCAGTCTCATAAATGCAAACGCCTACACTGTGTCAAGTTTGTACTGAGGTGAAGGCTTCACTGATAGTCATGTAAGCCAAGGCACAGTACATCCTTCCAGCCACAGGTCTATGGCTGATGCTGTTCCAAGGTTACTTAGAAAGAATGTGTTGAAACACATTAAATATGCTGTAATATCAAATAGACTATTTTCTATTCACTGAGAAATAGTTCACATATGATTTGTAAATCACCATCGATATGGGCTATAGATGTTCCTATATTTCTCTATTTCCAGGACCTAGAGTTTGTTATTTCTATTATATAAACTTGCATGTCATAGTGCTTCAAATCATGTAGACCCTGTTACTTACCTGCTGAATGAGATGAGCCCTCAGATACATTCGTAGAGATACTTGTGTAAATATTCCATTGAGTATTAGCACATGACATTTTCAGAACGTAGGTTTCTACATCTTATAGATTCAAAATGATCATCAATGCTTCTAGCATTATATAAGTTTCTACTCCACCCTAGTTCTATTCTTTTCCCTTATATCTACTTTTATATGGCCCCATGTAATTAGAATTTGTCTAATATATTTTTCTAATTTGGTACTTTTCAAGTCTTACATTATTATTTTTAGGGGTTTCTCTTATATATAACACACAGCTTTCTTTTAAAATTTCATTTACTATGTTGGCTTATAACTGAGTGAACTGGTGGTTACACACACACACACACACATTCACAAATCTACTGATATCTACTTATGTATCTGTAAATTTTATTTTATTTTCCATAGTCTCTTCAAATATATCATTTTATATCTATCCTCTTTTTATGTTTAAATTACAATTGGATCAATTTTTCACAACTAATTCTATTTTCTTTTGCTCATTTTCATTGCTTTCCTCTGTTGATTTTTTTACTTTTATTTTCCTGCCTACATGTTTAAAAGTAGTATAGTTTTAATTTATAATATTAGATTTTTATTCATTTATAATTGTCAAAGTCTAAATTTAATTTTAGAACTCAGTTCCTTTCTAGAATAATAAAACTGTAACAAGTGGTTTATCTAATGCTGTACATTGTATTCTATGATTTTCTTTATTGGTTACTTGAACTATTCAGATCTTATTGTTTGCTTTGAGTTTAATGTCCTATTTCTTGAGCATATTTAATATTTTTTTCAACATGTGTCTGGGAGATGTAACATGGCTGCCTTATGAAAAAGGGGTTTATATCACTTTCTGGTACTGAAATTATATAAGCTTCCACTTTGAAATAGGATTTATATAAATGTATAAACAAAAGTTTCTGTTTGGAAAGGCTGTTAATGACAAAAATTAAAGCAGCTACAATTTGGAATAAGAATTACTTCTTAGGGCTGGAGTAAAATGCATGTCTAGCATGTGTGAGACCATAAATTTAATGTACAGTGTCACAAAGCAAAAATCAAAATTCAAAAAATGTTACAAAAAGGAATTTAAAGGCTATATTTGTTCAATCACATTTTATATTTCAAATTTTTTATTGCAAAGTGTTCATGTAGAGGTCAGAGGAAAAACTGAATGATTCAATTCTCTACTTACATCGTGTGGGTCCCAGGGATTAAATTTTTGTCATCAGTGTTGGCAGCAAGCACTTTTACTTAATAGCCATTTCACTGCCCACATTCACATTTTTCAAAAAGTTGTACAAACAGACATTAGTTATATGAAAAGTTAGAGAACGTCATTGATCATCAAATACGTACAGGTCGAAACTACGATGAGACAGGGCTAGATAGATGGCTCAGCAGTCCAGAGCACTGGCTGCTCTTGCAGAAGACAGGGTTTGGTTCCCAGCTCCCACAAAGCAACTAACAACCATCTGTAACTCCAGTCACAGGGAATCCAACAACACCTTCTGACTTCCTAGGGTATTACAAGACATGGGTTTTCTTACATATATTCATAAAGTAAAAATAATAAAATATTTTTAAAAGTTACAATGAGATTATTGCCTGTTTTCGGCTATTATGAGATAGATGATTCATAGATGATAGATAGATAGATAGATAGATAGATAATACATATATACATACATACAAACATATGCACATATGACAGTTATATACCTGATAGATGATAGCTCATAGACATAGATAGATAGATAGATAGATAGATAGATAGATAGATAGATATACAGATGATAGATAAGATAGATTCTTACATACACACATAGAGGATAGATAAATGATGCATAGGTAACAGATAGATAGATGATAGATAATTAGTGAAAAACTTAGAAAAGATGTAGAGGAATTTGAACCCTTATACCTTAGTGGGATTATATAATAGTAAAACCACGATAGAAAACAGAATACAGGTATTTCAAAATGTGAGAACTGTATTAACATATGGTCTAGCAATCGGTATATACATTGCAGAGAACTAAAAGAAGACTTTAAAGAGACAGTTACACCCACATGCTCACTATTGTATTAAATATAACAGGCAATAAATGCAACTAATCCAAATATACATAGACATATAAATGTTTAATCAAAACATGCGATATGCATACAGGAATTATATGTTAACTTTGAAAACGAATATTACTAATGCAATATGATTTTATTAAGTTAAATAAACTAAACATATCAAAATAGGTTAACATAACTAAATCACTCCATCACATAAAGGGAAATATGACACAATTTCACTTGCATGATGTTAATCTCACTGTGCTATTACACATAACATCACAGATTGAATATTTCATAAAGAACGGAAGTTGGTTTTGCAGATCTGGAGACTAAAATCCAGTACAGAGACAATGGCATCTCATTGTTGGACTACCCAGGCTATATCATGGAGGCCAATACAGGAAGATCAAGACAGGACGCAGTGCTTAATGGACCTCATTTGGGTGACCATAGGAAGGAAAGACCCCAGTGTGGAGCACAAGGGTAAGATTGGTGGTCGTTTGAGCTTGCCAAGGAAGAACCTTCAGACACTTCCTTAAGGAAAACATACCTTTTAGCCTAAAAAAATCAATTAGGTTGATATGTGTATGTATTTGTGTATATATTTATGTATGTGTATATGTGTATAGATATATATGTATATATAGAAGCAATACAAGTTGGAGAGAACAACAACAACAAAAGAACTGGAAAAACACCGACTGAATCAGTAAAGTTCTCCCCAAAACAATAAGCCTCTGCTTTGAAAAAAAACTCTGGAAAGACTCAGAAAAAAGATGCAAGACATGTATGGCAGAGTGCATGAATTCAGGTGGGGTGGGGGACATGGAAAGGGAAATGACTCTAAATTGGATTGAGAAATGATGTATGATATATGAAAAGCTTAATAACAATGAAAAATATATATATTTATTTATTATTTATTTATTTATTTATTTATTTATTTATTTATTTTTGGTCTTTTTGAGACAGGGTCTCCCTGTAGCCCCAGCTGTCCTGGAACTCACTCTGTAGACCAGGCTGGCCTTGAACTCACAAAGATCCGCCTGCCTCTGCCTCCCAAGTGCTAGGATTAAAGGCGTGCGCCACCATGCCCCGCTATGAAAAATATATTTTAAAAAATAAATAAAGACATTGGCACCTGGGAAGGATGCTTCCTTTATCTGAGTTTTTGCCTTAAACCACACATGCTCTGGGGAGGCCAGAAACACTATTATTAACGTGGGAATCAGGGCTAAAGGAAATACACTCCCTTCCATAAAGACAATGCTCATTAATGAGGGAGAAACACTGATGGCCTAAATTCCTCCTACCCATTTTCATTAGTCATTCAGTTTCCATCATCTGCATTTGGGGGACACATTCAGACTATAGTATATACAGTACATAAAAATAATCAAGTCAGAGAAGCAACCAATTGCTCAGTAGCTGGTTAAGCCAGAAGACAGGCTAAAAAAATGGGAATTGCATCTAAGTGGGAATAAATTTCCTTCTTTGAAAAATATGTTTTTGGTCTTTTTGAGACAGGGTCTCCCTGTAGCTCCAGCTGTCCTATGTAGACCAGGCTGGCCTTGAACTCACAAAGATCTGCCTGTCTCTGCCTCCCAAGTGCTAAAAAAAAAATTTTTATGAATCTTTTTAACAAAGTCCCTGTACCTAATAATACAGCATTGTGGCCTTTAGGTCAAGAAGAGATATCTCATGCTAATATAATGCTGAGAAGAAGAATGATGTGCCAAAGACACAAGGGAAGGTTCACATGTAGTGGACATGTCTGAACTTTAGTTGTGATAATAGTATGACAAATTTATACATATGGCCAAATTAATTAGGATGTATACATTAAATATGCCCACTTGTTATATATCAGTTAAACCTACTTGCATGTACTGAAACAGTAAAATATAATATGTATATTTTATTGAGACATTTGGGTTCATATTCCTTTTTTTACTGTTTGATCTTGAACAAACTTTAATTTGTTCAGTCCCAGTATGTCAGTTTATAAAATGAAGACAATAAATAATTGGTACCCATAGAAACTATGTGTTATAATTTCTTTTGAAAATTCCTACAGGTGCCATGCATGGTGGTGCACACCATTCATCCCAGCATCGGGAAGGCAGAGGCAAGTGGATTTCTTTGAGTTCCAGGCCAGCCAGTGCTACATAATAACATTTTGTCTAAAAAGAAATTTTTTTTTTTTGGTCTTTTCGAGACAAGGTGTCCCTGTAGCCCCAGCTCTACTGGAACTCACTCTGTAGACCAGTTCAAGGCTGGTCTTGAACTCACAAAGATCCGCCTGCCTCTGCCTCCCAAGTGCTAAGATTAAAGGCGTGCGCCACCACGCCTGGCTAAAAAGAAATTCTTTTTATTTTTCCCTGAATCTCTCATTATTATTTCTTTTTTTTTTTACTCTTTTATTTTTATTTTATTTTTTTATTGATGCTTTGTGTATTTCATACATCATTTTCCAATTCAGTTCAGGCATATATCCCCTTCCCTTCCCCCCACCCCACCCCTACCCATCCCAGATCATGCATTCTGCCTTAACTTTTCTGCATCTTTCTCTGTTTTTTTCTTATATACGAATCTATATATATTATATCATATATTACACATTATATATATATTATTTATTTTATTTATGAAAGTTGTGACAGAAATCCCGGATTTCCAGAAAGACAACAAACAAACAGGAAAGCACCGCCAACCGGTTTGATGAAGAAAGTAAATCAATTCTCATTTTGAAAAAGAAGAGTTGCTATAATCCAAAAAGAATAGTTTGAATTTTTATGCACAAGCAAAAAATAATGCAACTGATAGGATAGTTGTCAGTAAAAGATATAAAATAATCATGCATTCACCATATGGAAGATAATGGTCTAAATTTCTACATTCACATAAATTTTAAGAATGAGATCTTACAATATTAGTGAAATATTCCAACTTGTGTTTTCAGCTTCAATAAATCTTGTTTTGTAAATAGCAAATGCAGGTACATTGAAAAAGAATGCCAGTCCTTAAACACACTAAAATTAACTGTGAAATATTTACATAGTTGGAGAATGAAGTTTTTTAAAATTCTGGATGGGAAATAATGAGAGCAATCACTACGTACCACTTTCTTTTATACTAGAGATATTTTATGATAGTCACAATTTTACAAAATGCATTCCACTACAAGACAATTTCCTATTTCTGTTTCATAATGGCACTCTAGAAAGAATATTTGTTATCAGGAAATAGGCAGTAAAATTCAAAAGAGAAATCCCGAACTTAACCTTCAGAACAAATCATAACCAAACACAGACAAACTAGAGAAAACTGTAGTTTAAAAGATATCTATAAGAATTTCTTTTCAGCAAGGTTTTTTGACAAAAAGTTTTCGTATCTATCTATATCCCCCTTTTTTTATTTTAGGTTTTTATTTTTGACCTATGAGTCTCAAAAAAGCAGTTGTATATATATTGCAATCCAAATCTTAAAACTACCTACTGGGAAGGATTGTATGTTCCAACAGGCCAGAGTATCACCAGCTTAATGGCTGAGAAGAAAATGCAGTTTGCAGTGAGTAGGATGTACAGAAAGTCCAGACCGACCACCCCGCCCGACCCCCCCCCCCCCCGCTCGACTNTATGTCATTTTATAAAAGGAAGCATATAATTGGTACCCATAGAAACTATGTGTTATAATTTTCTTTTAAAAGTCCATCAGGGCCATGCATGGGGTGCACACCATTCATCCCAGCATCGGGAGGCAGAGGCAAGTGGATTTCTTTGAGTTCCAGGCCAACCAGTGCTACATTAATAAAAGTTTGTCTAAAAAGAAATTTTTTTTTTTGGTCATTTCGAGACAAGGTGTCCCGGTAGCCCCAGCTTCGACTGGAACTACCTGTAGACCAGTCAAGGCTGGTCCTGAACTCACAAAGATCCCCTGCCCTCTGCTCCCCAAGTGCTAAGATTAAGGCGGTGCGCCACAACGCCTGGCTAAAAGCAATTCTTTTTATTTTTTCCCTGAATCTCTCAGTATTAATTTCTTTTTTTTTTTAACACTCTTTTATTTTATTTTAGTTTTTTTTTATTGATGCTTTGTGTATTTTCATACAATCATTTTCCAATTCAGTTCAGGATATATCCCTTCCTTCCCCCCACCCCACCCCTACCCATCCAGGATCATGCATTCTTCTGCTGTAACTTTTTCTGCATCTTTCTCTTTTTTGTTTTGTTTTGTTTTGTTTTTCTTTCTTTTTTGCTTTTTTTTTTTGTAACAATAATGAATAATTTGTGAGTACAAGCAAGCCTTCATGTAAAACCAATTTTTGCAAGCAGTTGTGCCCAAACCCACACACTCATGGGTCCCCCATCCAGCAGGGGGGCGTAGTTTCAAAATCAAGTTGATTCAATGAGTGTCCAGTCTATATTGGTTTGTAGTTTCACCATTCAACCCAATTGCAGCCCCTTAATTCTACTAAAAAATTCTAATTACCGTGGCCCGTCTTCCGCAGAGTGTTCCCTAGGGCTTAGAAAAGGGGCACAGATGGATGAGAAGCAACGTCTACTTTCTCTGGAGCTAATGTCTTGGTCTCTAGTCAATTCGTGCTGTTTTCTTTCATGGGCCCCGGCCAGCTTGTCCAGGCATAACCCTTCAAACCTACTAATGACGCACATGCAATTAGATATATAGGTTTGTAAACAGGATAACATATAGCCGTTGAATCCTACTAAGAAGCACACACAATAGATAGATAGGTCTATCAACCGTCCTCCTTGTTATGGTAGGTTACTTTGAGTCTAGCCCCCGCATGTTTGGATGGTCTAGTTCACCCTGATTCCATTTCTCTTGCTTTCCGTCGGCCAGGGTCTTTCGTGTGGGCTTATCACTTCTCCTCACCTTCGCGGCGGTCAGACTTGTCATACCCCCTGGGTTAATTCGCTCCCAGAGCGAGCGCCGCGCCCCTCGCTTTGGGCTCTACACCCTCTCTGGCTGCCACTGCTGCACATAATTATCCAGGCAGATGAGTGCAGCTGTGCGGACGGAGGGAGAAGCATTGCTTGCCTCAAGGAGACATATTTTTGCTTTATTGGTTTTAGTGGCTTTGGGTAACACTCTCTGGCATTCCAGAGACCATGCGTATACTTGCAAGTGGCAGTCCTCCTAAATTCGTTTCCCATGTTTATGATATATCAGTCTTCACAGCAGGGCCGAAATCGCCTTTCTCCGGCCGATATCCAGTTTGGAGGCAAGGACCTACCTTTTGTGGGGCTTTGGATCCCCTGCCAACATCTCCTGGTAGAATAGATCCATTTGTTGATGTCAGAGCTCCTGAATTAATATATTTTGCTTAGAAGTGCAGAGCTTAAGTAGACTTTAGCATTATATTTGGTGTCTGAATAGAGAATAATTCCTTTTCACAGTTTCTTCTCTATGCCCATTAGTTAATTAAAGAAGGTAGTTTTATTAACCAATTTTTACAAACAAGAGAAACCGATCTATAACAGTGGGCTCCAATCTACAGCTGAGAATGACATCATCATCATCATATTTCTTTCTCCTTAGTCTATGGGGGGGGGGGGAGTTTAAGAAAGTCTCTTGTATTAAAACCTGTCTACAGGATACATGGAATTTTAAGACTTAGTAAAAGTAAAAAAAAAAAAAAAGTTGTTACTAGTAGGATCCAGAGAGGGCCTGATGTCTGCAGCAAATCAGAGGCATTTTCTTTCTTTTCTGTCCCTGCATTCCCAGAAGAGGTCAAGTCCTTCTGCTGGGACTTTCTGGTACAATCCTACTCACTGCAAAACAGCGCATTTTCTTTCCTCCTCTCAGGCCATTAAGCTGGTGATAAACTCTGGCCTGTTGAAGAAATGCACAATCCTTTCCCAGTAGTGTAGTTTTAAGATGTTGGATTGCAATATAATAGAATACAAAAAACTGCTTTTTTTGAGACTCATAGGTCAAAAAAATAAAAACCTAAATAAAAAAAGGGGGGGTAGTAAAGATATAACGAAAACTTTTTGTCAAAAACCTTGGTGAAAAGAAAATTCTTAGTAGATATCTGTTAAACGTACGTTATTCTTTCCTAGTTTGTCTGTGTTTTGGTTATGATTTGTTGTTCTGAAGGAATTAAGTTCGGGATGTCTCCTTTTGAATTTTTACTGCCTATTTTACCCGATAACAAATATTCTTTCTTTCAGTAAACTTAGGTGCCATTTATGAAACAGAAATAGGAAATTGTCTTGTAGTGGAATGCATTTTGTAAAATTGTGACTATCATAAAATATCTCTAGTATAAAAGAAAGTGGTACGTAGTGATTGCTCTCATTATTTCCCATCCAGAATTTTAAAAAACTTCATTCGTCCAACTATGTAAAATATTTCATCAAATTTATGTTACAATATTTTAGTGTGTTTAAAAAGGAGAACAGCTGGGCATTTTTTTTCTGCAATGTCACCTGCATGTTGCCTATTTACATTAACAACAAGATTTATTGAAGCTGAAAACACAAGGTTGGAATATTTCACAATATTGTAGAGATCTCATTCTTAAAAAAGTTTATGTGAATGTAGAAATTTAGAACGTGCTAGCTTTACTTCCAATGGTAATGCAGATTATTTTTATATCTTTTATGAAACTATCCTATCGTTAGCATTATTCTGTAGATGGTGCATTGCTGCAATTATACTTTCAAATCCTCTAATGCCTCGTTTATCCTACCTTCCACTCTTTTTTGGCATCTAGCCTCTTCTTTTTTTCAAAATGAGATTATTTACTTGCTCTTTCATCCCTTTCTTTTTTTTTAATACCTTGGAGGTTTGCTTTTTCCTGTTTGTTTGTTTACTTTCGGGAAATCCGGGATTTCTGTTCACAACTTTCATAAATAAAATAAAAATACCTATTATAAGTGTAGTAATATTGATATATATATATATATATCGTCTCTCTTCTATCATATATTATATATATCCAACATAGCTTCAACATGTTTAATCATTTTGGGAGATTTCGCATTTCCTAGTATTTTTAAATTTTTATTTAATATTATGAGTATTATGAGTAGAATTATTTTTTTTCTGCGTGTCTGTAAGCACACTATGTCATTCAGTACCCATGGAGACCAGAAAAGGGTTTCAGTTCTCTGGAACTGAAATTAAGGTTGGTTAGCTGTCATGTGGGTTCTGGGAACTGAACCCAGTGCTGTGGAAAGCAGCCAGTGCTCTGCCTCTGAGCCTTTTCTCCAGCCCCATATTTCCTTGTATTTGGCATCTATAAATGTAAATCACCTTTCACTTTCACTTTCCTCCCTGTTGCTCTGCGTTGGCAGGGGGCTTAAGCTATATCTCCAGCCCACTACACTACTTTCTTCTTATGACCACTTGCTATGTTCTCTCAAACATTTACAAGTAAAGTGTTTTCTATACAATCTGACGGTCTGAGTTCTATCTCGATTCCCCATAAAAGCTGAATGTGGGATACAAACCCAGCTCTCCCGTAAGCTGCCGAAATGGGGGGCCAGAAAGAGGACATTTTTGGAAACTCATTGGTCAACATGAGGCAAACTCACGGGGTGGCAACCAGCAAAGTGTCCAGTCTCAAACGAGGTGGACTGCAAGGAATGACCCCAGTGTTGTTCTCTGACCTGCTCATGAGCATCATGGGATGTGCACACCTTTGCACGCACACACACCTACAGAATGGTTGTAAATTGAATATTTGTTTTTTCTCTTTGTGCTATAGGTCCTTAAATTTGCCTTTTCATTTATTTTAGGAGTCTTTGTTTTATGTTTCGTCCATTACCTTGACGTTTTTCTTGGATTCCTAACCACCACCTGCTCTAGTGGCTCGACCCCCATCTTGGGCTTCCTAACAAACTTTGGCGTTCATCTTTAGCAGCCTTGCTGTTTCTGTTGTTGGCATTTTGCATGTGCATTCCTGTGTCCAGTGGGTGATGATGCATCCTAATCAGATAATTTTATTTTGCTTTTGTTGTGGTTTTCAGACGATCCTTACATAATTTCTTTGTGTAAGGATTGTTTGTTAGAAACATTTCTTAGCTTTTCTATTTCACATTCACGTAGACATATAAATTCCACTTTCCCACACTTTTATGACACAATTTTGCCTTGTTTCTGTTTAAAGTAAGTAAATTGCCCTCGTTGATAGAGTTCAAGTAGATTTAGGTGTGCTTTTTTCACATCAGTATACGTTTACACTGGGCATCCTCTACTGAAAGAACATCAGCTGAATTCCAACCTTCATTTAAAAGCTTTGGTATCTGGGCTGGAGGCCTGGCACATTGGTTAGGAACACTGACTGTGCTTGCAGAGGACCCAGGTTTGATTTCCAGCACCCACATGATGGCTAGCAACCATCTGTAACACAAGTGCCAGCACATCTGACATTCTATATCCTATGATACAGGTACACCTACATATTCAGGTATTACACTCATACACATAAAATAAAAAATAACAAAATTAAATACTTTAAAATAGTCTTTCTGTCAGCTACTGACCATATGTGAATCAAAATAAATTTTATCACAAAGAAAAGGCATTAAAATAGCAGAGACAATTTTAGTGGACTAATATATAAATATAAGAGTATCAGGGCAATTTGGGTCAAAAAGACCAAATCCTAAGCATCTACTATCAGTAAACAATTTATAACAAGTTCTTGAAAGCACAAGTATATTTACAAAAAAACAAAAAAGGGATGTAAGCTGTAGTCAGTATATGACAATGTGACATAATTTATGACAAGTTTACTTTGCAAGACATCACATGATTTTTCCAATATGAAATGAAAGGGGCAAGAAAAAGTGCATGTTCCTTCTGTGGGATTTCACTGTGTTCTATCTAGAAACAGAACAAAGAGAGTGTAGACATATACACATAGAGTGGAGAGATGCAGATAGATAGCTGGCCATGCAGGGGAAGGGCTCTTCTAGTACGTTGAGAGAGAGAGAGAGAGAGAGAGAGAGAGAGAGAGAGAGAGAGAGAGAGAGAGAAAATGAGTCAGAGAAAGAGACAGAGACAGAGGAGTGGCCTCAGACTATGTACAAGTCCTAAAATCCAGAGTAGATGAAGGATTTTATGATTTCTTGTCTGAGGCCAAAAGCCTCAGATTTGAATGAGGGCGATATAAGTCCCAGGGTAAAAATAAAACCCACTACTTTGATATCCACAGAAAGAAGATGAAAGCGTTTGCTCAAGAAAGGAGAATGGATGTTTTCTTCTTGCCTTTCTGCTCTATTTGGGCAGTTTTCTTTACGAATTGGAAGATACAGTCTGCATTGGTATGGATAGAATTTCCTTCTTTAGCCTACTGGTTCAAATACTCCTTTCTCTGGAAGCACTCTCATGAACACATAAGAAATCATGATTTATCAGATTAGGGTATCTATTAGCACAGCCAACTGATGAAAAAGTTAACTATTAATGTCATGTCCTTTCCATGTTCATTGATGCAGATTTACAAAATCTAGCCATAGCATTATCTATAAATGCATACATGAAAAATTAAATGTGCATGTGTAGTTAGACAAAAAAAAAATATGTGAAGACCTGAAAATAGTTCACACTTTTAGTCTGTATTCTTTGGTATTTTTAACAATAACCTATATATTTTATGACACACTAATCATTTAAACAGAGGTAAAATTTGTCCTAAAAATAACTGAAATACAGTTCTTTGGAGATGGATCTTTGAGTAAAGTGTTTCCATGTAAACCTGACAACCTGAGTAAAACCCTCAGTTCCTATATACAAGCCAGGCATGATGACACCTTCTGGAACCCCAGTGCTGGGTGTGGGGTGAACAGAGACAGGCAGATTCTAGCACCTTGCTGCACAGTTAGCCTAGCCAAAACGGGAAACTCCAGGTTCAGTGAGAGAGTTTTTCTCAAAAGATACAGTGAAAAATTATGGAGAATAACTGACTTGAACCCAGGCCTCTACACATTCACACATGAGTAAGTGGGCTGACATACACATGTATGCAAATAAGAAGAGAGAGAGAGAGAGAGAGAGAGAGAGAGAGAGAGAGAGAGAGAATTGAATTACAAGAGGACTAAAACACTATTTGATGGGTATAAGAAAGAACTAAAAAATAAAGTTAATACATGGAAGCAGCAAGCGATTGTGTTATTTTCTCCATGTCAGCAAAGAAAGCATGCATACATTTAAGACTGTTCCCTGAGTAAGTCATTTTGTATAAAAAAAATAATATTGTGAATATAATCACCAAATAAGCATAGACTTGGAAGCAATGTCAAGATGCCGATTGTCCTAAAAACAAAATTATTATTTGCATGGCTATACTTAGTGGCTTTGGTAATGCATGAGCAAGCCAGTGGGCATTGAAAGGTCTGACTATTGGGCATTTTCTTAGTAGTCCAGCAGTTCTAAAGTCAGAGACAGACCTCAGCAGTGCAGCTTTGCAGTTGTCATGTTTGATGCTGTTACTCCCCATCCCTGCCTTGAACACAAGACATTTTGGCACCTGCAAAGTAAATGTAAGGTCATTAATTAAAATTCTAAAGAAACAATAGAATGACTTGTACCTGGAAATAATACTGCACAGATGATATAACACAGAAGGCAAAAAGATTGTCAGGGGGTAAAAAAGACATCCCAGGGGACCTGGAGTTACAAGGTTAGGCTCTGACATAGAACAGATGACTTTTAACTGAAAATTACATCACTCCAAAATGTGCTCTTAGAACCATTAAATTTATCATGTGAATAGCATACATGTATCTATATTTATTATGTGACAATCCTAAGACTTCAAATTAAAAAAAATAACTGCATTATAAAACGTTTCATTTTCTTACTTTCCAAATGTTGTCATTAAACCATTTCATTTTATACTAAGTCAAATTCAGGGCTTTTTATTGTTGTTGTTTTGTTTCTCAGTATTTTAGGCACCTGGCTCTGCATAGGCTTGAGCCCATGCCTCTCCTCTATGCTGGCACACACTCAGAGACACTAACCTAAGCACATAGCTACACACACATCTGGTGCAGAACTGCTGAAAAAAATATTCTTGATAGCTGAGTATTGAGCATTTGGGTATTATTAAGAGATATTTAATCCTTATTAGCAATACTTACCCCAAAGTCTGTAGTACTTGTAGCCACGCAACATGACTCATCTTTGGAGTGACTCAGATGTCAAAGGATATGCATTGAAATGTTAGTAAGTAATAATTACTTATAATACTTAAATAATTTAAATAAATATATAAATAAATTAAATAATAATTAAAATAATTTTCATTAATACTTATCTGTCTCACACTGTTTATCCTTAATCACCCTTACTCAGCTTCTTTCTTTGTTTTCATTGTTCCTATCTTGCTCTGACAGAACATTCGTCTTTTCAGTAGAATAAGTTGGGCAGATTTACCTTTTCCTTATATGAGGGGGAAGTTAGCTCTTCATAATACTGTGTTTAGAAAATTCATTTAGTGGGCCATCTGAGAATAGAATACAGGAAACAATCTTTGATTTATTTAAATGTGATTTTTCTACTCTAAGGTGTAGAAATAATGGGTAGCCAAGCAGTATTTTTACAGTGAAGAAAACTGGAAAATAGAGAAGCAAATATTTAAAATAAGCTGTTCTGTATGCTAACTATACAGCAGAGGCCACCACTAACATTCTATCGATCTGTGCACATACACACATCTGTATACCAGAACAGGATCAAATTTTTCCTGGCATTCTATAATATACTTCTTCTAATAAATGTCTGAATTCATATTCATTTCTGAGTTCATACCCATAAAGTATCCAGATCCCCCAAATTGACTACCAAGTTGTTCTTTCCAATTGCTAAACCCATTTCTGATTGTGAACCACATGTTGCACTTGATCACAACCCTCACATTTTGTCCAGGCTTACACTCAACAGTGACTTCGCTGTGTTGCGAGAAGACTGTACCAGAATACCCCACATTTTATGAATCATCTTGTTCTTCCATTGGGAATTTGTTTTATTTATTGTTTAATTTCACATGAAATAAGTTATATGTTAAGATTCAACAACGAATGAGAGGATTCTACAAATGAAAATTTTTATTAGATGAAGTGGTATACCTACATTACATTCATAATTCAAAAATTGAGACTTTAAGTTTAGAAATTCTGAATGAAATCAGTGTGATTTCTTGGGATTATCAGATATCCCGAAGTCCGTAAGTCACAAACCCTGTTGAGCTTACCAATTCTTAGTTCTTGCCTAAGTCAATATTTTCATCAAGGCTGGTGAAATCTTTGTTTCTAACACATTGGTCTTGCTATATTTTTCTTTCATAGGGTTATTTCATTTAATATTCCATTTTTTAAACTGTTGAATTGCCTTTATAGCCACATCCAGAGAACACTTATTAGAATACTTAGGTGTAAAACTTCATGATACTGAAAATAAATATGAAGCAATTCAGAAAAAAATGCACATTTGTAAGCATAAAAAGACCATGCACATACACACACATACACACATACACACAGCATGCACACACACAAACACATCACACACACACATACACATACACATACACACATACACACATGCACTGTCAGTCCTCTGTGTCTATGGGTTCATCAGCTGATGATTAAATATCTCAAGTCTCAAAAATACTCTTTTAAGGGCTGGAGAGATGGCTCAGCCATTAAGTGTACTGACTGCTATTGCAGAGGACCCAGGTTCGATTCCCAGCACCCACATGAGAGCTAAGAATGTCTTTAAGGTGGGAGTGGTAGCACACAATTTTAATCCTAGTGCCTGGGAGGCAGAGCCAGGTGGATCTCTGTGAGTTCAAATCCAGCCTGGTCTACAGAGTGAGTTCCAGGCCAACTGGGGCTATAGGGAGTCCCTATCTCAAAAAGACAAAAAAATTACTTTTTTAAGAGTAAATTTGTAATGAATATGTACAGACAATTTTCTTGTCGTGATCCTTTAAGCAATCCAGTATGTGGTATTGATTTGTTAGTAGGTAGTAAAAATAATCCAGAGAAAATATAAAATACATGGGTGCTTGGTCATACAGTATATGCAAATACTCTGTCACTTCAAAGAAAATATTTGCACATCTGCATGTTTTGGTATCAATGTGTACTTATTTGTCATGTGAAATTCCACCACAGAAGAGTATACATTACACAATTACAAATTAACTTGATGTGAAATATTTTATGTAGATCTGACTGGACAATTTATTCAGAAACCAGGCTCCGGGACATCATGTTTTGTGGGAAGCCTGGAGTCATCCCAGACAATCTCAGAGGGCCAGTTTGGAAATGTGTTCAGATCTCCTGAAGTCAAAGTCTAGGAATGTGCCCTTTGCATCTAGTTGTAAAAAGAGTCCTTAACAGTACTCTGAATAACTTGATGGCAGGCCAATATACACTATGCGAGTAGAACACCAAGGTTAATCAAATACCTGGAAGGAGTAAAGTTAAATCTCTACGTGTTTCTCAATGTATCTTAAAAATCATAACCTTTCCTCTCCTTTCTCAGGCCCTAAGCAGTCAGGCTTCAGAGTGTACTGTCCGGCTTTATTGCCTCTGCCAAGTCCACTGCCTGGCTTTACTGTGTCTGCTTTTGTGCTTGCATGAGGAGCTTCTTACTACTACTTGTCCTTTTGAGGGTTTGGCTCTTTATGGATACTGATTATCTTTTTAGTGTTGTAAAAATTGTTGAGGACTCTACATCTATTTCCAGAACTTCTTCACCTTGAAACCTCTATCCACAAGCAGAAAGCAGCACAAACTTCCTGCTCTTCCCTTTCCCTTAACTTTCCTCATCTCAGGCACTGGCAGACACTTCCACAGCAGTTACCACTGTATTGTCAATGCTTTTCGTTATTTGAATGGCTGATGAGACCATATTTTCAAACACTTTCCATATTTAGGAAGGGGTATCTGGGTCTAAACCCTCAATTCCAGTGACTTACTGAGATTTGAAATTTCCTGTTTGCAAGAACTATTGGAAATTTTCCTATTCGGTAGCATGTGGAGAATTTCTGAAAGTTGAAAATCTACTCTGTACTAATCACATTCATTAATTTCAGTTCTGGGAAATATGTTAAGAAAAGTAGTAAATGTTGCACTGAAATATTCATATGTAGAAATTCCTATTGTAATTACAGTCACCCTGGATATTAGAAAATAACCTTTAATACTTTGTTATTTGAGCTAAGTTACTTAAAACATGTGTGGCTAACTTATCTTAGTCACAGAGTAATGGCCACTCTAGCATTTCATTTAAAATTGATTATGAGCCCCTCTCCCACTCTATCTCCATCTGATTATCAGTTTTAAACTAGTTGGGACATTCAACATGTAAAGAATAGTGTCTGAATATAATATATTCTTTTTTGATTTGCAGTGATGAATCACAAACCCAGAGGGCCTTGCTTATGGTGGGCAAGAGTTCTGTCCCTTTTCATCATCCCAGACTACAGATACTATTACTTACCATAATAGAGACAAAATAAATATAATCATCATATGATAATGTATTTCTTAGCCATTAAAAATGTTTCATAAAATTAAATAAATAATAACCAGGAAAATCTACAACAAAACATTGGGCCTTGCTATATATAGCTGTATAATTTTAGATATGTACATAGGTTATTAATTATTAAATTGAATGCAACAGAGTGAAAGTTTCCTGTACTGAGACAGGTAAAATACAAGGAAGTTCTTCTTTGTAATGAGTATTTCAGATAACATATTTGCTCTTGTTAAAAAACAATAGAAGAGAAGGCAAAAGGTTGCATATAATATGAAATCAGAAAGGAGACTATTCCCCAGTAGGATATAAAAGAGGGAGCCAAAATTAAAACAACTGCTTGAAAAATACCCATAAAGAAACCCAACTCTTTCTAAGCAAATATGGATAATAGTAAATAAGAAAAACACATAATTAAAGATCGGGACACTTTCATGCAATGAAATTACTTAAGAAACATTAGAATCTAATAAGATTAATAAGATGATTATTGCTCACAGTTTCAAATCTCCAGGACTACTATCAAGAAAACTGAGCCAAGTGATAATTGAGTTAAGATAAAAAGTATTAAAAACCAGGGTGGGCTTTAATCCCTGAATTTGAAAGGCATAGACAGGTGGATCTTTTTGGGCTAAAGGCCAGCCTGGTCTAGCAAGTTCCAGGCCAGAAGGGGTTATAGACCTTGTCTCAAAAAAAAAAA
>VZQC01003561.1:165205-324407 GCA_009823505.1 Rhizomys pruinosus
AAAAAAAAAAAAAAAAAAAAAAAAAAAAAAAAAAAAATTTCTAGCTGTTACATAGACCATATTGTTTTAGACATTTGTGTGATTAGACTGCAAGAACACAGACTATATTCTAAGTATATTATGAATATTTGGGATTATGAGACTTGCTATCTAATCAGTATGGCTTAAGTAACAATTTTCACAGAAAAGACAATTTCAAGAATTAAAAATGACTATTATCTATGAAACAACTGACATTAGACCAATCAAAACTGATTCCAAAAGTTGCTAGGGAAAGGGTTATATAGCAAAGTTATAAGTTTTGCAAGCTCTAGCTTTGTTACCTGAGAATTTGATTAATAATGTTCAAGTTGTGTTTGTAGAGTTAATGTACTTATGTAAACTGTCAATGATTGACCCTAGGCAGAATCCTAACAAGTGCCAATTCTAAATTACAGATTTGAAATATTAACATGCTATTAAAAACAAAATCTGGGCTATTCTACAAATAGAGGCCTTATGCTTGGCCTGCAGTGAGCCCTTATCTGAAAGATTTAAAAATGAAAGCCACCATTTACAAAAAATGGAACACACAACTGCATGAAGTCAGCCATTAACAAAGACTTCATTAAGCTTTTGTTTCACTTTTTCTTAATATTCCCTCAAAATATATGTCAAAGAAAAGATTGAAAGTTAAAAAATTATATGTTCTGGAATACCTGAGTGGTAGGATGGAAACAAACAAACAAACCCCTTTTTATATTTAGTTGAAGGTATTGAGAGTTTTCTTGTCATAACCAAAACAACAACTATAAAACAAACTGTGATTTTACATTACATATACAGCCCAGCCATGTCTGTTGAGATGCCAGGAGCTGTGTGGAGAGTACAGAGGAAACATCTGATGATTTAGGGAAAGGTAAGTCCTCTGTTGATTTGCATAGCTTGTATCTAGAGTGGTAATTTTGTTTCCTATTTTCTCTTTTCTGACACTTTATTGCTACATAATTTCCACAGATTGGAGACATAACCGGCTCCAGTAACATTTCTTTAGACCAAATTGCACAACTTTAAGTCCTGGAAAAATCTATAAAAGGAAAAAGTCACTAAAGTCCTGATAGCGTAAAAGAAAGCGTTCATTTTCTATTAAGAAGCGCCTCTCGAGCCTTTCCTTCCTCCCAGAAAGACTGTCTGTGATGATTGAGCCAGGTCCAGCACCACTTTTGTAAATGAATCACTACAGCATTCATGCTTTTAGCCTCTGAACAGATGTGAGAAGGGAAGATGGGCCGGCGCTAGATCAAGTGCTGCTGCCAGCTCTCGCGAGCTTTGTCAGAACAGTTAATGGTCAGGTCAGAGCCCTGCAATTTACAGGCTCATGCAGCCGCTGCCTGGCGCTTCCAGTAAGTGTTATCTGATCGCCATTCCTTGCAAAGTTTATCATCATTTGCTGCAGCGTTCGGTGAGTTGCTCTGAATTTACACCTTTGTGCAGATATGCAGGTTCTTGTGAAGACCTGGCCATGGGGAGGAGGGAGATTTCTGCACATGTTTCTGAGCCCCCAGTGGAACGCAGTGGGGAACAGTCTCTGGGTGCCAATGGGACCTCTGAGGCTCGAGAGGAGTCACCTGCATCCCAGCTTAATATTCAAGAAACACATCCAGTCCATTTCGCGCCTGAGGAAACAGTGAATTTGTTCCACATTTTGTGAACGGTCATAGCACCTGTGGAATCTGTGATTTTTATTTTTTTAAATCTTGCTCTAAGGAAAAGCATTTTAGATTACTCATAAAAGCATTGGCTAATGAATCTCTTCTTAAAAAGAGTACTCTGGACAGTCTTCATCTTTTAAAAAGTCTTTCTTTTTTGCAATGGTATGAATTATTCTCTTATTACTACTTAATAGGGCACGTTTCTCAAACTGAATTTTCTCCCCTGAAACTTTCACAATAACAGCTGGACGCTCAAGTTCCGTTTATGTACGAGGAAAATCTGTTTCCTAATTTAATCTAGAAATATCCCTCTCTTCGCCCTGATTCACCACATTTTTTTTAATCCTATGAGTGTTTAAAATGGAATTAAATACCGTACAGTTACTATTATTTTTATAGGAAGACTAAGCAAATATAGACTTTTGCCTCACCTTAGAATCTTGAAAACCTATTTTTATTTTTGTGACATCAAAATCAGTTTAACCATTCATTATAAAATGAATACGACCGAAAAGAAATTAAATGTAAACAAATGATTTCATTATTTAGATTTCTATAAGCATATATATTTATTTCCTAAGTAGGTCTTCCAAATTATAAGAAATATATCAGAATTAGCAGGTGGGTGTTACCGTAATATGAACTATGAACTATTTATGATAATTATGACAGCACTTCACTTATAAAATAATCATTTTGTTTAAAGATAGAATGGGCTCTTAAAATCTAACTTGATTGGAATAACTCCTGGACCTTTTGAGATACAGAATACCATTACCTTTCAGATGCCAAATATAATGTGTAATTGGATTTTCAAAGTTCTGTTTTATTCTCTTAGATTTTTATTTTTGTTTATGATATCCTGCATATTTAATTTTAAAAAGAAGTTGAAATCAATACTACATGTTATGAAAGATAAGCTAAAATTTTAACAGGGCACACATCTCTCTTGTTAATTTAGTTCTTGCTTTGAGTCATTACTTGGTCATAAGAAATAATGCACTTTCCTTTTGATTGTTGTTTCTGTTCTTATGTCTGTGCCAAAATCTGCTCCTTCTTAGCAAAAGGACTGCCTTGTTATGGAACTTGAGGGTCACAGTCTGTGCTCCAATCCAGTTTCAAACACCCGTCCTCAATAAACCAATTTAAAATAACAAATTAATAGTGGAAAGCAGAAAAAGGAGATGTATTCAATGCAGCCACATTGGGAAAGGGGCAGAGCAGTGCAGTGGACCTTACTCCAACCCTCAGGGCCCAGAAGGAAGATTAAATAGAGGCCCAAGGATATGCACATCTAAGCAGTCCAGGTCACAGTGTGGTCCCACCCACCAACCCATGTTGTCTTGGGTTTACTCTTTTCCTGTAAAGTGGTATGACAGGTTTTTAGAACTGTATGCCATCTCTTTCCGGAAGACCACCCCTTTGTTTGGCGACTTTCCTTTCTCAGCATGAGATTCCTGGGGAAATTCACATTTCTGTGTAGTCCATTGTTTCAATAGTCTGATAGCTACATTAACAGCAAAAAATGTCTCTTTAGCATATCTTCATTTCTGCTAATCCAATTACAGGTTCAGAATGTAGAGAAACTTCCATAATCAGTGAGCGAGGAGAACATATTTATCTTCCAAAGGAAACCCAATACATCTAATAGTTTAATGGGACATTATTCACATATCTCATGAATGTTCTGATTTCTCAAAGTACAGACCATAGGCTTCTCCCAACTCATTTTTTGTCTCTGTCTGCCCTCAACCTCTTAGCAGACATCTAAAGCTCCATGAAAGACCAGGGTAGAGTCTATTTATAAACAGACTAATTCAATCCCCACTTCACTTTCCTACAACAAAGCTTTTTGTTTTTTTAGTATAAAGATTTGGTTGTTTTGGCCAAATAACATTCCAGTGATGCTTGTGCAACCTGCATTGTCACCTCTTCACTCTTTCTTCAAGTTTTAACTGTTCCCATTTCCAAACATAAAATTCATGTTTTGCAGTGACATTTTTAAAAGCAATAACATGATGCCTAGAAATGCTTGTTGTTAAATCTGGGCTTCCCAGAATTCCAAGGGACACACAGATGCCCACTTCCTCCAGAGGCTGTCAGTCTTCTGACTTCTTCCCCAGTACCTGAGGCCCCATCCCATGGTTATGAATGGGTGGGCCCTAGTCACCATCTTGCCCCTCCCCCTGCCCCTGTGCCTCCTGCTCCATCACGTGCCTGTAGTTGGCCCACTCTGGCAGTTCCACATGGAAGTAAATCATGTTCCTGGAGTAACTTTAAGCCTCATCTGCCTTTTTATCTGGGGATTGGGGGTGTGCTGCTTTTCATAACCTAACACTTGTTATAAACCATTTGACATTTTTACATACCCCAAGCCTCGTCTATTATTTTGAATATTTAGCTAACAAACAATTTTGACAGATAAACGGTAAGTAAATAGTTCTGTGTATCAATCATTTCATCACACTCCCAGCTTAGAGTACTATGACATTACATATTTCCTCTTAACATTGGTGGGGAATTTTGAAACTGTCAACAGTGAATTAAAAATGCAAAAAAAAATTGGGGCTGGAGAGATGGCCTAGCAGTTAAGAGCGCTGACTGCTCTTGCAGAGGACCCAGGTTCGATCCCCAGCACCCACATGGCGGCAGAGAACCGTCTTTGACTCCAGTTCCAGGGGAATCCGACACCCTCTTCTGACGACCTCCGTGGCATTGCACGACATGGGTGCACAAACCTACATGCAGACAGTACATTCATACATGTAAAAATAAAGAAATAAATAAAATTTAAATAAATAAATAAATAAATAAAAATGCAAAAAAAAATAAATAAAGCATCAAACATGGTGGTGGAGAGACAAACCTTTAATCTCAGAACATACTCCCCTGCCTCCTCCCAGGAACAGAATGCAAAAAAAAAAGACTTTGTTTTTCCTTTTTTTTTTTTTTTTTTTGGTCTTTTCAAGACAGGGTCTCCCTGTAGCCCCAGCTGTCCTGAAACTTGTTCTGTAGACCAGGCTGGCCTTGAAATCACAGAGATGTGCCTACCTAGGATTAAAGGCGTGTGCCACCATGCCTGGCTGAACATTTAAGTTATCCTTAAAAACTTAAACAAACATTCATTTTCTTGGTCTCCTTTTATTTGTTCCTGTTTTGCTTAATCATGTGATAAATACATATTAAATGTAAATATCTTATGAAAAAGTTCAGGGCAACATGTAAGAATATACAGTATCAGATTATAAAATGAACAAAGCAGTTTAAATACAATACTGGCGCCAAATGTAATGAATTCAGACTATTCTGCATGTTTAAGCATAAGCATATTTTCTTTTTCAAATACATATTTAATAATGTGGAGTCCATTTCTCAACAGGCAGCAGTACTGCACTGGCCTCCTTACAATAAATATATGTTTACAATAAGTGCTTCTGATATAATTTATTATTTTGAATGTAAGAAGAAATGTTTGTAGATACTGTTGAAAAAGTTTTTAATTCATAAAAATGGTGCTGTATAAAATTATAATTTATTGGATAAAATAAATATTAAATCATGTAAGAAAAATTATGTAAATATAGGGACTATGGTAATGGAAACTTTAGAGATAGGATGGTATTCTAGAGCATAATAAAATTATTGTACTTATTAGTAACATCCTAAGCAAATACATGATGGGACAATTTTCCTTCACACACACAAAAACAAATTGTTGAATCAGTGTTTATGTGTGTACACATGTACACTTGTTCATGTCTACGCCTTGGTGTTGTATTTGTGTGTGTGTGTGTGTGTGTGTGTGTGTGTATGCTCACATGGCCCTTGCCTTGTGGAGGCTTTTATCTCTGTGTTCTCACAGACAGGGTCTCACAGACCTGCGCTCACAGATTTCTAGGCAGTCTGCCCAGTAAGCCCCCAGATTCAGTCTGTCTCTGTCTCCTCAGCCCTACTGGGTTCACAAAGGAGCACTGCCACTCCGGGGTTGTTTTTATTTGGGTGCTGGAGACTCTGAACCTAGGCCCATATGCTAGCTTGGCAAGGATTTTACCAACTGCTCCATCTCCCCAGTTCCTGAACAAAAGTTTTTCATTATCAAAACTTGCTAGAGATTCTCCAGGCATGGTGGTGCAAACTTTTAATCCTAGCATTATGAGGCAGAGACAGGTGGATCACTGTGAGTTTGAGTCCAGCCTGGTTTACATAGCAAGTTCCAGGCCAGCCAGAACCACATAGTTAAATCCTGACTCCAAAAAGAAAAAAAAAAAAAATAGTAGAGACTAAAACTATTGGCATTTTGAAATTTCTTTCTATAAATAAACTAATATTTAAATCAAACAAAAAAAACCCAATAACAACAGATTTTTATAGTGGACTTGGAAGGGCACAGCCTAATCCAAAGGATGGGATGAGGGTGACCAGGGGCCCCAAATTCATGAACGTTTTTGTCTTTTTTTCTTGATAAAATAAGTTTTCAGAAAAGGAAAATTAAGTTCTTCACAATGCTTTATTCTTTTCCATCTATTTAAGAAAAAAGTAACTAGGAAAAAAGTCCTTTAGGAGCAATCCAGGACCTTACACAGCCCGTTCAGAGTATAAAGGTGCATTAGTAACTGGCACAGTACCAGACCTTGTCTACATGTAATCTGGTTATCATTACGTACCCTCATTGATTATAATACTTAAATATCACAGCATGTTTCAATAACACATTAGTGGATCTTAGCTAATGTCTAATTGTATCAAAACATAGAATGCTTAAAAAAAATAAAACTGAGGACCATAGCAAACATCTGGTGTATAGCTATATTGCCATAGGCATGTGGATGTTGATAACATAATATTAGATGTGGTGTATTGAGCTCTAAAACTAGGATTGAAGTTCATTTGGTGATGACTAGCTATCGTGTTGGCAGAGGTAAATGAAACTAATTTAAAATTAGAATCTTGAGGGGCTGGAGAGATGGCCTAGCGGTTGGGAGCACCGACCACTCTTACAGAGGACCCGGGTTCAATCCCCAGCACCCACATGGCGTCTGAGAACCGTCTGAAAACTCCAATTCCAGGAGAACTCCAGTTCCAGGGGAATCCGACACCCTCTTCTTACCTCCGCAGCATTGCACGACACGGGTGCACAAACCTACATGCAGACAGTACACTCATACACATACAAAAGTAAATAAAATTTAAAAATTAAAAAAATAAAATAAAATTAGAATCTTGGGGCTGGAGAGATGGCTCAGCCGTTAAGATCACTGGCTGCTGTTGCAGAGAACCAAGGTTCTGTTCCCATCATTAAAGCATGAGGATCCATGACTATGCTAAATTATTTAAGTATGGGTATATGTTGTAATTAGTTAACAATTAACAGATGTGTGGCAAGTAAAATTCTTTCTAAGCCAGTATCTTCTCCCATATGTAAACACCAGTTGGGTCTTGTAATTCAAGTAGAAAAAAACCCTGATTTTTATCAAAAAGTTTCATAGAAGTTGTCTGATGTATATCCTCAGCCCCCCCCCCCCAGTAACCTGTATTCTAATATGAGCTTTTATAACGGAGCAAGATTATCAGTGTTGACAACATGTCAACATTGTAATTAATATATTTTCTTATGTAACTCTCTGTGAGTAAATGGTCTCTAAATTTGTTTTTGAGAATACACTAAGATTATATAGAGGAAAAAAGAAAACACTAAAAAAATGGGAGAGCATAAAAGATCCTTGGACCAAACAAGTGCAGTGAATGATGGGAGGCTATCAGTTCCTCGAGGCTCTTGACTGACTTTTGGAATGAGTCGTTTAGGCACTGTATTTTGGAAACATATGTGATTACTCCCAAAGTCTCAGTAGAAACAACCTCTGACATAGGTCCAACCCTTGCTAATACCATATTTGGTCGCATGTGTATGGTACATAATACCATATATACCAGACAAACTACTTCTCTCCAGGACATTGTGCAATACATAATTCCAAAGTGAGATTGCTACTACGTTTCTTGGCTATTATTTCCCTTCTAAACCGAAACATTTTCTTTTAGTACTCACATATCTGATTTTGTAACATTATTAGTGTTCATGAGTTTAGAATGAATTAGAACTACTGTATTTTGGCAAATTATTCTTATTGAGCCATAACACTGCAAGCATAAGGCTTATAAAACTTTCTGCTCACTCTCTTAGAAATCAACATGCAGAGCCAGCACACCATCGCACGGATGCAGTTCCTCTTGGGGTTTCTTCTGCTCTGCACATTTATTGGGAAGTCACACACTGAAGAAGACGTCATCATCACAACCAAGGCTGGAAAGGTCAGAGGGCTGAGCCTGCCTGTTCTTGGTGGCACAGTCACTGCTTTTCTTGGCATCCCCTATGCACAGCCTCCTCTTGGTAGACTTCGTTTCAAAAAGCCACAGCCATTGAACAAGTGGTCTGAAGTCTGGAACGCCACCAAATATGCAAATTCCTGCTATCAGAAAACAGATCAAACTTTCCCAGGCTTCCAGGGATCAGAAATGTGGAATCCAAATACAGACCTTAGTGAAGACTGCTTGTATCTGAATGTTTGGGCTCCAGCACCTAAACCAAAAAATGCCACCGTCATGGTCTGGATCTATGGGGGTGGCTTTCAAACTGGGACATCCTCCTTACCTCTTTATGATGGCAAGTTTCTGGCTCGAGTGGAAAGGGTTATTGTAGTTTCAATGAATTATAGGGTAGGTGCCCTAGGATTTCTAGCTTTACCAGGCAATTCTGAAGTTTCAGGGAACATGGGTTTATTTGATCAACAGTTAGCACTTCAGTGGGTCCAAAGAAACATAGCTGCTTTTGGTGGAAACCCTAAAAGCGTAACTATTTTTGGAGAAAGTGCGGGAGCGGCTTCGGTTAGCCTTCATTTGCTTTGTCCTCAAAGCTACCCTTTGTTTACTGGAGCCATTCTACAAAGTGGATCCTCTAACGCCCCTTGGGCAGTCCTGTCTCCCAAGGAAGCCAGAAACAAGACACTGACCTTAGCTAAGTTTACTGGATGCTCTATAGAGAATGAGACTGAGGTGATCCTATGCCTTCAAAATAAAGATCCTCAGGAAATTCTTCTGAATGAAATGTTCACTTTCCCCTCTGAGTCACCCATGTCCGTAAATTTTGGCCCAACGATTGA
Source organism: Rhizomys pruinosus (assembly GCA_009823505.1). Classification (NCBI taxonomy): domain Eukaryota; kingdom Metazoa; phylum Chordata; class Mammalia; order Rodentia; family Spalacidae; genus Rhizomys; species Rhizomys pruinosus. The sequence goes on from VZQC01003561.1 coordinate 174,054, forward strand.
TGGGGATTTTCTCACTGACGTACCAAATACACTTCTCCAACTTGGACAAGTAAAAAAAACTCAGATCTTAGTGGGTGTTAACAAGGATGAGGGGACAGCTTTTCTAGTGTATGGCACTCCTGGATTCAGCAAAGATAACAACAGCATCATCACACGAATGGAATTTCAAGAAGGTTTAAATTTATTTTTCCCAGGCGTGAGTGACTTAGGGAAGGAATCAATCCTTTTCTATTATGTGGACTGGTTGGATGATCAATCACTTGAAGTTTATCGTGAGGCCTTAGATGACGTTGTAGGAGATTATAACATCATATGCCCTGCACTGCAGTTTACCAAGAAATTCTCAGAGTCTGGAAATAATGCCTTTTTCTACTATTTTGAACACCAATCCTCCAAACTTCCTTGGCCTGAATGGATGGGAGTGATGCATGGCTATGAAATTGAGTTTGTCTTTGGTTTGCCTCTGGAAAGAAGAGCTAATTACACAAAAGCTGAGGAAATTTTGAGTCGATCTATAATGAAACATTGGGCAAATTTTGCCAAATATGGGTAAGTGCTTATTTCCATAATTATTCTGCTCTGGTTTCATGTTTGCTTTGCCTAGGTTGACCTCTGGTGCAGATTTCATTAAAAACAGAAACATTTCAACCATTTATTCCTTTTGTAACTGAACTAGTTTTGTGTGTCATGTAGTGAAGTTCAGTTCTTTGTGTAAATTAGAATAGAAATTTCTGTGAACTGTATTCTGATTTCATTTCCAAAATATTGTGAAGTATATTTTAAAAGATTTTTTTTTAATTTATGTACACTATGTGCCTGCAATGCCCACAGAAGCCATAGGAGGGGATTGGATCTCCTGAAACTGGAGCTGTAGACAGTTTCTAGCCACCATGTGATTCCTCTGAAAGAGCAGCTCTTAACCAAAGTATTTTAGTGATGTTAACCAGAGTTTGGAAATAAATGCTTCTTGAGGAATTAGAATTCTTATGAGAATTCTTTTTAACCCACCTCTTTATAAGACTACCAGATTTAGGAAAGAGCAGAAATGTATTTTCCCGTTGTCTGAAGCCTGCCTAGTGGTGTGTGACATGTGAGGAAACATCTCTGTATAGGAATATGAAGGGAAACAATATGACCGATATCCCCTTCATTCTCCAAATGCTTAACCATTCTTCTTCTAAGAGTTTTGTTCAGATCTTTTATAATGAACTGCTTCATTTTTTGACATGTGAGGTTCCTCGTGTTTAGATAAACTGTTCTCTGAAGAATTTTTTGGTTACATTTGTCTTTATCTTTGTGATATTACTCGTGATTCTGAAGAAAACATAGGCTGTTCCCTACTTAGTACAACTGATGCTTTATCTGCTTTATGATGGTCCAAGATTTCTATCATTCATTAGAAAACACACTCTGAATTTTTAACTTTTCTGGAACAGCAATGTGAGGCACGACAGGCTCTCAGGATGTTGGGCAAGGCTGGGAGTGAGACATAGCTTCCAGCCAGACAACTCATAGCACAGGAAACAGCCAACACTCTCTGGCACATTATCTTGCTAAGCTACAATGTTTCATTTAAATACATCTTCAATATTTCCTGTTTGCAAAACATTTATCAGAATGTTTACTCCAACATAAATAAGGGAACATGTATAATGTTTTTGGAATATGCCTATATGTTTAAGGAAAAAAAGTCTTTCCCTTTGTAGCCTGTGCTGATCACCAACTCACAGGGCTCCTACCTAAGAATCCCAAATGCAGGGCTTAAAGAGGTTTGCCATAGTGTCTGGTTTTGGAATACATTTTTAAATGTGTAGCAATATGTATATGAATAAGTTCTTTTTAAACTAAATTTGTTGTCCCAATTTATGTGCATCAATGTGAGTAATAAAGTAGGATTTCCAGAGTCTAATTTTTGAAATGAGTGCTTGAATCAATTGTAAATTATTTTATTAAGATAAGCAGTGATACTTCAATAGTCAAAGAAAATATGAATAATGATCTAATGTTTTAAATTTTCTTTTTTTTTTTTTTTTTCATTTCACCAAATCATTTCATCCCATTTTCCTATCCCTGTATTTGATGAGCTCCTTTGCTTATTCTCCATCTTTTTATAAATATATTTTAAAAATATATATATATATATATATATATATATATATGTTGACTTAGTGTGTGCTCGTGTGTGAAAGGTGCATGAATGGAGGTCACAGAACAATCTGCGTGAATCAGTTTTCTCTATCCATGTAGGTCCTAAAGATCAAACTCTGGTCATCAGCCTTTGCTGCACATACCTATGCCTGCTGAGTCATTCCACAGCCCTAGAGGATGCATTTTTAATATAATACTTTTATTGATGTTTTGTGTATTTCTGACATCATTTTCAGTTCAATTTAGACATAATCCTCTTTCTCTTCCCCCACCCCACCCCAGTTCATGCATTCTGCCATACATGTCCTGTATCTTTCTCTCAGTCTTTTTAAAGATTTTCTCTGTGGAGCTTTGTTGCTTTGGGCAGAATTTGACTGTATCAGTCTGTTCTTTGACCCAGTCCTTGTGTGGTTGTTGTTGTTCCCCCCCCCCATTTGTAATAGAGTATGCATTTTTATCCTCTTCTTAGACTTCATATTCCATAGTTGCCTCATTCTACAATATCAGTTATTTGTAATTATTCTTGTCCTTATTGAATGAAGTGCACTGTGTGTAACAATAAAATTGTCTGCACAGCCTCATGGGACTTCTATTTTCTTGCTGTGACATGTACTATGCAACAGCACCTGGCTGCTTGCAGGCCAATTGTTTTTAGGGATGCTAATCTGGAACTGCTCTTTAAAGCTGTGAGTTTGCTGCCTCTCCTCTCCTTTTCAATGACACAAGTCCATTTATTTGTAATCTGCAGATATAATATGCTGGTACATCCAGCTTGTCTTCAATCCCAAGAGCAACTGTTCCAGATCTTTATGACTCTCAGAGAAATTACTGGCTAACTTATTGATATACCATCACTGTCAGCTGATATTTCTAAATTATGTTAAATTAGCTTCTTGGAAACAAAAACAGTAGTGTTTTGGATATTCATTGAAGCAAAGAATGGGTGTATCACACTTAACAGATATTTGGCTAATAATTGAATGAGCTCTAGCAATACGATTTTATTATTGTTTTGAGACATCTCTGTTGTGCTACATTACCTGTAAATGTGAAATCACATTGCTTTCTTGTCATGAGTCTAAATTTCTAACATTTTATATTAGGAGCTGAGTTACAGTTGTTTACATCTCATTCTGTTGTCTCTCCAAGGGCTGTGTCTGTAATGAGTCATTTGCATGCTTTTAATTTTTCTTATAATTGGAGATTATAAACCATTTAATGAGAAATATTTTAATGCTACTGATTTTGGTAATTTTTAATAAAGATAATATTTTCATATTGAAGCCATGAAGAAGCCTATATTTTCCTAATTCACACAGAATAAGATGGAGGAATAAAATGTGTTTAATGTCTTATTGATGACATACAGCATCAAATCAAAGAAAATAATCTTTGCCTTTTAATGGAATAGTTAACCCTAATCAGTGATGTCTCTGATGAACACATTTTTATAGGAAATAAATGAAAGTTGATTTATTAATTATAGTGTTAAATTTATAAAATGAGATGAAGCATGAAAAGTTAAAAATAACCTGTAAATTACTATTACCATAAAATATATTATATTAGTAAGGTGACTTTCCTTAAAGTATCTATTTTAAATGAAGAGAGAAAATAATATGTCAAATATGTTGTCAGTTGGCTTAAAAACCAAGGGGGAAAATCTGAAGAGAGTTCTGAGGGAGAAAAAGTAGCTAAAAGACAGGTCTACAAATCAAGAGATGTTCTGACTCTGAACATTGCAAGTGTGGAAATTTTGCACCTTAAACCACCCCACCAGACGAGGGGGATAAGACTTGGTGCCCATTTTGAGTGTTCCAATTTGGGTGGGGAGACTAAGATGACAAACATCACATAATGCCCAGACTACACTGCACAAAATTAATTCCTCATTTCAAAATGTCAGATACTACAAGATTGAGTAGTGCTGGTCTGCACTTCCCCCACACTAAGGACAGGTGCTAGTCTGAACTTCCAACACTGAGGACAGGTGCTAGTCTGCATTTTCCATACTGAGGACAGATGCTAGTCTGCACTTAGCACACTAAGGACAGGTGCTAGTCTGCACTTCCCACACTGAGGACAGGTGCTAGTCTGCACTTTCCACACTGAGGACAGATGCTAGTCTGCACTTTCCACATTGAGAACAGGTGCTAGTCTGCACTTCCCCACATAGAAGACAGGTGCTAGTCTGCACCTCCCCACACTGAGGACAGGTGCTAGTCTGCACTTCCCACATACAAGACAGGTGCTAGTCTGCACTTCCCACATACAAGACAGCTGCTAGTCTGCACTTCCCACACTGAGGGCAGGTGCTAGTCTGCACTTCCCCACATAGAAGACAGGTGCTGGTCTGCACTTCCCACACTGAGGACAGGTGCTAGTCTGCACTTCCCCACACTGAGGACAGGGGCTAGTCTGCACTTCCCCACACTGAGGACAGGGGCTAGTCTGCACTTCCCACACTGAGGACGGGTGCTAGTCTGAACTTCCCACACTGAGGACAGGGGCTAGTCTGCACTTCCCCACACTGAGAGCAGGTGCTAGTCTGCACTTCCCCACACTGAGGGCAGGTGATAGTCTGCACTTCCCACACTGAAGACAAGTGCTAGTCTCTACTTCCCCACACTGAGGACAGGTGCTAGTCTGCACTTCCCTCACTGAGTACAGGTGCTAGTCTGCACTTCCCACACTGAGGGCAGGTTCTAGTCTGCATTTCCCACAGTGAGGACAGGAGCTAGTCTGCACTTCCCACACTGAGGACAGGTGCTAGTCTGCACTTCCCCACATTGAAGACATGTTCTAGTCTGCACTTTCCACACTGAGAACAGGTGCTAGTCTGCACTTCCCACATAGAAGGCAGGTGCTAGTCTGCACTTTCCACACTGAGGACAGGAGCTAGTCTACACTTTCCACACTGAGGACAGGAGCTAGTCTGCACTTCCCACACTGAGGACAGGGGCTAGTCTGCATTTCCCACAGTGAGGACAGGAACTAGTTTGCACTTCCACACTGAGGACAGGTGCTAGTCTGCACTTCCCCACACTCCCAGAAATATGTTATTAATAAAGGAGACATAGGCTTTACTCTGAGAAACCTACCCCCTGAGTTCTCAGGTGTTCTGAGCCCAGATCTTCTCTTAAGCCTCTTGCTTAAGCCTGTATTAAAGAAAGGAAACAAATAGAATTTGGAATGAAATTCTCATTTAGGGAGTGGGATTTTGGTTTATGTTAAAATCACACTGCTCTGATCAATTATTCTATAATAATTTGTATGAATATTTTTGTGCAAATTGTTGTTGTGGTGGGACACTGAGAGAAAAGAGCACACAGACTCCACATTCCAATTATCCAAATTAAGTTTTTCATTTGTACTGACCAGGACTGTACCCAGGTCAGGATTTTTAGGGTACAGTCCCAGCTCAAGCCAGGTCAGGCTTATAACAGCAAATACCATTCCCTGGTGATTATTTGTTTTGAGAAATTTCAGTCAGACCAGAAAAACCTCAGTTCCTATCTGTTGCAGAATTAAAAACAAACAAACAAACAACAGCTAAGAAGCAGGTGGGCTGCAGGCAGTTGTAAATCACTGACAAATATAAGGTCCATATGCAGCTGGTCACAAGACATCCTGGATAGTGGATTCCAAAGATCAAGACAACCAGCTGTCTTTCCCTGGACTTGTTCTGGGCTGGATTTTGGCCATTAAGACAGAGTCAGAAAACAAATAGTGTTACCTAGGCAGTGGACACCATCACAAAATCTTTTGTGATATTTTTTCCTCTTTGGGGGTTGAAGGAGGACAGAGATTATTGGAATTCATATAGGTTCGTGCATGTTTATAGGGGCGAAGAGTTCTCTTTAATTGAAAATTTTACAATGTCAGAAGGGAGGGGGGGTACCAGAGCCCCAGTGACTCAACATTCTTTGTGACAATTTGAATTATCCAACTTTTTCTTTATAGCTATTCTAGTACTGAGGATTAACTTGGATTTTGCTCATGACTAATGAAGTGAAACTTTTTTTATGTACTGTAGTATTCATTTGTATATGTGCCATTTTAAAATGTTTAATTTTATTTGCGTATATGTGTGCACATCTGCTTGCGTGTGTGTGTGTGGGGGGGGTGCACATGACTCCAGGTGCCCAGGAAGGCCAGAGGTGTCAGATTCCCTGGAGCTGGAGTTGCTGGAGGTTGAGAAATGCTCAAATGGGTGCTGAGAACTGAACTCTAGTGCTCTGCAAGAGCAGCTAGTGCTTTTAAGTGTTGACCTATCTCTAAGGGCCCCAAGTTATCTATCTCTTAACTGTTTTAGTTGCATTTTGTCATAGATATATGCAAGTTTTTAAATATGTAGGATACATTCTGCGTTTTTAGTATTTTTCTACTAGGCTATGTTTTGAATTTGAATTTTTAGAGGCTTTCTTGTTATCTCGAAACACACAGAAAATGTTAAATTTATCCTTTCCATATAAATATTCACATTGTCCAGTATTGTTTTTTTTTTGTTTTTGTTTTTGTTTTTGTTTTGCAGGGGAGGGGTGGAGGGGGAGATGCTCCTTTACCTATATAAGTGTCCTTGAAAACCAGGTGACCATGACTGTATCCATGAGAATATGCATGAAGACCTTTTATTCTTTCAATCAGGTGACCTGTTGTAAATTTTTCTGAGAGTATTGCTCACGTTAATAGCTTGTCTACACACTGTATCTTTATTCCTTTGTTTGTTAGTTTTTGAGACCAGGTTTCACTGTAGTCCCAGCTGTCCTGGGATTTGGCTTGTAAATTAGACATCCTAGATCTCATTGAGATCTACCTACCTTTACCTGCCAACTACTGGGATTAAAGGTGTGTATGACCAGGCCCAGCTGACAAATATCTCTAAAAGTTGGATAGTTTAAAGGGGTACACTTTGTTTTTTATAATAATTTATCAATTGAACTTTCTTATTGGTCTTCATGTAGAGAAAAATGCAGTCCATGGGGATGGAGAGATGGCTCAGCAGCTAAGAGCCCTGGTTACTCTTGCAGAGGACCTGGGTTCAATTACCAGAACCCATCTGACAGCTAATAACTGTCTGTAATTCCTGTTCCAGGGATTCTGATACCTTCCTCTGAGCTCCACAGGCATTGAACAGGATGGGTACAACTATGTACATGCAGGGCATGTACTCATACACATAATATAAAAAAATAAAATATTTTTTTAATAAAGAAAAATGCATCTATATAGAAGCTGTACTGTCTGGGGTTTCAATCACCCACAGGGATAGACGCTCCCTGGGAATATATGCCTCTCAGATTATGGGAGAATACTTTATTTCCATATAAATTATAGTATCTGGAGTGTCTTTAAGATGGTAAATTATAGCAAATATTGTCTGCATCTGTGACAGAACTATACTTTCTATTGTTTTCTCATTGAGTCTGTTAATATAGTGAATTATATTGGTTTATTTTTTGATACTGAGATTATTTTGCATTTCTGGGATAAGAACTACCACATCATCTTACGTTTTCCTTTTTACATAGTTTTTTTAAAATTTTTTATTAATTTTATTTATTTCTGTATGTGTATGGATGTACTGCCTGCGTGCAAGTTTGTGCACTCGTGTCGTGCAATGCCGCGGAGGTCAGAAGAGGGTGTCCCTGGAACTGGAGTTCTCCTGGAATTGGAGTTTCAGACGGTTCTCGGCCGCCATGTGGGTGCTGGCAATCGAACCCGGGTCCTCTGTAAGAGCGGTCGGCGCTCTTAACCGCTAGGCCATTTGTCCAGCCCCCCTTTTTACATAGTTTTTGATTGATTTGGTAAGTATTACTTATGAATTTTTTATTAATTTTCCTCATATTAATGAGTTTCACAAACACTTTTCCTTTAGTTTCTTCCTGTGTTCAATCAATATAATTTTCCTTCGGATTTAAATTTTGACTTTTCATGTTTTGTGCCTTCCTTGGTGATACATTGAGTTTATTGATGTTTATTTCTGCAAAGCATAGGTAGCCCAAATGCAGAGGCTTCACCTGAAAGTCTCACAGCTCAGCATGTGTGATGGTGGCTCAGGGAAGCTGATTGGTCTCCTCTCCCCTCCCCTGCAATTGTTTACAGTTTATTGAACCTAAATCCAGGGGCCACATAAGTCCTGTGAGCTTCTTGAGTGTTTAAGTCCACCATATCTTCTGAAGTCCTATCAGCTTCCCTCTTTCTTCTCTCAGGAATGTTATTGTCTGGAAGTAACAGCAGCCCATCTTATAACTGGATTATAAAAGGATTGTTTAGGGCTGGAGAGATGGCCTAGCGGTTAAGAGCGCCGACCGCTCTTACAGAGGACCCGGGTTCGATCCCCAGCAACCACATGGCGGCTGAGAACCGTCTGAAGCTCCAATTCCAGGAGAACTCCAGTTCCAGGGGAATCCGAGACCCTCTTCTGACCTCCGCGGCGTTGCACGACACGGGTGCACAGACTTGCATGCAGACAGTACATTCATACACATACAGAAATAAATAAAAAAAAAATTAATAAAAAAAAAAAAAATAAAAAAAAAAAAAAAAAAGCTTTAAAAGGATTGTTTAGTCCTTAAATGCTTGATGCATTTAAAGATGCTCTTTTCTTCTGGGAGAGATTTTGTACCCATATATCTAATACTTCAGACTGCTTAGTGCTATTAGATATTCTATTTGTTCTTGGTTTATTTTTCATAAGTTACACTTAAATGATTTTTATCATTAAAGATATTGGATTAATTAGAATAAAATAACTCATAATATCCTTATTTGCAGTAATGTTTTTACTGCCTCTGAATATCTTCCTTTCAGGAATTGTGGGTGTATTTTCTTTTTTTTTTCCTTTATGACAGAGGATGGCTTGTGGTTTCTGCTAATTTGATCTTTTTCACTTCATAGATTTTTTTTTTTTGTATTTTAAAGAAAATTTTTCTCTTCCTGTGTACTAGGCTTTACATGCTCTTGCTGAGCTCTTAATGTGTAAGTAAAGATATTTTAAATTTTTCATCCTGTCTAATACAGGCATGTAATTCATGCTTCCCTCTGTTACTTACTTCAGTTTCTCCCGTAAATTTTAATGTGCTGTATTTTTTATTGTTGTTTCAAGTAATTTTGACCTTCTTCTTATGGCTTATTTTTCTATAGCTTGCTTAGTTGTCTAATTCATTTCCAGTATTTGGGGAATTACCTAATAATTTATGTGAGTCCTCCTATTGAAATGTATTGAGGATTTTTCTCAGAATCATTTAGATACATAATGAAAAGATTGAATTGTTCCATTATTTCATGAGTTCTTTGAAAGATTTAGTTCACAGTTATTTAGTTATTCAGTTATTATACTATTTTCCTAATATTTTATCTATATTTCTAATACTGTGAAACATTAACATCTCCAATTACAATTCTGTTTTTTAAAATAAGTGTTTATAGCTGGGTGTGGTGGCGTACACCTTTAATCCTAGCACTTGGAAGGCAGAGGCAGAGGCAGGCAGATCTTTGTGAGTTCAAGGCCAGCCTGGTCTACAGAGTGAGTTCCAGGACAGCTGGTCTCTACAGGGAGACCCTGTCTTGAAAACACCAAAAAAAAAAAAAAAAAAAGTGTTTATGGGGCCAGTGACATGGCTCAGTGGTTAAAAGAACTGGTTGTTCTTGCAGAGGAGACTAGGGTTGGACCCACGTGGATGCTTCCAGGCATCCATAACTATAGTTCCAAGTTAATATTTTACATTATATCTGAGAATTTGATATTCCTCTCTCATCAAGTATTCTTGGAGCATTATAGTTCCACTCTCATCTTCCTCAAGAGCTCAAATTAGACATATGGTGAGGTGTTTAATATTGTTTTAAAGCTCACTGTGGTTCTGTTAGTTTTACTTTTGTATATTTCTGTTTTCCAAATTAGGTACTCAGTATTGGTTTCTGCTCAAATATGGTGGCTCTTCTGCCTTATCTAGTGTGTGCTTTTCCCCTCCCAATTATTTGTTTATTTCACTTATTTTAGTTATACTTCTAAAGTTCATACTCTTTCATTTTGCCTTGTTTTGTTTTAGACTTGTTGCTTATTTGGTAATAGCCTTTGCTTGATACTTAAGAACAGGTTATTCTCTATTTCTTGAAAAAGTGTTAAATGATTGCTTTCAGATTTTATTATTTTTTCAATCTGGTGGTCATGGGTCCAGTTTCAATTTTCCTGGTTTTTGTAGTGTAAGTAATTTTAAAATTTAGAAAATATTTTTGGATCATATGCAAGAAATTTATAATATTGGCTATTATAATGTTATGTCTTGCTCTGAAGAATATAATTTCCACCGGAAAGCTCCTTTCTACTTAGCAGGTAGTTAATATTTAGACTTCCTTCCTTCCCAAATCTCTGCAGGGCTTGTGTATTAGTCAGGTTTCCATCACTGTGACAAAACGTGCTGGATAATCAACTTCAGACAAGTCATGGTTTTCTAATCATCTCAGATCCTGATCACAGTTAGGGTGATGTCAAGGCAGCACATAATTGTGGGAGCATGGTATAAAGAAATTCCTCTTCTGAGAGCAAGGATAAAAAAAGGAGGGGAGAGGGAAGGGAAGATGGGAGGGGAAGGGAGGGGAGAGGAGGGGAGAGGAGAGGAGAGGAGGGGAGGGAATTGGAGGGGAGAGGAGAAGAGGAGAGGAGAGGAAAGGAGGGTGGAGTACCACCGGATCTCACTTTGGAATCTAGTAGGTGATTGGTGAGACACACTTCTGAGTGCATCCATGAGAATGACTCTAGACAGGACTGACCAAGGGAGAAAAACCTATTCTGAATGTTGGTGGCAGCATCTCATGGGCTGTGGGTTAGAACAGACAACAAATACTAAAAACAAGATTAGAGTGGAAGGCAAGGATTTCCTCCATCTCTGATTTCTGTTGGCCATGATTTGAAAGCTGTCCTGTACTACACACATTCACTGTCATGATTTTCTGCTCAATTGTGTGGGGGAATAGCAACCGACCATGGATTGGTCTAAAAAACAAAATTCATCCTTCCTACTTTTAAAGATGTTCTGTCAGGCATTTTGTTTCCCTGGCAAAAAGTAATCCACATTTCCCAAGTGACTGAATTTACTAGCTCTGGACCTTAACTTCTAAAGGTTCCACCACTACCTACACATAACAAGTCAGTCAACAAGCCTTTCTATGTGGCCCTTCAGGAGACATTTATAACACTATCATCGTTGTTTTTTTTAGGTTTTGCTATTAGTGAATATTTTAAGATATTTGCTGAGTTGATCAACTCGGCAGGAATATAATTTAAGAATTCAGTATCTACAGAGGATGTTACTGGTTCTTGCATTAAGGGTGAGAATGTTGCAGTTCAGTGTGTTCCTTACTCCTAATGTATATGAACCAAGTAACTAAATATCGAGTATCAATGAACTGTTAAAGAGATGTGAGTGAAGGATTCATAAAATCTATTTATTTGTCTTCAGTCTCTCCAGTTCTCCTTATTTCCTCCTTTCTGTTTACTCTCCTGTGATCTATCTCTGATCAGTTGCTCACAATCATAACTGTATATATTCAACCCAGGATGCAGCTGAGATCTGTAAGTAGTTCCTCTGTAGAGAAACTGGCCTGCCTCTGGGGCCAGCTGCTTTCTGTCAGGAGTTCTGCCTCTGCACTTGTCAGAGACTTGGAACCCTAGTTCTGTCACTTATGTGGAGTGATGTTAGTCTCTTTGGGCTTATTCTCCTGGGATCGTAGATTAGAAATTATCATTGTAGAAGGCACTATGGCCAACAGGGGGTTCAAACCTTTGAGTTTCTCTTTAGTGAAGTGGCATGATTTGGGGCTACCTGTTATTCAGGTTCTGAAATTCATTTTTTTTGTCTTGTTCGCTTTTTAATTGTTTTTTTATAGGAAGACTAATCCTATTTTAATTATTCTATTATAGGTAAAGTCCAACACCACTCATTTGTAATTTAAGAGATTTTTAACCCTTATAAATATCATTCAGTTACTGAAACCTCACATATATTACAGTAAACTTCTGCAGAGAAAAACTTTTAAAAGACTGAGGAAAAGATGCAAGGCATGTATGGCAGAATGCATAAACTGGGGTGGGGTTGAGGGGGCATAGAAAAGGGTATGTCTAAATTGGACTGAGAAATGATGTATGAAACACACAAAACACCAATAAAAATACTTTATTAAAATTAAAAAAAAAAGATTCAATCTGGACTGGGGGTGACTTCAGTATTTTTTTTTAATTTTATTTATTTCTGTATGTATATGAATGTACTGTCTGCATGCAGGTCTGTGCACCCGTGTCGTGCAATGCTGCGGAGGTCAGAAGAGGGTGTTGGATTCCTCTGGAACTGGAGTTCTCCTGGAATTGGAGTTTCAGATGGTTCTAGGCTGCCCTGTGGGTGCTGGGGATCAAACCCGGGTCCTCTGTAAGAGTGGTCTGCATTCTTAACCACTAGACCATCTCTCCAGCCCTGACCTCAGTATTAAAAGGTGTGCTGAAACATGCCAAATGGTTCCATTGCTAACTTTTCCACAGTCCCCCCAAAAAACTTTTAGTATTATAATATTAACAGTATTCCTAAATACATTTAGAGATTCACATTTTTTAAAGTTTTATTATTTATTATGTGTATGAGTGTACTGTCTGATGTAGGTTGGTGCACCCGTGTCACGCGATATTGCGGAGGTCAGAAGAGGGCGTCAGATTCCCTTGGAACTTGAGTTAAAGACGGTTCTTAGCCGCCATGTGGGTGCTGGGAATTGAACCCGGGTCCTCTGCAAGAGCAGTCAGTGATCTTAACCGCTGAGCCATCTCTCCAGCCCTGAGATTCACATCTTAACAGTAAAGCTGCATGCAGGTAACTATAACTTCATTACAGAACTAGGCAATTACTCAGTAACAAAGTGTTTTCCAGTAGTTATAACATGAAACTATCTAAATAATATTTATCATTTAATGGAAATGTTTTTATCTTGTTTGTATATTTTGTAAGAAATCATGATTGAGATAGCTATTCTAGGTCCACTTATTTTCCAGATGAATGTATCCTTTGCATTGCTTTTTGCTTTTTTAGGGAATCACTCACTGTATTTGATAAAACATTTGAAAAGTGGGGGTAATGTCAAGTAATGAAACTACTTCATTCTAAATCATTAGTGAGGGGCATAGAATGAATCCATAGTGATTACACTCCTTCCATACAAATTCCTTCTCCAATTAGTGAATATTTTACTTAAGCTTTAACTGGATTTTCATTATGTTTTCAAATTAAACAGTGTATATTCTAAAATATCTTTTTATAAACATCCTAAAACTTCTTAATAAGAAGTATTTTAATACAGAAGCTTACATGTTAAAGATAATAAATGGTGTCATTATAGTGACAATGTATGAAATGTGTTCTATTATTAGAATAAAAAAATATGAAATGATGACACTACCTAATTTTAAGATTAAAAAACTGTAGTCCATGAAAGAACAGTGATTTGGAGCTAATAGATTACAGGACAAAGATCAACTAAGACTGGAGACTTTTAACTTTGATTTTCTCCTATTACACCTTCAGTAGGTTGTCTTTGCCATGAATTATTAAAGCAGTCATTAATGTGCTTAGAAAAATACATTTGGTTCTAAACCTTTAATTTTAACATGTTAGCATGCTGATGTCATCTTAGTGAATGTTTCAGAGATAAGGGCAGAGAACTGGCTAAAATTAGGTATCATGAGATGTGGAGATTAGTTTAAGTTTGTGAAAGACTATCATCTGGCTGTCTATTCCAATTTTTATCAGATTTCTAATTAGATTTTTTGATAGATAAGAGTTCACGTGGTTTTCAGAGTGAAGAAAAATACCCTTGCCCTCTGATTTTATAATTATTTGTGTTACATTATTATAATTAACCCTACTGGAACATTTTGATGACACTGCAGAAAGACTAAGACTGAAATCCCCCTTGGCTGCTATCTTGACAAACTCAATGCTCTGTCACTTCCCAAGTCCCTTTCCCCCCCCTTAGGAATTAGGTGAGGAATTATTCTGAAATGAATAAAACAATAATGCTAACTGTAGCATTCCTGGAACTTACTTTAACAGATAGAATATAAATGTAGGTGAAAAAAACTGGTGCATTAATATAACTTATTTGAAAAGGATGAATTACATTATGGGACAATTTAAAGAATAGATAAGATTACTTGGAGAACTATTTCGGAGAGCAGAAGTATTTTACCATCAATAGTGGAATGTAGTTGGGAGAATCAATTCCCCCACCCAGGGCTAAATTTATGAAGGTTTTAAAATTAAATATGCTTGGGAAAATATTTCAAAATACTTTATTGTGGTACAGCAAGCAGAAGCTGTTTTCTTAGTATAAGAAGACACCTTAAAACACAGACAATTGTATTTGTTGCATCCATTTATTTGGAAATAATGTGATTTGTTTCTGTTTCCCCAATTGTTGTCTGTATTCAGGAAAATATACCATCTATCCACTTGGCCATGTTTCCATTTTAATAGTTAAATTAATGTGTCTTTTTAGAAATAATTACTTCAGAAGCATACATATAAATGTAGCATTTCCAAAGATTAGGCAGATATAAAATAATAGCTTCTGATTAATAACAAAATGGAGTAGCCAAATATGACCCAAATATGACTAGGCTGTGTAAAATAATATACATTTCCATAATCAGATATATCTAAACTATGCTTGATCAGATTGATGGGTTCGAAGAAATTCTTCTTCTTCCAATTCCCCTTTCCAGTCAGTAATTCCAGTCAGTAATACTTAAGATAAAAAAGCTTAACTCCATCACCTTCCTATGTTGTTTCTACTTTCTAATATCACTGTGACAGATGCTGTTATATTGCCTTGGATTGATTAGAATTAGCAACTTCTATTTTTTAACAAATAACTGTTAATACTGGTTATAATTTCACATTTTGCTTAAAAGCTATAAAATTAGTCATAGTTTTGGTAGCAAAATCAGTTGACCAAAAGCAAAAAAATATATATATATTGCATAGTTTTTCAATTAAAAAAAAAATACCTGACAAGTATGTCTCTTACAGAGCCCAATCTAATCACAAGGTTTTATGTTGTTGTTGTTGTTGTTGTTGTTGTTGTTTTGTTGTTTTGTATGTTTGTGTCACAATATGATAAATTTGTTTGTTCAGTCGTTCATTTATTCCTTCAGCAAATGTTTGAAAGTCTGTGTGCAGCAAACATGTTTGAGGTGATAGGGATCAGGAAGAAAACAATCTCCAGCAGACCAGAAAACAATAAAGAAGGATATGTAAATGATGTGCAATGAGGAAAGGCAGTAGCAGGAAAAGCCTTCACCTTCAAACAGCTTATCATCAAATGTAGGAGAAAAACAAATAATATCTAATAGTGTATGATGATATACTGGGTATAGGATGCCAGAGAGAGAGAGTGGGGGGAGGAAGCCACCAATGAGCAGAGGTGTAACTATTAGGTATGGACCAAAATGAGGGGGCATCATTGATAATCAAGGTTTTACTTAAGACATTTTAAGATACATGAACTATTAAAATCACCGACATAACATTGCAAATAGTATTCTGAAATTTACAAATGAGGTGGGATAAAGAAGTAATTTGTTCTCTAATAAGCCAAGACACAGGTTTAGAGTACTTGGGGAAGTTTTAGATAGAGCAATTATCTGTCACTCCCAACATGGAAGGACAGGGAGAAGAAAAGGAACTACCTCTGAAAATGTAGCAGTTAGAAGAGTTGGATGTAACAGTTGGAGAGCAATGTAGCCCCTTGTTTTGATTTGTTGCTGATTGTCTTCCATAGGCTCAAATATTTGAGGTTCGACTTACCTTTGGGTCATTGAGAACCTGTCCAGAAGACATTTAATTACTTCTTATGAGATGATGCTGGAGGAATGACCACTGAGTCTAGGTTGGTTCTAAACCCTGGTGATAAGTGTGTCCTTTTGCTGGCACATTTTGTGGTCTTCATCAGACCAACATCTTCTTGAAAACGTCCAGAACTATAAGCAGGTTACACGTATTTTCATATAAGATTGCCTGGCTTCAGGTAATTTGTGATAGAAACAAAATACACTAATACCTCCCCAAAGATTGAATGAGTGAATTAATGCAAATAGCCATGACTGTATGAAATGTAAATAGCCATGTCTATGATACTTTGATGACTTTAGGGGACCTGAAGCTTTGACATTCTAAAGTTAATGAGACTCTAGTTGTGTCAGCTCTTTAAGAGAGCTTTATTCTGCATTGGAAGTCAAGGGATGTGGGGACCACAGCAGGTTGAAGATTTCTCATTGGTTTTCTTTCTTCTTAGAGTTATAGCAACAGATCAATATATTGATGGGACTTGTAGAACTAATGTGATTAGTTTTATGTTTTCTGCCCACTTCTGTTTATCCAGTAACCCATATGACAGACTAAATAATCATTGTCCAAACAGGCTTAGACAGAAGGCAAACAATCTTATAATAAAATTGAGAAATTTCAAACTAACAGAAATATAAGAAACCAGGCAGATTTGGTGCTATACACATTTAACCCCAGCACCTGGGAAGCTGAAGCAGGCAGATCTTTTGTGAGATGGAAGCCAGCCTGCTTCATACAGTGAGATCCAGGACTGAGAGCCTACAGGGAGAATCTTAAAACAAGATAAAAAAAAAAAAAAAAGGCAGATTGCTGGCTCAACATTTAAGAACTCTGTCTGCTCTTACAGAGAACTTGCTTTGGTTCTCAGCACCCACAGGGAGGCTAAAAACTGTCCATAATTCCAGTTCTGGGGAATCTGACACCTTCTTCTGATCTTGGTGAGCATTGCACAGCATGGGTTCACTTACAGACATTCAGGCAATCACACTCATACACATAAAATAAACATAATAAAAAATAAATAAAAAAAAACCTATAAGGAATGTAAGAAGCTCCATTGTACTTATGCTGATATTAAAACAGGCACAGAATATTGGCCATGATGTAACAAAGCATTGAATGTTCTATATGTCCTTGAACATCCAAGGGCATACTATATCTGATAGAGAATGCATTAAAGTAAAATAAGCATGGTTATGATAATAGCCCCTTAGCTCTAAATAGTGTGCTTTTGATGTAGCGTAAGCAAACATACTCTAGCCTATTAGACAGTCAGGGCAGTCTCAAAGGACTGCTGAGCAAGGGACCTGTGGACCAACTATTTGGAGTTGATACAGTACTCTTCCCATTATTAATAACATTTTTTGTGCATTAGCTGCTAATATCCTCTACCTTCCTGCTCAGTACTTCATTACATTATCACAGCATCACTCTTTATCATCAAAAGGTAGAAGTCAGATAGTGAGGCTTAAAAGCTTAAGTTGCTCAAAACTGTGCAGCTATTAGTATAAGCCAGCAGTCCAAATTGTATTCTGTGCATGATGGAGGGACCCAAGTACATCTTCCTTAAACTTTGCTGTCTGTAGTAAAAGTTTCTGTATCACTGAGGAAGAGAAAGAGGTAATAATTTCATGCATTTTACTCTTGGTTTTCTTCTTTCCAAAACAGGAGTGCTAATTATCTCTCTTCTGGGTTGTTTTTGAAATTTGAAAAATATATATAAAATACCTGACATCTTTCTGATTCTAAGCGGGATTGCCGAATAAAATGCAGAACATCCACTTAAGTGTGAAGGCCAGTTAAAAAAAGGAACAATTATTTAGTGAAGCAATGTTTCATAATTCTTCACACAACATTCTTATATTGAAAACTAAACCTAAGAAAATCTGGCTTCTGTGGCACAGTTCCAGGGCCTTGCCAACATAAGAATGGTGTGGCCTGGCCTTGGAATCTTCTTAGTATGTTCTGTAGGCTTTTTTTATTTTATTTTATTCTATTTATGTGTATGAATGTACTGTCTGCATGTAGGTTTGTGCACCCATGTCGTGCAATGCCGCGGAGGTCAGCTTGGGTGTCGGATTCCCCTGGAACTGGAGTTCTCCTGGAATTGGAGCTACAGGTGGTTCTCAGCCGCCATGTGGGTGCTGGGGATCGAACCTGAGTCCTCTGAAAGAGCAGTCAGTGCTTCTTAACCACTAGGCCATCTCTCCAGGCCCTGTTCTGTAGGCTTTTAATAAAATAACCTTGCAGAGCACAAAAGCACAAGTTTGTAATCCCAGTACCAAGAAACTAATGTTGGAAGTTCTTGCAATTGAGGCTAGCTCAGTCTACATAGTGAGTGCAAGGCCAACATAGCAAAACCTTAAGAAAAACCAACCAACCAACCAACCAACCAACCAACCAACCAACCAACAAACAAACAAAAAAACAGAAAATGAGACTAACATCACTTTAATGAAAATTACAGTCTTATTTCTTTACTACTGAGCTAAATGTGCTTGATTTCAATAAAATAGATTTCATAACTACTTTCAATGTATAGACCTGTTCCTTGGCAGAAGGGTTTCAAATCTTTCAGCTTACCCTGGAAGTATGACTATGCTGTATCACTTTGGTAAGGCCAGTAGACACACTTCACTCTCTTTAATGCTTAAAGCTCATAAGGACTGTGACCTGGAGTTCACTCCTGTAGGCAGCAAATCATTAGTGTCTTGTTCATATACTTTGTAATCATAAGATATATCTAATTCCAGATGTTGTACAGCATTATGAACTTCTCCATAATGCAATTGAGTTGGAAAGCTCTTCATTAAATATTAGTAAATTATTAGATCTTTCTCTTCCTGGGAAAGAGGAATTAGTAATACAGTATTAGCCTAGCACGCTGAAGCTCTGAATTCAATCTCCAACTTCACAAAAAATAGATGATAGAAAGATAGATAGATTATTGATAGATATTATTGATAGATAATTGACATATATAGATGGTAATTTATAGATGACTGATATTGATAGATTTATATATAGATAAGTAGATGATAGATTCATGATTGAGATGTAGATGATAATAAATAGATGAAAAAATTTATTTGTGTCACATGGTGATTGTCCCAAGATCTAATTTAGGGCCTCACACTTGTTACGCAAGTACTCTGCCATTGAGTTACATCTCCCAAATTGACCTTCACATGTAACCAAATGCTTTGGTGTTTTGTTTAGGTTTTGCTAGATCAGATGAGCCCAGATTCAGGTTAAGGCCACAGAGAGACTAGAAAGAAGTCCCCATAAGCAGGATTTTACTAAATGTTGGCAAAGAGTCAGAGGGAAGATTTGTGAAGCACATTCATGTCAGTGAGAAAAACAAACAAAAATCAGGACACTGCTGTGAGAATGGCCTCTGACAACTAGATCAGGGCAGCAGGGGCTGAGGAAAGCTAATGGGGGAGGACACCACAATTCATTGTTACTAGCTGTGCTGCAGGAGATAGTCACAGACACCCAGCAGGCTTCAGCATTCACAGTGCAGATTTCCCTTGAGTGTCAGTGAGCAGGGAAAGTAAGGATTAACATGGATGGTCAAAAGTTAATCTGAACTGTTACCATGATAAGAAATGGAGAATCCAGAGTTTGAGCTCCTCAAGCTTTCTGTAGAGCTTTTACCTTATTTTTTCCGTTTTGGTTTAGTTTGGGGTTTTTCTGCTTGAGAAAAGATAACTTTTTGGAAATGAATGATATGTAAAAGAAAATTTTAAATGATTTGAGTCCTTCATGAGCATGGTCTATCCCTTTAACTGCAGCAGAAACAAGCAGATTTCTATGAGTTCTTGGCCAGCCTGGTCTACATAGGGAGTTCAAGACTACCAAGTGTTATATATTGAGACCCAGCCTCAAAAACAACAATAAAAACAGACAAAGTAAAAAATGTTTGATTTCTATAATTGACCTTGAGAAAAAGAACAAGAGGATCACATAAACCAGGAAACAAGTTACAGAACCTTCAGACTAATTCTCCTCTCTCTTCTCTCTCTCTCTCTCTCTCTCTATCTCTATATATATATATAAGCATTTACAAGCTCAGAATTCATTTTCAAATGATGTGTTCCTAGAATAACTTTTATAGGCCATATCTACTTGTGTAATTTATTAGTACTTTGTAGTATAAAGGAACTACCTAAATTTATTCCAATAGAAATCATTGTAGAATTAAAAAACACAGGCATGCCATCTTACTCTTCTCCATAAATTCCACGTTCATGCAGTTTCTTAGTTACTCAGGCTTATAATAAAATGTGTGAAAATTAAGACAGCCCTTAAAAAATAATCTCTATCTAAAATTATATCAGAGACCCTCATCAGTGGTTTTCTATTACTTTCCACTGATATTTCTTGTACCTTTATTACTACAATGGAGAGCATTTATATATAATTAGTATATGACATTAAATTAAAAATAGATTATTGACTTTTACATATGAAATTCAACATGCTTGCATTGTCCTTTACTGGAAGGGCAGAAAGTTTGCTCTAAAATAAATTTAATTTTATTTCAATTTATTTTGTCAGTTTGGGGCCAGGGAATATTTGGGTATAAATAAATGAATCCAAATAGCAGAAAGAGTTACTTTGAACGTTACACATTTCTAAGCATTTTAGTATGACCAAATGAAGAATCAGTAAGTAGTATTTTTGAAAGAGACAATAAATTTACAAAGTACTTGTGTACCACATACCATACTCAAGATAAACATATAAATAGATATATATAAAAGAAAAATAATAAAATAATGAAAAATTAAAATTTATCTTCATGCTTTAGTTAAAAACTGGAATATATTTACATAATGAAATAGAAAAGCAGAACATAGGTAAGGATATGATTTTAGTAAAATTATGAACATGATGACTTTATCATTTAATACCTGAAAATATAAAAATTAACTCAACATAAGAAAATTACCACAAATACATTCACATCATAATTTTTGATAATATTTAGTAGCCACACAGAACTGCTTTATTATTACTTGACAACTTTTGCTGTTAAATCCACAGTAGCCTATAGTTTTTTATTGTATTTTATCTTTTAGAACATTGTTTAGAACCATAATTCTGACCTGTACCACCACCTACAGTAACAACAGTGGATGCTGAGAACGTGCAGGCAACGATTGAGAATGTGCATGGAACAGTAAAGAATTAAAGTAAATACTAGGCATTTAAACTGTGGAAGTCTTATTATACTATACATGGCTTCAGGGACAGTTACAATAGTTGCCTTATGAGAGAGATAGAGGCTATAAAGAATCTTGAAGAACTCACGCCAGTTTGAAATGTTCTGGACCACTGTCTCTTGCACAAATAATACTGTATAGAAGACAAACTTCAAAAGGCTCCCTTCTGTCCTGTACCCACACACAAGTAGGTCATATATCTATGGGGTTAGGGAGCTTTGAAGTGCTGAGAGAAACAATTCTGAAAGGTTTATTTTGGCTCAGTTGCAAAGGCTTCAGTCCATGGTACACTGGTTAACTTCTCTGGTGGTCAAGAAACAGTGAGAAAGAGAAGAAGGATCAAAGAAAAAATATATATACATTGCAAGTTGTGCCACCAGTGACCTTCTTCCTTCCTCCCTGTAATATCTACCTCACAGAGTCTCTAACACCTGCCCGTGGTACATTAAGCTGTAAATAGGAATCCATCAATGGACAAACCCAGTGTTGAGGCCGGAGTCCTTTTGAGCAGGCACCTCCAGAAGGCTCCACCTTTGAAAAACCACTGGACTGGGGTAAAGCCTTTCATACATGAGTTTTGAGAAGCGATACAGATCCAAATCCTAAAAAGCCCTTAACATACAGGGAAAATATAGGTCTTCTTTTAGGGTTCTTTGTCTCATTGATAAATTGTTTTAAAATGGGGACTGAAGAGATGGCCCAGTGGTTAAGGGCATTGACTGTTCTTGCAAAGAATTTAAGTTCAATTCACAGCACGTGACACTTAAAAATACATTTTATAAATTATTTTTTAAATGGACTCAAACGGAATCTTGAAGATACTTTTCATTAGAGTTTAAAAGAAAAACCCTCAAAGAAGGAGAACTGTAAATCTCAGCAGCTGCCCTGAGGAGGAGAATAAAGGAGAAGATGGAAAACCGTGCCATTTAACTGGCAGAGAGGTCAAACACACAGGCAGCAGCCGCATGGTCAGGAGGGGAGCTGGAGATGGAAGCCCAGAATGTTGGGGAGGCTCAAAGTGCTAGGAAAAGAAAGCATGCTTAGAAAGGAGAAAAATGAGAATGATAGGTCACGCTTTCCTGAGTGCTGCATCTATCTCTTCATAATAGTTTACAGACTTATTTGCTGTAATCTACTACACTAGGGTGGGCATAACAGTAAGGAAAACTACCTTATCTCAGTAAAAGACTAATTATCTAATGTGTCTCTTTGGCAGGGCTTAAGGTGATCCACCTTTTCAGGGGTTCCCCCCCTTTGCTAGATGACAGAATTCCAATTGGAATACTAGGCCTCCTCCTAGCCAGAGATTCTATTCTCTTGACAAGAAGGAGTTTCCCTATATTGGGCCTTAATTGCTACTCTAACAGTATAGTATTTCTTCCTATATTTTATTGGTCAAACACTCTTCATTGCAGGAAATTACATTAGAAGCAACCCACACAATTATACTGATTGTAACTGGGGAAAATATGTAAATATTTAATATTATTTTAATTTCTATAGTTTTTTGAAATTGCTGATTTCTAAATAAAAGCAAAAGATAGATTTTAAAAGAAACATTACTATTATTGAAATTAAAAACACAAATATCTGAGTTTAAAAATCTAGCTATTTATTTGAAAGTACATTGCAATTGTTATAATTGTTCAACGGTTACTTTGTATCTAGCATGTGATAATAGATTACCATACAGAGACAGTGTCTTCAATTAAATCACAGAATACAAATGGGCAGGAACACTATGGTCAACTTTGCTTTCATGCACAACCTCAAAGGTCAATAAATGCTTGTATAAATTCCAATTTTATTGATTCATAGATTCATATCAATGAACTATTTTTGTAAAAATATTATTTTTTTTGAGACAGGGTCTCCCTGTAGTCCCAGCTGTCCTGGAACTCATTCTGTAGACCAGGCTGGCCTTGACCTCACAAAGATCTGCCTGCCTCTGCCTCCCAAGTGCTAGGATTAAAGGCGTGTGCCATCATGCCCAGCAAAATATTATTTTTAAGAGTTAAGCTTGTGGCAAAATTATATATCACAAACTTGATACCATTGTTCTCAGAATGGATAATGACCAAAAATAGTAATCTTTATAAACTGCTGTTTGCTTTTTCCTAAGATAGAATTAAGGTGACTCTTTGTCAGATGTTGAAAGTGAGTCCCTCACAATGTGTGAGATTCAGCTACAGATGTTCTAAACTATTGAACTGATTTACTTTAAAGAAAGCTCTAGAGATGGAAGCATAAGGAAGAAATAAAAGAAAGACATAGGAAAGAAGCAAATTTCTAGCCTAAACCAAGGGCTTTCATGTTTATTGACCGATTTAATTTCAGAATAAATTTTCTCTGAAAATAAATTATACACACACACACACACACACACACACACATCAAATTGTTAGACATGGCTTGCGCTGGACTTCTGTCCTAACTCTACTATATCACTGAGATACCTTGTCATTTTAAAGATCTTGTTACCACAATCTGTATTGTGTAAAGGATTCATTCATTTTTCTGTGGCTAGATGGGTTCTACAGATCAGGATGGAAAAACACTGGTTGCCAATGTACACTACCATTGTGCTGAGGAAATACTATATCTAATCTATCGTATTTGATGCTGTTCATCTCAAATGTGCAAATTTAAAACAAAATTAAAACCGAAAACAAAAATCCAAATGCAAAAATTTTGAAAACCAAGTAAAATGAATTTTTTTCTGTCAATAGAGTTGGATAACTGTTTGTTGTTGGGGATAAAGCAGTTCTTCCTGGAACATTGTCACCGTCAGTCTTTTAGGTCTACCCTACGCTTAGCATTTTAATTATTTTTATTCCACATCCTCAAATTCTACACACACTCTTGTGTTCCTAGGTTAAGTATATTTGCTTACACATTAAGTACCTAGTCGTGAATATACAGGTGTGTACGTTAACCGCAGATTGGTGTCATTTGGTGTTTGGTGAAAATTTCTTTAGATCTTTCGACTTATGGACATCGTCATTCTTTTCAAATACAAAACAGAGCTGGGCGTGGTGGCGCTTGCCTTTAATCCTAGCACTTGGGAGGCAGAGGCAGGTGGATCTTTGTGAGTTCAAGGCCAGCCTGGTCTACAGAGTGAGTTCCAGGACAGCTGGGGCTACAGGGAGATCCTGTCTCCAAAAGNAAAAAAAAAAAAAAAAAAAAAAAAAAAGTCAAATACAAAACGGAACTCTGAATTGAGCAGTTTCAGATTCATTTGCAGTTTGACTGTGAGGTATTTGAGCAAGAACATTTCAATTCTCTAGTGACTATAGTTGACTAATTAAAACTTAACGTTAGTATTATTTTCTCAGCTGTCTTTAAAATATTAAAGACTTTTGTACTGTAGTACAGTTCTGTTGTTTAGCTTCAGTGTGAAATAAACTACTCAGTTTAGAAATGCAAAACACAAAGCACTATAGTCACATACGTTATGTTTTAACACATTATCCTTGAGCCATATGCTTCTCATTTGCAAAGTGTTCCCCACTGTCTGCTCTGCCATTCTTGCCACAGTGTATCCTTAGATGAGAGTACCCTTAGATGAGAGTATCACGGCTTCTTGATTTGTTGGTACACTAGAGAACAAAATTCAGCCAAAGAAAGGAAATGGGTTGTCTTAAATACTGATGGGAAAAGATAGGTGTAAAAGTCTGCCCTGCCTTCTAGTGGAAGAACTTGGTGCTTCAGAGGAGAACAAAGTATGAACATGGTTCATCACTGAGCAGGTGACAGAAATGGAGGACGATCGTAATGAAGGCATGCAAAGTGCAGAGTGAATCCTTTCACATACATGAAGGACATATGAATGCTGAAAACTGCCCTCTTCTGGCACTCTCAGTTCTATCTAGTGGGATGTATGCTGAGCAGGCAAAATCTGTTCAAAAGGGCCACTATATAAGTAGCTTTCTTACACATTCTCTCTGCATTATAATCTCTGCTAAAAAATCAGAACTCTAACAGAAGTCTAAATTAACATACACCAAATGTAACTGTAGTTACAAATTAGTTCATATATTTTGCTTTCCACTCCAGGAATTGAACTTAAGGCCTCACAGGTATTAGTCAAATACTCTATCTCTAAACTATAATACCTGCCTCAAGACAGTTTTTAAAAAGTTGGGAGCAAGATTATAACTTAGCCAAAAAGTTTTCCTTTAAATTAAATGTCAAGAGATATTGGCTTGAAGATAGAAAATGTATTTAATTCACCTAATACAACATCTATCAAAGTCAGTGGGCCTAAGAATGGAAACTCTCATGGTGACATATTACTGATAATCATAATCATAAAAGACTCCTAAGAATCTCTAAAACTTTGATCATTAATATAAAATACTAAGTATTGTCCAATAAATCATGCTAGGATAATTCTACTTGATAACTCACTTTTAGAGGTTGACAGTGGAAGATATTTAACTAAAAATGGTGCTCTCGAAGACAGACTTTACATTATATCAGATTATTTTATTGCTCTAAGTTTAATTGTCATAAAACCTTTAACACTTCTCCTAAAGGCTTTGAACACATTACATTACTATAATATATACTTTTCCTTAGAAGGTAATGAAATGCGAATGCATATTACTCTTTTTTTTTCTTTTTTTGGTCTTTTTGAGACAAGGTCTCCCTGTAGCCCCAGCCATCCTGGAACTCACTATGTAAACCAGGCTGGCCTTGAACTCACAAAGATCCCCCTGCCTCTGCCTCCTGAATGCTGAGATTAAAAGCTTGCATCACCATGCCCAGCTGAATATTACTCTTGAATTAAAAAAAAAAAATTGTAGTATGGGCAAATTATTAGAAGGAGATAAACCTATCAAGTATTTGCTTAATATGCCTTAGTTATACCAAACAAGAGAATGCATCTAAATTACTTTGTGTTGTATTATATAGACACAATGGAGAATACCATACATTAAAACATCTTAGAATAAAAAATCATAATCTATTGAGTTATTTTAAATTCTTATCAAAAGCTAAAAAGAAGAAATATTCCTTGTGTTTACATTTTATTTAATTTATCTGATTAGCAACACATGGACACTCAAATTTGGCAGAATGATGTTATAACATTTAAAAATTTTTATGATTAGATTTAACTATTGTTCAAAAGTATTTCCATTCCAATATTTTTACAAAAACTATCATTATTATTGTCCATTCAACCACTCACAATGCTTACATAAAATCAAAGTGGGAAATATTTTTACAACGATATTTCATAACAATTTTGTTTTTAACCACTAATTACCATAAAGCATGAACATTCATTTAAAATAAGATAAAATCATTTCTTTATAGTTTTATAAATGTGTGTGTATCATTTGTTTTTTGATACAACACTAAAGAATATTTGGCTATTAAATATTTAAACAATATTAGAAATAAGTGAGAAATGAATAAATAAATATTCACTTAATAATATTCTTTCTTATTAGATTTTACTTTCTTGACTTAAATATGATTATATTTTATGGTATGTATCTGCATGGGATGTATTGTGAGACATTTTAGAAGCCCATTTATAGCATTCTAACTACTACTTAAAAAGCATTTTCTTGAGTTGTAAAAGTAATGCACTAACCATATTGTAATTATAGCTTCTTGGGTCTGGAGAGATGGCTCAGTCATTAAGAGCACCAACTGCTTTTGCAGTGGATGTTGGTTCAATTCACAGCACCCACATAGCAGCTAAAAACCATCTTTTTTTTTTTTTTTTTTTTTTTTTTTNTTTTTTTGTTTACTTTTTTTTTTTTGTCTTTTCGAGACAGGGTCTCCCTGTAGTCCCAGCTGTCCTGGAATTCACTCTGTAGACCAGGCTGGCCTTGAACTCACAAAGATCCGCCTGCCTCTGCCTCCCAAGTGCTAGTATTTTTTATTTTATTTTATTTTTAATTTTTTTTTTCTTATTTATTTCTGTATGTGTATGAATGTACTGTCTGCATGCAGGTCTGTGCACCCGTGTCGTGCAACGCCGCGGAGGTCAGAAGAGGGTCTCGGATTCCCCTGGAGCTGGAGTTCTCCTGGAATTGGAGCTTCAGACGGCTCTCGGCCGCCATGTGGGTGCTGGGGATCGAACCCGGGTCCTCTGTAAGAGCGGTCGGCGCTCTTAACCGCTAGGCCATCTCTCCAGTACATTCATACGCAGACAAAAATAAATAAAATTAAAAAAAAATACATATGTTCTGGTTAGATACCATGAGACCTGGCATCTTTTCCTCATATGTGTGTATGGAATGTTTCCCATAGATCACTACATCTTCAACAGCTGAAGATAAACTCAGGTAATATTATACTTGATTGTTTATGAATAGTAAAATATTTCAACTGAACAGGATATTATACCTAAAAATGGTACTTAGTTACATATTTTAAAAAGCTAATAAAATTTCTCCATTTAATTGTAATTATTTATAAATGAATATATATCAATTTACTAAATAATATATAATAACACATTTTTAAAAGATTTATTCATTTTATTTTGTTTTTGTTTGCTATATGTGCACCATGTGTGTTCAATTCCCTTAGAGAGTAGAAGAGGCTGACAGATCCCAGAAACTGGAGTTTAGCCTGCTGAGCCTTCATGTGAGTGTAGGGACCAAATCCAGGCCTTCTGCAAGAGCTGCAAGTGCTCTTAACCACTGTGCCATCTCTTCAGGGCAAGAACCAGTTTTTAAAACAATTAAAACTGTTTCAATGTATTGTAAGGTTTATGTTCTCAAAGTGTCAATAGCTTTGAATGTATTTCTTTTTTTTTTTACTTTTGAGGATTTTTTAAACAAAATATTTTATTGATGTTCTGTGTATTTCATACATCAACTTTCAGTCCAGTTTAGACACATTCCCCTCTCACTGGCTGCTGTCCCACCCCAGTTCATGCCTTCTGCCATACATGTCTTGCATTTTTCTCTCAGTCTTTCCAAACTTTTTCTCTGCAGAGACTTAATTGTTTGGGGCAGAATTTAACTGTATCAGTCAGTTCTTTGACCCAGTCCTTGTGTTGTTTTTGTTCCCTCCCCTTTGTATTGTGCCAAAATATGCCTATATAAACATCACATATGTACCAAAATTATGACCTCCAAAATTAAAATGTATGTTAATTCCAAAATACGTCTAGGAATTCACATTTTCCCTTTAATTTTATATTACTCTAAAATATGAATACATACCTTACACCCATATACAGTAATACCCAAGAATATACTTTCTACTCAGTGCCTCATGGAAAATTTTCCAAAATCGACCACATACTGGGACACGAAAGAAATTTCAACAAGTAAAAATGATTGAAATTATTTCATGTATTCTATCAGACCACAGTGATTTAAAGCTCAATATTAACACCAGAATGAGCTCTACTAGCTACAACAGCACATGGAGACTAAACAATGTAATCCTGAATGAGAAATGGGTCAGGGAAGAAATGAACAAAATAAAAGTATTTGTGGAACTAAGTGAAAAAGACAACACAACACAACAATACTTTAAAAGCAGTCATAAGAGGGAAATTTATAGCACTAAATCCCTACATTAAAAAAGAAAGAAAGAAAAAAAAAAAAACAGAAAGGGAACAAATAAACAATTTAACACTGCAGCTAAAAACACTTGAGAGACAACAACAAATGAACCCCAAACCTACCAGACAGGAAGAGATAACAAAATTCAGAGCATAAATCAATGAAATAGAAGCAAAGAAAACCATATAAAGAATCAATGAATCTAAAAGCTGATTCTTTGCAAAAATAAACAAGATAGACAGACCTCTAGCACAGTTAACCTAAAGAAAGAGCGATTCCAAATCAATAGTATTTGTGATGAAAGAGAAAACATCACAACAGACAAAGAAAAGATCTAGACAATCATAAGAGAATACTTCAAAAACCTATACTCTACTAAATTTGAAAACCTAAGAGAAATGGATGAATATCTGAAATTCTGGGAATCAACAAATCTTAACCAAGAAGAGATCGACAGTTTAAACAGACCCATAATATTCGAGGAAATTGGCAATGCAATAAAAAAAAACTCCAAATAAAAAAGGCCCAGGCCCAGATGGTTTCACAGCAGAATTCTATAAAACATTTAAAGAGGTCTTACAACCATTATTACTCAAACAGTTCAGAAGGATATAGAGGGAAATCTCCCAAGTTCCTTCTATGAAGCAAGCATCGCTTTTTAAAATATCCAAACCAGGCAAAGACACAATCAAAAAAGAAAACTATAGATCCATCTCATTAATGAAAATAGATGTAAAAATTCTCAACAAAATACAGGTAAATTGTACACAGACCCACATCAAAAAGATTGTCCATTATGGTTAAGTATGGTTCATACCAGAGATGCAGGGATGGTTCAACATATATAAATCAATAAATATTATAAAACACATAAATGGACTGAAAGACAAATTGCACCATCATCTCAATTGATGCAGGAAAAGCCTTTGATAAGATCCAGCATCTCTTCATGTTTAAAGCTCTAGAGGAAATTGGACTGTAGGGAACATTCCTCTACATAATCAAAGCCATATACAACAAACCCACTGCCAACATCATCCTAAATGTAGAAAAATTAGAAACATTTCCCTTAAAGGTGGGAAATCTGCAAGGCTGCCTCCGATTCCCACTCCTCTTCAATATAGTGCTTGAAATGTGTGCTAGTGCAATGAAACAGGAAAGAGAAATTAAAGGAGTACAAATTGGAAAAGAGGAAGTCAAACAATCCCTTTGTGCAGATGATATGATATTTTACCTAAGGGATGCAAAAAAAAAAAAAAAAAAAAACCTGGGAACAAACCTAATCAAAGACACCAAAGATTTCTAAAATAAAAAATCTAAAACCCCAAAGGAGATTGAAGATGACATCAGAAGATGGAAAGACTTCTCATGCTCATGGATTGGAAAATTAATACAGTAAAAATATTCATTCTACCCAAATTAACATATGGATTCAATGCAATACCAATCAAAATCCCCGTGAGTTTCTTCACAGACCTGAGAAAAAAATCCTTAAATTCATATGGAAAAACACAAGACCCCAAATAACTAATGCAACCCTGAGTGAAAAGTGCAATACATGGGGGATTACTTTACCAGACTTCAAACTATATTACAGGGCTATGGTCATAAAAACAGTTTGGTACTGGCAGAAAAATAGACCTTCTGACCAATGGAACAAAATTGAAGATCCAAACTTGAGCTCATAAAATTTCAACCACCTCATATTTGACAAACTGGTCAAAAAACACAATGAAGGAAATATAGCATCTTCAAACTGTGCTGGCAAAACTGGATCACCATTTGTAGAAGAATAAAATTAAACCTCTAACTCTCACCCTGTACAAAAATCAACTCCAAGTGGATAAGAGATCTCAAAGTAAAATCTGGAACTCTGAAGGTGATAGAAGAAAATGAGGGCAGCAACCTACAAGACATAGGCATAGAAAAAGACTTTCTAAATCAAACAGCAGCCCCACAGAAAATAAGGTCAACAATTGACAAGTGGGACCTCATTAAACTCAAAAGCTTCAGTGAAATGAAGAGATAACCCACAGAGTAGGAGGAAACCTTCGCCATCGATCTATCTAACAGAGCATTAACATCCAGAATATATAAAGTACTCAAAAGACAAAGAAGAAAACAAATGACCTACTCAAAACATGGAGCAAAGAGCTGAACAGAGACTTCATCAGTGAGGAAGTAAAGATGGCTGAGAAACATCTTAAAAAGTGTTCAACATCTCGGGGCTGGAGAGATGGCCTAGCGGTTAAGAGCACCGACCACTCTTACAGAGGACCCGGGTTCGATCCCCAGCACCCACATGGCGGCTGAGAACCGTCTGAAACTCCAATTCCAGGAGAACTTCAGTTCCAAGGGAATTCAACACCCTCTTCTGACTTCCGCGGCATTGCACGACACAGGTGCACAGACTTGCATGCAGACAGTACATTCATACACATACAGAAATAAATAAAAAAATTTTTTTAATTAAAAAAAGTGTTCAACATCGCTAATAATTAAAGGAAATGCAAATTATAATCACTCAAAGAAATCATCTCACTCCAGTAAAGACTGGCTAAGATCAAGAAAACAAAGATCAAATGTTGGCGAGTTTGTGGGGAAAGGGGACCACTGCTGGTAGGAATGTAAACTTGTACAACTACTATGAAAGCAGTGTGGAGAACCCTTAAAAGAATCAAAATGAGCCAGGCCTGGTTGTGCATACCTTTATTCCCAGCATTTGGGAGGCAGAGACAGGTGTATCTCTAGGAGTTCAAGGCCAGCCTGGTCTACAAAGTGAGTTCCAGGCCAGCTGGGGCTACAGGGAGACCCTGTCTCTAAAATACAAAACAAACAAACAAATAAATAAATAACTCAAAATGAGCCTACCACCTGACCCAGTCATACCACTCCTGGCCATGTACCCACAAGAATCATCCTACTGCAAAGATACATGCAGAGCTATGTTTATTGAAGCTCTCTTCACAATAGCAAAGAGCTGGAACCAACCCAGATGCCTCTCAACTAAGGAGTGTTACATCTACACAATAGAGTTCTATGCAGCAGGAACTCAAAGTCATTATATTAAGGCAAGTAACACAATCCCAGAAAACCAAAGGTGAATGGTTTCCCTCCATTTGTGGCTGCTAACACCAAATCCCTAGTTGAAAGGCAAGCTGAGCAATGTTATTGTAATATATCTTTTTATCTGAAAGCAACTGTGCTGTTATAATGTGAATCTCTTAATGTGCTCTAGAATTAACTTACCACTCATTTTCAGACTTTTGAGGATTTTTTTTAAATTTTTGTTTTGAGGATTTTTAATACAGTCCAGATGAGGGCCCCAGGCTCATTTCAGCTCTTTCATTGCCAAACCTGGGCCAGGGACTGGTTCGGTTTCTCGTCTTTTCCTTGTCTGTGATGACCGGCTTCAGTGGACTTTGAACTTCACCTTTTCTTTGTTTTTCTTGATTTTGATGGACTTGGCCTCCTTTTACCTGCCTACGAGCAAAAAAGTCCTTGATTTCTTCAATTTTCCGAGGCCTGGTGACTGGCACTTTGAGCTAATGATGGCCCTAGCTGCAGATTCCCTGAGATTAACCTCCCTTCAGCACATACTCACAGGGGGAGACCAAATGTATTTCTTATGGAAATTCATTGGACAAATAAATTTCAGGAGAATATAAAATTTAAGTGGCCTATATCATGAGAAATTGCCAAGTAAATTCCACTTGTAATGAGCAAAAGGACACATTATAAGTCAGTTCTACTTTAATGCTAGAAGCATATGTTTTGTTAGGAATGTATAAAATACTGCATATTTTTAATTGATATGACAAATCTAATAAACAGGCATGATCCCTCAAGTATCTGTGACCATGGAGACCATACACAAGCAGTGGGAGAAAGACAAGCAATAGAAAGTGAAATGGAACCTTCAGAGTCAGCCGGACTTTAGGTAAAGCTAAGGAGTTAGGATATTTTCACAGGTATAACTGAAGTGAACTTTCCTGCCAGAATGAGAATCTCAGGTGGAACTGAAAGAATTTTAAAGTTTAGAAAATGTGACTTTATGCTTAGTACAGATTTTAGTATAGGTTATTAATGAAACACAAATATATTTCCAAAAGGAGTTCTATTTTTTCAAATGATTTTAGTGGCATGTTTGTTGCATACTGTGTGTAGGTAATATAAAGTTCATGAATGCATGCATGTATATATGTGCTGCTAAATATTTCTGTCTTCATATGCCAGAATGTAAGACATTAGTGGACAGCCATGATCTAAATCATTAAAGCTAAAGGTGACGTTTACAGTCTTTATTTTGCCCTTGTAATGAATAATTATTTCTACAAAATATGTACAAAATTATTTATTTTGTATAATTTTTATTTTGTTCTGTAATTTTTTTAATTCAAAAAAATTAATGAAAATTATGAACAAAATTTCAGTTTCCACTCAAATGAATTTTTAAGGGGAATAGTAATAACAAGATGTTTGATTTTATTTATTTGCCATATCTTCTCAATCATATAGAATTGTTGTTTATTTTTATAAAATTATAGAGTTCTAGTCATGGTATTTTTCTTTTCTAATTTTACTGTTGAATTTTGCATAATCAATCAATTCTGCTGTAAAAAGACCTATTTTGTAATTAAAACAATCAGAACAATATTTCATCCATTTTGACTATTATTCAAGCAAATTAAAATGAACTAACTAATTATTATAATAAGGGTAATTATGGTCATTATTTGGGCATCTGGTTCTAGTCTTTTTGTTTTATCCAACATTATGAATGTAAATACATTTATAAATCAAATTTTTACACTGAAATTTACTTCAATTATATAATTTAGAATTTCATTTATTTAACAAATATTTATAGAATAACAATTATGAGTCATTCACTGAGCTACATTCCTTGCATGTGCATAAATATTGTGTGCTTATTCCTGAAAGACAGTAGTAAGTGATATGCCGCTATAATGAGGTTGTACCATGGCTAACTACAGAATTGGAACTAGGGCACTGAACAGCCTCAGTCTAGCTCTGGATACTTCTGCAACATTTTCCGGGGAGATTAAAAGAAAAAAATACTTCCTGAAGGTGAAACTGTACATGCAAAATCACAGAGGTAGAAAACTAAGAATAGGAAGTCGAGTGTAGTGGTGTGGCCTTTAATCCCAGCCTTCAGGAGGTAGAAGCAGTGGGATTTCTGTGAGATCAACACTTGCTTGGTTTACTTCCAA
This sequence comes from Rhizomys pruinosus, assembly GCA_009823505.1. Taxonomy (NCBI): domain Eukaryota; kingdom Metazoa; phylum Chordata; class Mammalia; order Rodentia; family Spalacidae; genus Rhizomys; species Rhizomys pruinosus. Next base: position 208,097 of record VZQC01003561.1, read on the forward strand.
GTGGGCTGGGACTGGGGAAATCCTGAAAACCCAAAACAAGAAAGATAGAGGAAAAAATGTCCCAATGCAGATATTTTGGAGCCACGAATTTAGAGAATCAGATCCTGCATTTAGAAGTTTTGCTAGTTTGGGATTTTATTTCAAGGGTGTCATATGCAAAGACGTATTTTGTGTTAGTTAATATCAAGAGACAATGCTGACAAATTTGAATTTAGAGTCAGCATTCTGCTATCGGAACCAATATGGCAGAGGAGAGCACCAACAAGGTGAGAGGGCAAAGACTCACATTGTTGCCCGACCCAGGGCAGCAGGAGGAGGAGTTGGCAGGGAAGCGTATTGCCAAGAATGCAAAAGCAAGACAAAGCTAGGTTGGAGAGCCTCGGTGGATGAATTCAACGTTGCGAACTTTGGTGGGTGCTTAGATAAATATGGAGCTATGAGAAGAAAGGAAAATCCGGGTTGGTTACCTAGTCTCTGATTCAGCAAGTCAGCACATGTTACTAAGTGTAGGAGTAGAAAATCAGAAGTAAAATAAGAAAGTAAACCACGTATTTCTGAAGGCAATGTAAATATACTTCACAAAGGGAAAGGCGAAACATTGGCAAAATAAAGACTGTAAACGTCACCTTTAGATTTAATAGTTTAGATCATGGCTGCCCACTAATGTCTTACATTCTGGCATATGAAGACAGAAATATTTAGCACCACATATACACATGCATGCATGCATGAACTTTATATTACCTACACACAGTATGTAACAAACATGCCACTAAAATCATTTGAAAAAATAGAACGCCTTTGGGAAATATATTTGTGTTTCCTTAATAACCTATACTAAAATCTGTACTAAGCATATAGTCACATCTTTCTAAACTTTAAAATTTTTTTCAGTTCCACCTGAGATTTTCATTCTGGCAGGAAAATTCACTACAGTTACATCTGTGAAAATATCCTAACTCCTTAGCTTGACCTTAAGTCTGGCTGACGCTGAAGGTTCCATTTCACTTTGTACTGCTTGTCTTTCTCCGACTGCTTGTGTGTGGCCTCTACGGTCACATATGCTAGAGGGCTCCAAGATGATTCCTGTCTTGCTCTCTTCTCTCTCTCCACTCTTGAGGCTGCTCCTCTCATCCACTTTCATGCAGCCATCTTCTTGACTTTCTTGAGCCCGACACATTCTTTGGACAATTTTACCTTCCTCCTGTCCTCTGCTATACCCTAAACCATGTAAGCAATTTACATTATTTCAGTGTGTATGCCAATAATCTATCCAAAACTCTAGTCTTTTATTTTTTTCCCCAGAGATTCACAACCTTATGTCTAAATAGGTGATCACTACTTAAAAGATTAATTTAGAAGTACACATACACAAAAAAATACACACCCAAACATACTAATAAATTAAATACCTTTAATGCAAGAGGATCTTTAATGAGGTAACATTAAATGTTCCTAACCAATCCATTCTACTATCTTTTCTTCTACCAACTCGAAAATTCTTCCTTAAGTCACATTTTCAGTGATCAACTTGCTTCTTTTTTTAAAATTGTATTTATTTTTATATTTTGTGTGTGAGTGTATTACCTGCATGTGTGTATGCACACCTGTGTTGTGCAATGCCCCTGGAGATCAGAAGAGGGTATGGGATCCCCTGGAAGTGAATGCTGGGAATCAAGCCCAGGTACTAAGCAAAAGCTGTCAGTGCTCTTAACCACTGAGCCATCTCTCCAGCACCAATCAACTTGCTTCTTACACTAAAGACAAAACAAGATTAGGAAAGACAGCTCAGTGGTAAATAGCACTTACTGCTTTTCCAAAGAACCATAGTTCAGTTACCAGCATCCATGTCAGGCAGCTCACAGCTGCTCTATGAGCAGATGAATTCTTTTGGTCTCCACAGGCACCCACACACATGGTATATACATAAACATATAGACATATGCGTAAGTAAAAGTAAAAACAAGATTAAGAAGAGACAAAATGAGCAACTATTGCAACCGAAATCATCTGAGTGTCAACTAATTCAACAAATCAACCAACCCAACAGAGCCAGGAGTGGTATATGTGTTTATGGTCACAGCACTTGGGAGGTGGAGACAGGAAGATCAGAAGTTCAAGGTCACTCTCATCTGCATAGAAAGTTGAGACCAGAATGCGCTACACAAGACCTTTCTCAAAAACAAAGGAAACAAAAATGCTAAGTGTTCTCCCTCTTGTTGCAAAGTTTCCTCTGACCTACCTCTCTCCATCTCTACCTATAGGTAGTTTCCATGGAACCCAGTCTCTTATAATTATACAAGCACTTAGTGTCTAAAATTTTCCTGGGTCCCCATTTCTACCTTTGTGACTTTGCATGTATGGTTTCACCTTCAGGAGAGATTTTTTTTTCTTTTAATCTCCCTGAAAAATGTTTCAGTAGCATCCAGAGCTAGACTGCAGCTGTTCAGTTCCCTAGTTCTAATTCTGTAGTTAGCCATATTACTCATTTACTACTGTCTTTCAGGAATAGCCAAACAATATTTATGAACATGCAAAGAATGTAGCCCAGTGAATGACTCATAATTTATATTCTATAAATGTTTTTTAAATAAATGAAATTATAAAATATTATATAATATAAGTAAAATTTAGTATAAATTCATCATATTCCTGCTAGTTTGAACTCTTGATATCAGCCCCAGACTGTAACATGACATCAAGAAGAGGTTGCAGGCAGTAAAGTCATTGAAGAACCTAGAATGTGTGTTTTAGGGGCATGATGGTGAGGGTGGGTCAGTACATATGAGGGGAAGTTGAACAGAAAGGCTATAATTTCATAACAAGAGCCTATCACAATGTTTTTCATGAAGGACTGTGGAGAGACATGTGGGTCTCCGCTTAAGAAATCATTAACAAGAATGAATAAACTTTACAGGAGACTGGATAGATAAGAAATCTGAGTTGTAACATGGTTGTTTATTAGAAGGTATTACTTGTGGAACATGCTGGAACATGGAATATAATGACAGTGACTTTAAATAACATTATCTTCATTGAAATCTACTGTTGAGCATATGTAATTTTAAAATCCTGCAACAGCTCTTGGATTAATCCCAATGGTGAAAAAAAATTAAAGGAATAAATAGGAAAGTTTTGCAATTCAGTCTGTGAGTACTTGTTGCATGGCTGGAACGCATCTCTTCTTTCTCATTTCTACATTCCTCTCATCACTCAGGAGCCAAAGTGAATGCCACACAGTTGATCTGCATGAAGAACAATTCAAATTTGGCAGCAGGGCACCAGAAGGGTTTAAGAGATTTTAGTTACCAATGTGCACAGTGAGCTTTCATAGCCTGAGTATGAAAGCAAAATTCAGGAATCACCTGATTGATTATGACTAGATGTCATGAGGTACTTAACTTACTTGGGCATAGCCTGGTCAGTTGGCTGCCTGTCAGTGTCTAAAACTTAGCTATTTTTTGTGACAAAGTAAACTCTTATTTTTGTTACATGCTAAGTTAGGTTGTATTTTTAATCTAGGAACTCAAACTACAGAAATAGCCTTAGAGTAATGGCAATCTCCATATAAGCAGAAATATAATTAAATGTATTTTTAATTCCATATTCCAAAGAGAAAGTTAGTAATGTGAGAGGAAATAATGGAAGTAGTGAAAGAAAAGGAGCATAAAATTATGTATATATTTTAAGTAAAATCTACCTGGTGGGGTTGCTTTTAATAAAATTCTTAGTATCTCTATTTTATAAATCAAACCATTGATTACTGGAGAGTTTAAATTTCCAAAGGACACACAATTAATATAACTTGTAATAAATGTGGTTTCAACCCAGTTACTTGATTTCAAAATGGTTTCTATCTAACTTGATTTTAAAAAGGTTTCATAGCTAACTCCTCTCTACAAATCATATGCAAAATAACATCAGTTACCCATAGGGATACGTGTGAAAGAATATGCTTTCTAAAGTTTATTCGACATGATGATTTCTTTAAAGTTATAAACATTTAACTTTGCAGTAGTTGCATTTTGATAACTTTTTAATCCCAGCAATGTTGAAATCATCCATGTTAGGTGCTGAGCATCTAAGCATATATATATGTATTTCTTGCTCTCATTTTTGTCTCCATATTTTCACTCAATTTCCAGGACATCATAGTGCAGCAGAAAGAGCACATAATTAGACACAGAAACACTATGAGACCCACGTGCACATTTCCTAGCTGCAGAATATACTAGTCCCTTTGTGGGTCTGTTTTCCTGAAGAATAGCACCTCCCAGGTTTATGGTCAGAATGTGTCAGTGTATATCACTGAAGATGTTTCCAAATGGGAGTATGTATGGAATTCTGCTAGCAGTGACTGCACTGGATGCATTGTTAAAGGGGTGGGGTTTATGGTCCTCTAAGTTGTCATGCTCTTCCTCCTCTTTTCTTTATTTTCATGATTATAGTTCCTAGTTATTGAGCATTTTGTAATTCTAGCAGAATTCTAAACATTTGGCCTAGAAAGTGCTTGTTTTCTTTGCAACCACTCCATAAAAATTATTAATATCTCTATTTTATAAATAAAACCATTGATTACTGGAGAGCTTTAATTTCCAAAAGACACATAATTAATATGTAATAAATATGGTTTCAACTCAGTTTCTTGATTTTAAAATTGTTTCTGAGGTGTAGCATCTAAAAATACACCCGAGATAATTTAATCAGAAGGAAATTTTAACATGGGATGCGTATGTTGTTGGCAGAAATTCTTCTTTATAATGCTTCCATCCAAATATCATAAACTATCCTACTCCTGAGATTAAAGATATTTTAATATATCAGTCAGATGTGGTGGTGCATGCCTTTAATCCCAGCACTCGGGAGGCAGAGGCAGGCAGATCTCTGTGAGTTCAAGGCCAGCCTGGTTTACAGAGCAATTTCCAGGCCAGCTGGGATACAGGGAGATCTTATCTCAAAAACACCACAAAAAAAGATATTTTAATATATCCAATTTTACTTATATTTTAATTTTTTATTTTTTATTTTTTATTTCATCATTATGTATTCATGGACTGTGTTGGGGATTCCCTGGTTGTAACAATAATTCTATAGCCCCAATCATAAAACAGTACAGAATTTGATAGCAAATATGCTTCTCACTTGAAAAGTGTCTTTGCATTTGGGGTCTGTTATAGATGAATCATAGCAAAACTGTCATAAAATGTTTACTATGCTGAAACTCTTCATAGAGAAAAAACAGTATCATTTGTATCTGTGTGTGTCAAAATGGAGCATCTGGATTTTTTTCTCCTTACTTTTCCTGTAAAATCTCTATCTCTCTCTGTCTCTCTCTCTCTCTGTCTCTCTCTGTCTCTCTCTCTCTCTCTATATATATATATATATATATACATATATATATATGTATATATACAAAATGAAAATACATAAATTATATACCATCGTATTTTTCCCTGTATTAATCACACTGTGGGGGATCCCTAGACCATGTCAGGTATTTGGCTTCTTCTACTCAGCCAAAGTAGTAATTTTCCATTGGGCCCCCTCTCAATGTCAGTGGGTCAGTCGTAGGGAAGTCAGTTTAACTTTAATCATGAAATGTTCCGTAAACAGGATGTTCCTTGAACCCTAGTGTTGACTAATCCCAATGATTTGTATCAGCATGTTTGTTCCTTTATGCAACATTGTTGCAAACACTTCCTCTTACGCCTTACACCTACCCTTTATATTCTGTGTATGAACCTGCAGTAAACGAGACTTGATCAGAACCTGTCTTGTCACCATTCCTTGCATCTCTTTTCCCTTCCCCTCACTCCTTCTCTTCCAGACCCCCGTTGACTGACCCGCTGGAGGGTCATTACACTACTGAGAATATTTATTTGCACATTTGATATTATACACATTATATATAAAATTACTCTGGGTTTGATATCTTAAAAGTTTTCACCAGAATTAATTTGATTTTCAGCACAAGGTAGGATTTCAGGCTTATAAAAGGAAGTTCAAATGAAACAGCAGATAACTTTGTTAGAAACATGAAGAATATGTAGATAACAGTTTTCTTATGAATCCAAGATGGTTTCTGTACCACTAGGGAGGTGCAATATAAAATAGAGAGGAAAAACTTATATAAATCAGAAGAATAGGGCAAGATATTTGATCTAGAAAGTTTAACAATACTTAGTCTTATCAAAGTTTGCCAAATATATTAATACTTATGTATTTTATTGTGGGACTGTGTCTTGAGTAAGTAGTCTCAAAAACAAAACAAAACAAACAAACAAAAAACAACAAAAAATCCATAGACCAATGTCTTAGAAATTCAAAAAGTACACCATCACTTCAAACCTTATTTTAAAAATTTATGTTATTTTTATTTCTGTGTATGTGGGTGTGCCTGCATCCAGATGTGTGTGCTGCATGCATCCAGATGCCCTTGGAGGCCAGAAGACTTTACATTTCCTGGAAGTGGCATTAGAGCTTGTGATCCATCTGCTATGTATGAGTACTGGGAACTGAACCTGCGTCCTCTACAAGAGCAGTAAGTGCTCTTAACCACCGAGTCATCTGTTCAGCCTTAAAGTACACCATTCTTATTTATTCACAAACCTTTCAAGCAGATCTCCGGTATCCTTAAAGTATATCTTATTCAGCATAAACTCTGTTTAAAATAGAAAGAAAAATCCACTTTGTTCTTTCCTTTGCAAAATTGGGCTATAAAAGCAAGACTGTAATTTACAATGTTGTGTTTTATATATTATTGTGTGTGTCTATGTGTTCACACAGGCCATGAGCATGCATGTGGAAATCAGAGCACACCTGGCAAGAGTTAGTTTCCTCCTTCTACCATATGGGTCCTAGGGATAGAAGCTAGGTTGTCAGGCTTCATGGCAAGTGCCTTTACACAATGAACCATCTCACAGGCTCATGACGTTATGTGGTAAAATTCCTAGGACTTTGAAGTTCCGTTCAAAATCATGGATTGCTTACTTTCACAAATCCTTTGCCTGTTAAAATTTGTATGAAGCAGACTGTTATTGGTTTAGGCTACAGTTGAACCAAATCTTTTTATTTTTTAATTTTTAAAATTTATTTTAGTATGTGTATGAATGTACTGTCTGCATGCAGGTTTGTGCACCCGTGTCGTGTAATGCCCGGAGGTCAGAAGAGGGTGTCGGATTCCCCTGGAACTGGAGTTACAGATGGTTCTCAGACGCTATGTGGGTGCTGGGGATCGAACCCAGGTCCTCTGCAAGAGCAGTCGGCTCTCTTAACCGCTAGGCCATCTCTCCAGCCCCTGAACCAAATCTTATCTGCTCTGGTGAGCCTTTACACCCCAATCACGGTAATTATACAAATATATGAGTCATGTGTATGAAGAGTAATATAAAAATACCTAAATTCTAAGCAACATATTTAATGTGCTCCAGTTCCCTATTAGAGAATCACTTAGTTTGAATCCTTTATTCACAGTATTAGGTTAACCAAATATTTTCGAAAGTTTAAGCATTCCTTTGCTTCTGATATTCCAGCTCAAAAGTTTCCCGGATGCTTTCTTGGCATTTCCTCTGCTCATTCCTGAAACTGTGGGCTGGCAGCCATGAGTTTTATGGCACAGACTAGAGCAAACAGATACGAAGACCAAAGGTGATAGAACTTGGAAGACTTCGAAGAGAAGCCAATTTGTCTCAAGCTTGCAATTGTTTCTTTTTATCTATATTTAATGCAAAGTCTTCCCCTTATTAAAATAAGTGCTCTACTGCCATTATGTGAAAGTACATCAGAACTATCTGCCAGATCATTGGGCTGTTGGTCCTCTGGGATTCATGATTGCTTCCAAATAGCAACATTTACTTTGCTGTCACTGGAAAACATAAGTAAGCACCAAGATAATGCATCTTCATATTGAGAAATTAGCTAAAACATCTGGATAATCTTGCCAAGCATATGTAAAAAGACAGAGGGAGGCATGGAAGGAAGGGAGGGAGGGAGGGAGGGAGAGAGAAAGGAGGGAAGAAAGAAGGAAGGAAAGATTTTTTTCTCATCCCCCTTATTTTCCAGTTCATTTTCTGGAGGAGGGTAAAAATGGCTTGATATCCCTCTTTAACTATCTAGCTAATAACACAAACCCTCCAAATAGTATGGATGAAAGAAGAAAAAATAATCTTCCAGACCATGAAAGCTTCTTCCTTCCATCATTCCGAGAGTCACTACACATCTTAGAGCTCTTTGGCCACCTTTTGCCCTCTTGGCTGATGACCAACTCAAGATGCTCAGTGCATCCCACTCACTAAATGAGACCTGCACAACCTTAGGAATCAATTTGTTTCCATGATGTTTTCCAGCTACTTTATTGAAGAGTTTGGGATCGTGGGTTAAGTACACTAACCTCTGTAAAAACTAACTGAGGTTTAAATATTCTCACAGAATATAGTTTAAAATGGGCATCTGATTCCCAGTTATAAATTTAAGGTGAAAATGAATCTAAGGAAAGGTCAGAATTTTGGGAGAAGCTTTTAATTTGGATTAAAATCAGAAATAGTTTGTGCCTGGTTTGGTGAAGAGTTTTCTTAAATATAATTGATTTAAAAAACAGAAATAAGCAATCTGGGTAAGGCTCTGTTGGTAGGTGACAGAAAAAAGAAAAAAAAGCTCTGTGATATTGATGCTCCTCCCCAGCCTTCAGAATGAATATTCTTAGTTGTAAGTCATCTGTTTTTCACAGCATATATTTAGCTGTATCATAATTGGTGTTGCTTTAATGTCTGTGCTAAAATTTTATTCAGTGTTTTACATGCCCTCAGGAACTACAGCTATTATTAATAACAGGTAAACTCAAAGGTGAGGTGTGGCTAAATGTGCTTCATCTTCTAGTGTGTATTTCATGGAAATGAGATGTGTTCTCTTTACAAGAGCTCAATGAAAAGAAATCTCCCACTGTTTTCCTTTTCTTGGAGAGTTTACTGTGTTGATGTGGCAGGCCTTTTGATCAGATTATTTTACAGGAACACAGAGGTTATGGATTTATTGGGGAGCTTTTTTCAATTTCCCTCCTCACCCCCTTTTTTGTTCCCCCCTTTGTTTATTTCTCTCTTAAAAGACAGTATTCTAGTATCTTTTTGAAGTTAAAATGTGCCCAGTCCACAAGTTAAGAATGACAAAACAGCAATTTTTATTACAGTTATTTGTTATTTTCGTGTGTGCTTCATATGAGTGTATACTTGCACATGTGCCACAGTGTACATACGGAGGACAGAGGATAGTTTTTCTCTTTTAACTATGTTGTGTTGGTGATTTAACTCAGATTGTTAGGCTTCATAGCAAGTACCTTTACCCACTGAGCTGTCTCACAGGCCCAAAACAAAACAGTTTTTACAAAATAAGCATGAAATCTTCTCAAAAAATATATTTGGACCCCAGTGCCAATCATTAAAAAATTTCTGAATCATTGCAAATTAATAAGGCTTGCTCTTTCAGTCCCATCCTTTTGAGATCTGAGATTCCTCAACAGAGGAGCAAACTTTAAAGTTTAATTAAGAAAGAGACTCAACACAGCAGTGAGTCTAGGGAATTACTTTTCCATAATTATTTCCTTCATTCCCATAATTTGTAGGAGAAATACTTGAAATGTGAAGGAGAAAGTAATTAATGTGAGCTAGATTTAGATATTTGTGTTAAATCAGATCTACATTACCAGTACTCCACCTATGAACATTCCCAATAGCTGGTGCATGATTATTCAATCTACCCATTGCTTTGGTAACTAATAATCCTTTTGCCCTTAACATACTCAGAAGGAAAAGTATCCGAACATTAATCCTGTCCTAACAAAGTATAGTGAGTCGGGAGGGAGGATATAACTGGGCCTTGGGAAAACTGAGTTAGCTTTCCATTTGAAAACAAAGCCAAGAATAACTCGTACATATGACACAGGACATCTAAATCACCTGCATCATTACTTCAGGATACTTGAGGGAACGAAGTGCTTCAACTCAGTTTTAGAAAAATAATATTGACAACATACTCCTCCAAGGAATGAGAATAATGCTATCTTTCTCTCTCATAATAATGTCAAAAGTTACGTTCAAAAGGCACTGAATTGAAAATGCAGTCAGGTTCTGAAGACTGTTCAGTCAGCTGTCATGTCAGGAAGTCTTCTAGGAACACATCTTCCCAGTGTTGTGATAAGTAGTGAGCACACACAAATATCAAAGTCTGATTTGTTCCAAAGCTCAAAATATAATTTGCATTTAGTTAGCAATCATTACATTGCATTACATTAATTTGATATTATGTCAATTATACATGAATATTTTTTGCTATTTTATATTATGTTCAAGTTGCAGAATCTATGTATATATGAAGTATATGCCAGTATGCACTTGTGTCTTTTTCTACTATATACTGAAGGTTTCTTTCCCCTTAAAATTCATGTGTGGAAATCCTAACTGCTTATGTGAGGGTGTTAGGCAGTGTAGCCTGAATTCTCTGGAGTGGGATTCTCATGTCAGAGAAGAACTGTCTTTCATTATCTACCATGGGAAAATAAGCAACAAAATGAATATAAATGAGTTTGCATACCTGGAATAGACAACAAATCTGCCAGTGCCTTGATCTGGGTTTTCCAGGCTCCAGACCTGTTTATAAGCCAGTTAGCATGTTGCTATGCAAGTCTGTACAGACCCGACTCTCCATACACATGTTTACATACATGAAAAATACATTTGAAATATTCCATTTAAAGATTAATCTCAGAAGTTTATGAAATATCATGAAGTTTAGGACATGAACTCTTTTCAGTTAATCAACCTAGGACATTGCCGTGGATTAAAATTAAAATAATATTGCTCAACTATGGATAATGCATTCATGAATTAATTTTAATAAGTTCCATTAATAGAATTCAGTGACAGTAAATTTAAGTTGGGTATGTAATTGTAATAAATGTTAAAACTAATTCATTAGTTATAAAACCCATCTTTTATAAATTTTAAGGATTGAGAAAATTGACCATGTTTTGCCTTGCAAGCTTCCTTTATCCCAAAGGAAGCACAATAGAGGAACTTGGGGAGAAACACAATTTTTAATTATCCTTTACTGTTTAATTTATCACTCTCTGCTGCCCAGAATGGATTAATTCAGATTCAATATGAAATTCAGAATTTTTTTTGCTATCACCTCAGCCCTGACAGGGCAGGAATCTCCTTCTACTGGAGACCAGGTCTCCTTCTACTGGAACACCAGAATTGGGGGCCTGTGCTAGGCCTCAAATTCCTTTGCTCTGTGGAAAAACCATTGTGGGACAGCCTCCATTTGATTTGCTATCTACCTCTTCTAGTTAGTGCATGCTTTAAGATTAGAACTTGAGTACATCATTACCAGACTGTCCTTATTTTTACCAGGATTTATGTCTGCTCTTAATGGCTAAGTGCCGCCCTCTCCCCCCACAAGGTTATTAGTTCATTCATCTCTTGGAGCTGTCTCTCACAAGTTTCTTTGTGAAGCACATCCCTGCCTTTTTTTGCAGGTTTTTCTGGGCTACATGCTCTCTCTCTCTCTCTCTCTAATATATATTATATATATATATATATATATATATGTGCTTAAACAAAGACAGTAAAGGGGCTTTTGCCAGGGAAGAGAGAGAAACTTTGCCATAAACAGAGATTCTGCCTTTAGAACCTGTAGCCTTAAGAACCTGCAGAGATTTTGCTCTAAGTAGACACTTTTGCTCTAAGTAGAGATTTTGCCATAAGAACCAGTATCAATTTTGCCTAAGATGAGATTTTTGCCTAAGAAGAACTTTGCTGTATAAGATTTTCCCTTAGAATAAAGAAACTTATTTGAAAACTTATTTATAACTTGTGTGATGCATATTTAATGAAATCTTTAGTGGCTCCAGCCTCCCAGGAACTTTGCCAGAGCAAGTTTCACAAACAGTCTCCACAGTGACTCACAGAGACCAGGAGTGGGAAATGAGGCTCCCACAATCCTTTTTTTTTTTGTCCTTTTGAGACAGGGTCTTCCTGTAGCCCCAGCTGGCCTGGACCTTGCTTTGTAGACCAGGCTGGCCTTGAACACAGAGATCCACCTGCCTCCGCTTCCTGAATGCTGGGATTAAAGGCATGCGGTACCATGCCCAATTTAGGCATTTTCTTAGAGCTTCAGAAAACTACCAAGTCTGGCATCTCCATAATTTCCTAAAATATGGCATGACTTCATTTTCATTCGGTACATCAATACGAAGTATGAATTTGTTTACAATGTGAAAAAGATTTTGTCTGTTCTTTATATAAATATGTCAAAATAGTAGAACCAATGTGTGAATGTTTTCATTAGCTGGTGCCTCTGTTAGTCATGTTAACAACTAAATGCTTTATTTTCTTATGTTCACATTTGCTCAGTTGGATCCTTGATATTTTCCTATAGTAGTAACTTAACACATCTCACTTTCCAAAGGTCTATGTTTTAGAAACAAATTATATTTTATGTTATCAATTATTTTTTATTTAAATTTAAAACTTCCCTGGGAAAATAATGAAGACATAAGGAAAATGTTAAAATTGTCCCAGTAATAATGCTCATATCATCATATGGTCACAGCAAAAAGGATCCAAAGTGGAATTCCCCGGTATTTTGAACCAAAATGTGAACTTTCCTAAAAGTGGAAAAATTACCACCTAGGGGGTGTGTATTTCTTTTTTTTTTTTTTAGAATATTGTTTCATTTGCAATGAAGCATGACCAAATCCACATTCTACCCCCCTCAATTCTCCTCAAATCCTCCCCACACAGCCCTCTCCCAACTTCATGTCATTCTTTTTTTCCTTTTTATAATTAATTAATTAATTAATTAATTATTTTTTTGGTCTTTTTGAGACAGGGTGGGGGTGTGTATTTCTGAGTGTAGTTTTCCTATGAGATCATTCACTACTCTTACTCTGTTAAAAGACAGAAAGGTAAGTTAAAATACCCAATTGTGAAGTTTTCTATTCACAAATAACATGGTCTTATTTCTTGGCTGCATACTTATGATTCAGGCATAGTTTCCACCTATAAATAAGACAACCAAAATGATCATTTTACATGTGACTTACACTCCAAGGAATAAAGAAAAATGAGGGAGTCAGGGAGAGAAAGACAGAGAGAGAGAGAGACAGAGAGAGAGAAAGAGACAGAGAGAGAGAGAGAGAGAGAGAGAGAGAGAGAGAGAGAGAGAAACAGACTAAAACTATATGAAATGATAAAGATATCTGCTTACATGTGGTTTTCAGGGAAGATGGAGAGATGAGACAGGACCTGGGAAAGGATGGTACTGTGTAACTGATGATTAGGGCACTACAGTATGTGGATTTCAAAATATAATGTCTACATTGAACTTAACATGCTGAATCATGTTTTTATTGCTTCTAGGAAAAGACTATTAAAGATAGGGTATGACTTATTTGGATCATAGAGATTCAGTCAGTAAATAAAGATTAATCACTAAAATTCTCTGCATATATACCACCTCTATTTGGACCTAAAACTTAACATGTGAAATTAACTCATGAACAAGTTAATATAATGCATAAATTCTTAGTTCTATTTTATTTTTTACTGTGTTATTTTAGTTATACATATTTGTGGGTTACTACATGATAATTTAATAAGTGTACAAAAATCTATCATGATCAGATAATGGATGCTATGATTCCAATTGTTTAAAGTTAATTTTTTTAGATTACAGCATAATCTTTGCACATGTTCAAAAGGTACTGTGTGATAGTTTAATACAGACATACAATATCCACTCACCCAAACAAGGTAACATGGGAATCTCATTAGTACACTGTTCCTGTGATTTTTGAAATCCTCTCTTCTAGTTACTCATCCTGCTTCACCATAGAATGGTAGAGATTATTCTGCTTCACACTTTTGTTTACTATTAAATCTTTATCCCAATCTCATCCCAGCCCCTAATGATGATAGATCTACATTCAGATAAAAGTTTTTTAGAATGCACAAACAAGAGAGAATGTAAGACATTTGTCTGTCTGTGTCTGTTTACTTAACATTTTATCTTCCATTTTCCTCCTTTTGCCACAAGTTATAGGATATTATTACGTTTTTTTTTCTTCCTGTAGCCCCAGCTGGCCAGGAACTCACAGCGTAGATCTGGCCAGCCTTAATCTCACAGAAAGCTGCTTTCCTCTGCCTTTCAAGTGCTAGGATTCAAGGCCTGTGCCACCATGGTGGCAGATATCTTCCTTTTAGTGGTCAAGTGCATACATCATATTTGCTTTATCCATTCCTCTATTAATAAGCATATATCTTGATTTCATGTCTTACTATCTTAGTTTCATCTCTGTTGCTATGTCAAAAATATTCTGACAAAAACATCTTAGGAGACAAAGGATTTATTTTATCTCTCAATTCCAGTCTATCATAGCAAGAGGTCCAAGCAGCAGGAACTTGAAACAACTGGTCACATTGTATCCACACTCGAGAACAGTGAGAAATGAACAGACATAGATGGGTGCTTAGTGCTCTGTTGGTTTCTTCTAATCTTACAGTGCAAGGCCTCAAACCAGAGAATAGAACCTCCCACTTTCAGCTTGGGTCTTTCTACATCAATTAAGATACTCTGGTCAATTCTGGCTGTCAGTCCAAGTCAACAGCTCCAGAGAGAGTGGACTGTTTTACCTCTCATCCACCTGTGCCCCTTTTCTAAGCCTAGGGAACAACCTGCGGAAGAGGGGGCGTGGTAGAATGTAAGGGCTGCGATTGGGGTGAATGGTGAAACTACAGCAATGTAGTCTGGACACTCATTTGATCAACTTGATTGAACAAACAACCTGTCACCCCCCACTGGATGGTGGGGCTGTAGGTGTTTGGGCACAACAGCCTGCAGATAGGTTTTGCATGAAGGATGCTTGTACTCATGGATTATCACTTATAGTTAAAAATGAAAAAAAAAAACTGAGAGAAAGATGCAGGACAGTTATGGCAGAATGCATGATCTGGGATGGGGTGGGGGTGGGGGGGAGGGAAAGGGAAATAAGCCTGAACTGAATTGGAAAAAATGTATGAAATGCACAAAGCATCAATAAAAACTAATTTAAAAAAAAAAAAAGATACTCAACAGCAGTCCCCCATGTCGGAATGAAACTTTGCTTGGCTTGAGGAAAGAACTTGTAAGACCTGTCCGGAGAAACCTTTGAAAATTATCTGTTATCTCTGTGCACATTTCAGTTGTCTCTGTGAGTTATCTGTAACTCAGGAAGGTCAGGGACATTACAATGTTTTGTATCTCTGAAAAGTTCCAGGACCCGATAGCCCCTTCCCTTGAGCAGAATGTCACACCTCTAGTTTACCTGTTCCACAAACAGGAGCTCTGCAGCCCCCCATTAGAGCCAAGGTGGCTTGCCCTTCCGTTCCGCCTGCCCCCCACTCCCTTGCCCAGAGCACAGTAAACTTTGGTATGTAAACACACTGCTGACATGAATAAATGAAAGACTCTATTCTCCCGGACCTTGCCCTCTGAGTCCGTCTTTTATTGTCTTTCTATTCCCTCGGATAACTTTCATGCAGTCCCCTCCCACCTCCTTGCCAGAGCTAAGCCTAGAGACTGTTGGCGGGCAGGCAGGAGACAATCTTGAAGCTTGCAGTCCTGGGGAGCTACCAAATCTGGTTGAAGAGAGGGAAGAAGATTGTGTGGATAGCAGCCACACATGTGACTAAAGGACTATCAGATGATTATTAAACTCCTACACTCCCACATCTCTCATTGAGACTCTCTTCCTAGTTGATTCTATGTTGTATCAAATCTGTAATTTTAACTAGCCATCACACTTGCCTATTATAAACAGCTCAACAATAGTTGGGGGCATGTGGCTATCAACTTGTTATGCTGATATGCACAAAACAGGTCCATGAATTCTTTGCCAATTTATTCTCCACTAAGGTATCAAAAACATACAATAAATAGAGCTGGGGAAATATTTGCATTCAGAAGATTAAAAATTTACCCATATTCCCTATGCAAATATAAGTCAAAAGCGGATCAAGTATCTCAGCATAAGACCTGAAATATGAAACTGCCAGAAGAAAACATAGATGAAATCCTTCTAGATGATGCTGGGAAGCTTTTTAAATTTTTGATAACACCCTAAAAGCATGAGAAGCAAAGGTTAAAACTCAACAGTGAGGTTATTTCAAACCAGGAACTTTCTAAATAGAAAAGGAAATAGTCAATGGACCTATAAACCTACATAGTGGAAGAGTGTTCTTGGAAATGGCATGACGAAGGATTAAAATACTGAGTATATAAGAAATTAAGAGCTCAGTACATTAGTTACTTTTTGTTGCTGTGGTAAATCACCATGAGCAAAAGACTTAAAGAAAGCAGTTATTTTGCTTATGGTTTCAGAGGAAGAATCTGAGATGCCAAGGGAGTCAGGCTGTAGGTGGCCGAGAAATCTTATTCCCATCTATATTCAGGAAGTCAAATGAACTAAAAGTAAGATAAGGTATAAGCTCTCAAATTCTACTCCCAATGCTGTACTTCCTCCAGCATGGCTCCAGCCCCTAATGGTTCCATAACCTCTGTAAACAGCACAATCCTGAGGACATTTCTCATTCAAAGTACCATACTCAGTAAAACAAGACAAAAAACCCACAAACAATAGAATTTTAAATGGGAAAATTATAGGATTACATATTTGTTCAACAGTAAATTCAAATTTGACAAATTAATGTTAACCATGAGGATTAACAAAAATATAAATAAAAACCATGATGACATAGTATCTCTCTTCCATTGGAACAGTTGTCAAAATTGTAAAATGACAGAATTAATCAATAAAAACATACAAGACAAAAAAAGATGTACAATAATATGTACATGTAAAAATGTAAAGAAATCAGAGTGCTAATTATGGGAAAGTAAATGAAGCCATATAGTGGTTATTCAGTAATACTTCCATGAGTTCCTAGAACTCTTTAACAAGTGTTATGTCCTGAGAAAATTAAACCAGCATGCTTAATATACATCTGAACTTCCATATTCGTTACATCTCTACTATTCACATTAGGTATGAAATAGAAGCAAATAGTCTATGAACTGTTGAATGGATAAAGAAAAATTGATTGAAGGAAGGAAGGAAGGAAGGAAGGAAGGAAGGAAGGAAGAAAGGGGAAGGGGAAGGGGAAAGGAAGGGAAGAGAAGGGCTACTGACAAATAAAGAAAACCCCTGGCATGATGGCACACACTATAAATACCAACACTCTGAAGGCAGAGGCAGAAAGATTTTGTGAGTTCAAGGCCAGGTTGGTTTAAACAGTGAGTTCCTGCCCAGCCAGGGTTAAATAGTGAAACCCTATCTTTAAAACAAAGATGAAGGAAATTCTGTCATTTCTTGAAAATCCTATCATTTCTGAGTGGACATCATTGTTGGCATATGATCTCATACATCAAATGTGAAAATTCTGATCTCATAGAAGTGAAAATTTGTACAATGATTACCAGAATCTGGGGCTGTGGGGGCTTAGGTGGAGAAATGATGGTTGTTAAGACAATTAATTTATAATGAGACAGGAACAAGCAGTTCTAGTTTTCTATTGCTGGGAAGGGTATCTGTCATTAAAAATAATGTATGCTGGGCGTGGTGGCACACGCCTTTAATCCTAGCACTCAGGAGGCAGAAGCAGGCGGATCTTTGTGAGTTGAAGGCCAGCCTGGTCTACAGAATGAGTTTCAGGTCAGCTGGGGCTACAGGGAGACCCTGTCTCGAAAAGAAAAAAAAAAAAAAAAAAAAGTATGTATTTCAAAAGGATTTTGAATGTTTCCAAGATAAAGAAATTATACATAAAATATTTATATCCTTATTTAACTATTATGCAATGTTATGTAATAGTGTTTATGCATTACCTAAAATGGATGTAATTAAAATTGAAAAGAAAATACACTTGCCACATGTGAACCTTTGTATCTTCCAAGTTTGTCCTTCCTGTGGTCTTATGTATCCAAGAATGAGTGGTAATTCTATTTAGTCTCATGGTTTCTTAGGAGAGAATATTGGAAGTCCTTGCCAAGTATTCTGTATTTCCTCATATCTCATTTATTAACCCACCCTCAGACTTTTATCTTCAAGAGATAGGCAAGAGCTGATCATGTCTCTCAACTTGTGCAACTGCCCCTACTTCCAATCATTTCTCATGTCAGTTTTTAAATACTATTTTATTTTATTTTGTTTTATTATATTTTATTTTTTGTAAATGAATGCATTGCAACCTGAGGAGGTCAGAAGAGGGCATCAGATCCCTGGAACTGGATTTACAGATGGTTGTTAGCTGCCATGTCAGTGCTGAGAACTGAGCTTGTGTCTTCTGCAAGAGCAGGCAGTACGTTTAACCACTGAGCCATCTCTCTAGCCCCAGTTTTTTTTTCTTTTTTAAGCAGTCTCCTAATGGTCTCTCTCCTTCTAGCCATGAACATCAGCAGTATATTTCCAGAACTGCAGCCAAATGATGTTTTAAATAATGCAAGCAAGTGCCTATCATTCTTTTTGCAAACTTACAGATTTCTTCCTCTCAACTCAGTCTAAAATCTTTTTAAGATCTACAAGGAAGTAAAGAATATTATTTTCCTTTTTCCTATCTACTCATTTTCTATCACTGTCGTCCTAGCTTAATCTCCTCTGAGCACACTGCCTTCCAGATTTCTTTTGTAAAACCCAAGACTATGTCCATCTCGCACACTGTGTTTTCCATTTATGAAACTGAAAACTCTTCCTCAAAGCAACTGCATAACCCAGTCATCATATACTTCATGAATATATTTAAGACTCCTTTCATAATACATTACAAAGTGGCTTTAACCTAAGTTTGTCTAAGTTGGATTTAAAATCAAAGCATTTCAAATCAAAGCATTTCAGACTAAGAAGTCATTCAACATTCCAGATAACAGTCAAAAACACATATTCCCCAAGAATAAATACACTTGCTACACATAGCCTGCAACAAATTTGAAATTTTGGTTACTCTTGATCTGATAATTCACCACACCAATTCCCAGAGTTCAAGCATAATTGTATTACAGTATGAGAATACACATTATAACCAGTCAAGAAAGGAGACACCTAAGGCAAGGTCTCTTTTAGGAGATTTAGAATAAAAATGTCTTGTCTTCAGAGATCAGTCACTATCCTGTCAGTCATGGCAGTGACCAAGAAGTTCACCTGAGCTGTGTCTGTGTTGCTTGTTTTTATTTTCTATTATAGCTCTGAGTAACTGCCTTGTTGCTCATGTGGTTGCACTCAACCTTCATCTGTTTCCCTTGGCTGACACGGCAGTAGAAATCTCAACTCTTCAAACATATATTAGATCTTTTCTTCAAAGCCAGTTCCAAGTCTAAGTTTATCTGTGTGGCAGGCTCCACCTTACATCATCTTATTAACCAAAACTATTGTATGGACATTATGAGACATCAGATGTGATACAAGAATCCAAAAGTATGGTGCGACTATAGATAACAATTATGGACTATGTACTTCAAATAACCAGAAGAATTTCCACTATCTATTTATAAATGATGTGTGTGAAGAAATAGATATGTCACCTGATGAAAAATTATCAAAACACATAAGTGTATCAAAGCATCACATGACACCCTATCAAACAGACTTATCAATTCAAAATTTGAAAATAATAAATAAATAACTATTTCACACTCCCTTCCACTGCTAGCCCCAAACAGAAACAACCATATGCATTCTACTACATGCATTCTCCATTTTAGAGTCCTTTCTAGTGCCTACCATTTGGCACAGCTGTTTCTCTTATTGTATATAGTTTTCATGGATTCAGTGTGTGAAATATAAGACTTAATATTTTATTTCAACATCCCATAATTTGAATATTTGTCACAATCCATGACTTGAATTTTTATTACTTTTATTTTGTGTGTATGAGTGTATTATTGGCTGCATGTATGTAAGCATACCCATGTTGTCCAATGCACACAGAGGCCAGAAAAAGGTGTCAGATGCCCAGGAACTAGACTTAAGGATGGTTGTTAGCCACTATATGATTGCTGGGAACCAAACTTGTGTCATCTGTAAGAACAGCCATCTCTCCAGTCCTCATAGTGCATGGTTTGAATTAATGAATTTTTGATTGAACTAATGAACTTATTTTTCTAAATTAAAATTCACTTAGAGCCCCTCTAGTCCTTAACATAGAATTTGACTTATTAATATTTTTGAAGTAGAAACACATCACTATTTTCATATTTAAGATATTACTCAGGCTATCTCATCAGCCTTCAGTAAGGTGAAATATTTTAAGTGGCTTTTCAATTTATAACTCCTTCATTTTGCTAAAGCACACTGAAATGGGTTCACTATAAAATGAAATATTTAAGATAATTACAAATGAATTATAGATTAGATCTCTGAATTCTCTTTGTGTGTGCATATGTATGTGTATATGCTATATACATATGTGGTTTGGGTGTTTGTACATGTGCACATAGGTACCCATGCTCTTGTGTGAATTTGCATGTGGAGTCCTGAGGTTTATGTCAGGAATCATCCTCAGTCACTCTCTGAATTATTTTGGAGACAGGGTCTCACTGAACTTGTAGTTCATTGATTCCTCTAGACTATATGGGCAGTAAACTCCCGGGATCTGTCTTCACACTTCCCATGCAGCAATGGAGGTTACAGAGGTTACAGATGAGCTGACATAGATGGCTTTTACATGGATGCTGCAGATCTAAGCTTAGGTTCTACTGTTGGTACACCAATTGCTTTACTGACTGAGCCATTTCCCAGTCCCATAAGTTGCATCTCAGAATTCTTAAGAACTCTCAATTCTTGAGTTAAAGTACGCAAGATTAAAATTCTGCTTTCCACAAAAAATGAGGTACAAAACTAAATTTCCACTGTTGTTTATGAGGACACCCCAAGTTAGTGGATGCCTATTTTTCCCTAATTTATTCATAAAATTTTCTTAAACTGGTGGATTGAAGATGTGGTGGTACACGTCTTCAATCTCAACACTAGGGAGGCACATGCAGGTAGATTACTGTGAGATTTAGGCAAGCCTGGGAGAGTCTACATAAGTGAGTTCCAGTCTAACTAAGACTACATACATACCTGGACCCTATGTCATAAAATAAAACACAACAATAACAAAAAAACAAAGCAAAAAATAAAAAGGAAATTTATGAGGTATCTGCCCTCATATCAATAATAGGCAGATATTGCTTTGTTATATAGACATTAGGAAGACAGTCTCTACATTTGTTGTTAAAATGAGCTATACTGCATAAATTTGAAACTTACATAAATGGAAAATTATAAGGAATGATCTTTAGAACATTTTGTATATCTTAAAGTAGAAAAGGACTTGGTAATGAAAATAAAACAGAGGCTTCTGTTTCTTGAGTTATTTTAGGTTATAATCATTTTCAAGTCTTTATTTTGTGACAGAAAGCAGAAACTGTTTTGGAAAAGTAGCAAACTCAAGATGTTTAAATGCATCTTAAAAGTGAGATCCAAGTTATATCATGCTCCAGAATTGTGTATCTGGGAACTCTGCTGTATTTCCCAAGTTTTTAATTGATGCAGACAGGAAGATAATTGTGCTTCTTTTCAACTTTTAAATTCTTAGGGGATTTCTTCAAATTCCTGAATAAAATGTTCTATCACTTGAATAGCTACTTCAATCATGTTTTTGAAAACTATATCTGGATCCATGACAAAAGAAATTCATTACCTCTGAGTTACAGTGTGGGATGTCATAAGTCATTTCATAGGACAAAGTTTGCTAAATGAGCTCCGGCAGTGCCATTAGTGTGCTGCTCTTGAACTCACGTACAAGTCAGCTCTGTTTAAGTCACCAATGGCAGAAGCCAGGAATGAGTGTGCAGTTAAAATTAGTTAGAGTGGAATTAGAAAGAAAGTGGGCAGTTCAGCAACAACAGAATTGCTGATCTGAGCTGCACCAGTGCTTCTCTGCCATTGATACCCAGCCTCCAGCAGCTGGACCTGGGAGTTTCCTCGGCTTTGATAAAAAGAAAAAGACTACATAATTCTCCCAGACAAGTGTGCCATCTGTGATCTGGACACATTTTCTTCCTGACCTCTTTCAAATAATACCCCAAAGCAGGAAGTTTCAATCCAATGATGTTACTGGTTTAGCTCGAATAGTTCTGGTTATTAATAATCCTTATTAAACCATCCAGTTCCCACATAAAATCAACTAGTCCATCAGGAAGCTATTTACTGCTAACGCTCCTAAGTTCATGCTTGAGTACGCCTGCTTCTGTGATGAAATGTGAATTTATGGTGCTTATTCACTACAAATTCCTGATACAATCTGCCTCTAGACAGCCATTTTGGATGAATACCAGCTTTTGTTCTAAACTCTACTAGTTTCAGAGTTTCCTCCAAACTCAAAGTTTTGCAGCTAGTGCCTCTGCTTACAAATTTCTCCCTATTAATAGTCTAAAAATATGTATGAGTAACGAAAGTTTTGTATGCTAAACTTTTAGGGAAATTCAACCAGAATTTTTCTTCTGTAATTTTGTCTAAGGTAAAACAAACCTAAGAGAAAAGAATGGTTTATTTAGCTCTGACATTTTAATCCTGTGTTTATGGTAGAAATATCAGTTAGTACTGGATAGGCTTTATATATATATTATTATATATATATAGCATTATATATATAATATATATGATACTTAAAGTTACACTTTAAAATAGTAAGTTTGAGCTGGGCTGGTGGCTCACCCTTTTGAATCCTAGCACTCGGAGAGCAGAGGCAGGCGGATCTTGTGAGTACAAGGCCAGCCTGGTTTACAGAGTGAGTTCCAGTGATAGCTGGGGCTACAAGAGACCGCATCTCAAAAAAGGCCAAAAAAAAAATAATAAAAATAAAAAATAAAATAAAATAGTAGGCTTGTAGTTGCACTGTGATCTAAAAATCTCTGAAGAATATCAAATTCTTATAGTTAGTTTCCAATTTCAAAGGCTGTCAGATAATAATGCAACAATACTAATATCCCAATTCTAACAATAGCTGCTTGTGTTATACAATTTAACATTTTTAATCATTATTTAAACAAAGCAGCAGATTATTCAAATCTATTTTTAACTCTGTTCCCTTTCCTTCCTTACCACAGGTCTTCTGGCTCAATTTCTCATTTCCTTTCCTTAATTCAACCACAATCCCATTTCCTTCAAGCATGTGATAGTTCTTCTCTGACTTAGACTTGGTTTAGGGTATCTTGCATTGTTGGGTCTTTATTCATGGATGTTCTTGCTATCAGTTATTTGAGGAAAATAAAATCCCTGATATTAATTTATAATTCTAGAACCCACTTTGGTATCTAAAAATAACAGAAGTATATAATTATTAGAAATATGTATACTTGCCAGTGACTAAATACTGAAAGGCAACATACCATCTTAGACTCTACATATATATTACCATAGAAATCATATTTTTGAATGGTAGAAAGTATATATGAATTTTAAATATAAACATACTGCTTTTAGCCTAAAACTCACAATTTTAGTTATAAGAAACATCAACACAAAGATCATGTGAAGTTTCTGGACATAGGTTTGTGAAATTGGAAAAAATTCTAATATAGTTGTGTAGAATAAAGGCCAAGAAATAAAATAATGTGTGTATAAATAGAATTTTTATGAAAGTGGAAAGTTTTCTTTGTTACACAGAAATACATGCAGTAAATTTGTTTGTAAAATTTAGTTCCTATAGTTTTCACTAACATAGTGTTTCAAGGTCTTAAAATGTTCATCCAGGGCTGGAGAGATGGCCTAGTGGTTAAGACCACCGACTGCTCTTGCAGAGGACCCAGGTTCGATCCCTAGCACCCACATGGCGACTAAGAACCGTCTGTAACTCCAATTCCAGGAGAACTCCAGTTCCAGGGGAATCCAAGACCCTCTTCTGACCTCCGTGGCGTTGCTCGACATGGGTGCACAAGCCTACATGCAGACAGTACATTCATACACATACAAAAACAAATAAAAATTTAAAAAAAGTTCATCCAGACTTGCAATCTTGAAATCCAGTTCACTGTTGTTCTCAATCAAAATACAACCTCAGTTTTTTCTGACAGTTTCACATTTGTTAACAGTTACAGGAACAATACTTTTATCCAACAATGATATTAAAAGAACTGTAATGTCTCTATTTCGTTATTTAGACACCCTAATGGGACCCAGAGCAATAGCACAAGATGGCCAGTCTTCAGCAGCACTGAACAAAAGTACTTAACCTTGAGCACAGAGTCATCAAGAATACACGCTAAGCTCCGTACCCAACAGTGCCAGTTCTGGACACAATATTTTCCGAAAGTTTTGGAAATGACAGGTATGTTCCTTTTCCAGATGGTTATTTAATAGACTTTAGGTTATGTAAAATTTGGGGAAAATAGGATATTAAATTGTTGACCTTCACTTGATCTTAGCCAGAATGGTTGGAGTGATGGTCTCATTACACATAAACATGATTTTACAGTTACATGAATCTACTGAGTACATTAATTGAACATTTTTTTTCTATCTAGTCTAGATATGTTTTGTGCATTTACTCTATAGTAACACTATAGAGTAAATGCACAAATTTAATTTATTTATTAAACAAAGAAGTATGCTTAAAAACACGTAATATGCAGAACATAGTAATTTAGTTAACTAATGTTCCAGGTATGGTCGCTTTAAGCCACAAAAAGAAATACTAGGAACTACTGAGGAGATTGGTTCAGATGATCAACTTACCATGCTACTTCAATGTTCATTGTTAAGAATATATTGAATCAACCCGAGTGATCAAACATGTATCACTCTTGTTCACCCTTGAAGTAAAAAAAAACTGACATGCCTTTACTTCTCACTACCAAATTTTCAAATGCCCAGCTATTCATAACTCAAAGGTGCCTAAGTTCATTTTCAAGTTTTATTTTTCAAATAAAATTAGCAGATGTCAACTATTGGGTAAATGCCAGACCAATACCACAGTGCTCCTTCTCATGGCACACTGGCTTCCAAAGTATGTGCTAGATACCATAAAATTATGTGATATTGCTTCCTTTTCAGAGAAGTTGGTGTTAGTTTTAGGAAACCTAAGCATCTCAGAGATGCATTAGATTGTTTAATATGCCATTTCATTATCAGACATTACTCACCAAACTTGTAATTGTATGCTCCATCTGTTTGGAAGATCTTCCTGATATCAGTGCACTGTGTATGACCAAATGTTCTGTGACATAATATATATCCAGAGATGAGTCTCTGCCTCCCTTGGCACAGCAACAGTGCTGTCCTTGTGTCCTCTGAGTGTGAGAAACAATGAGGTAACTCATTGAATCTGCCAAGAGACCCAAACAGAGCATTGAACATACAGAGACCACATATTCTAATCTTTACTTATCATATTCTTAATTGTTGGAAAGATTGGAGTTTACTTTGAATGAAAATAAATAAGGAGGAAGGGAAAAAAGAGTTAAGATACATACTTATTACAAATCAGACTGAGCTCCGGTTTCAGCACAAGTTTTCTATGGTAATTTGTTTATTGATATAGAATATTAGCAATTTTTAAAAATAGGACTAAAAATAGTATCATATGTGCAGATATTTACCTCCCACAAAACTCCAAAGTTTTGGTCAATACAGCTTCTTCTGAAAATAGTCGGAAATTTTATATCTCAAACAACAAAGTTTATAGAATGCCCTAATTTGCTCTGAGCTAAGTTTAGTTCCAGTGTGTCTTGAAATATGCTTTTTTATTTAAGGAGTAATTTTTTATTTTATTTCTTAAATATTCCTCACAATGTCCTCAAACTAAATGTATTTTTATGAGGTTAGGAAAAGTACTCAGTAGGTAAAATACTTGCTACATAAGCATGAGGACCTAATATTAGATCAACAGCACTCACTTTAAAAACAAAAGCAAGTGTGGTAGTGTGAAAGGCAGTGCTAGCAGTGGAGAGCATAGATAGGAGAGCCTGGAAACTTGCCAGCTTAGCAACCTGGCAGGCTCCGGGTGCAGGTTAAATGAGACACTCCATGTAAGTTTTATTTATACAGATGATGGAAAGCAATTGGGGGTTTAAGGAAGAGAGCCTGAAGTCAGCCTCTGACTAACCTCCACTCACACCCTAACAACTCATTGAGTATTCCCATGCACCCGTGTGCTCACCTGCACACCAAACATACACATAAATTATTTAATAAAATATATATTATAAAGTTGAGCACAAATACATGGCAGTACTTTTGGAAAATCAACAAGGCACTCATTTAAAATCGTAACATTTTATATTACATGTTTTGGGTTTTATAATTAAGTAAGGTTAAGGAGATTAGAAAGATTAATATTATATGTTCAATCTGTACCTTATATTTCTCAAATATCAAAACTTTGAATATGTTTATCTTTAATGCTTTCAAACTGATATTACAATGCTCAGGCTGAAATTTATGTGAGATTTTTTTCAAATGTATCTCTATAAACGAAAGAAAATTTCAAAATACTACTGACTAGTTTTATTAAAACAAGAAACGTTAACTTCACGTGGAAGAGCAATAAGCTTTCTAAGCACCACTTCAATCATAGTTTAAATCTGAGCAATCAACACTGTCAAATAGAATGATTCTTAAAACTTGTTTAAACATATAGTTTCTGCCCTTCACTTCTAGGCTGTACTTCTATCCACAGTTGGTCATTATTGCATGCACCTGCAAGAATATAATGTTCAGTGTAGTGTCAAATATTTTCAGAATATCACTGTGTAGTGAGTGCTTCATACTTATTTTTTAAATAAAAATACATCAGTGACATTTCATCAAAAATTAAACCAAATTTAATCAAAATATATGTCACCTTCGTATTATCACATAAAGAAATATACCATATACAGTGAACTTTGTTGGTATTTGAATAAATAATGGAATACTGTTTTGTGCTAAAACTAAACAAGAGAACATCTGAATTTAGCAGCTTTGGGAGCTGGAGAGTCGGCTCTTTGGTTAATGTACTTGTCGCAACAAAATGAAGACTGGAGTCCTTATCATCAGAACCCATGTGAAAACTGTCAGGGTGTGAGCTCCAGAACTGCATTTCAATGCCTCTGGATCTAACAACCTGACAAAAACAAGGTGGGACATAGCCAAGCCTCTAATTCTAGCCTCGGAAGACAGAGACAGGCGATCCCAGTGAACTGTGGATTTGATTGAGATCCCCTGCCTCATTCAATGAGGTAGAAGAACAGTTGATTCAGTATGATTCTACACATCAACCCTGGACCTCTGCATGCATGCTCATGCACACGAATGTTCAATGACACACATGGAAAAAAGTATGCACACAAGAAAAAGGAAAAAAATAGAAATAAATTAAAGAGCTGAGACAACTTTTAACATGGTCACTATACAGAATCATTTGCTAATATTGCCAGTTGTCAAGACTGACAACTAAGGATGACATTTATAGAAAGGTGATTTGGAGAAAAATATTGTACTGGTTTTACAATCTAAATATGAATCTCCTTTATTACCAAAACAAACAGATATAATATTTGGATAGCTTCATGATTAAATCAATTAACTGTTTGTTTCACCTTCATACTACATGAAGGCCTCCCCAAGCCCAGCTGAGCTTAATATGGCCCATTCTGTCATCTCTTTCCATGCTTAAACTACAACAGGAAAACTCACAAGAATTCCTGATAGTTTTCATAACTGGTCTAACTTAACAAGATAAACCTGTGATGACATTGGAGCTTTCCAGTGAGCTCTCCAATGCCCGGCCATGCCATGTTGATTTTTATTTTTTATTTATTTTTATTTTTTTATTTATTTTTGTATGTGTATGAATGTACTGTCTGCATGTAGGTTTGTGCACTCGTGTCATGCAATGCCGAGGAGGTCAGAAGAAGGTCTTGGATTCCCCTGGAACTGGAGTTCTCCTGGAATTGGAGTGACAGACGGTTCTTAGCTGCCATGTGGGTGCTGGGGATCGAACCCGGGTCCTCTGCAAGAGCAGTCAGTGCTTTTAACCACTAGGCTATCTCTCCAGCCCCAGCCATGTGGATTTTTAAATCATGATAGACAGCAAAAGTCAATGTCAACTAAGTCTTCCTCTAACTTTACCTCCATGAGCAATCTGGGACAAGTCATATTTCTTCTATTGTCTCCTGTGGTCTATATGTTTGTGTCCCGAACTCTGTGTGGAAGTCTTCACTCTGAAGATGATGATATTGGAAGGTGGGTCTTTTGGAAGGATAGGGTTCTAAAGGCAGAGCCCTCCTCCATGAGATTAGTGAGTGCTCTCAATTGTACATAGAGAGCTGGGGTGAGGGGGGAACTGAGAAGTCCTGTTCGTGTGTGCGTGTGTGTGTGTGTGTGTGTGTGTGTGTATACACAGTGATGAGACTGTCAATAATGAGCCAAGGACAAGCCCTCTCTAGACATCAAATTTTCTAGTGCCTTGATCTTGGATTTTTAGCCTCTGGAAATAAGAGAAATGAGTTTCTGACATAATCAGTGAATAGCAGCCCAAGAGACCTAAAATGTCTCCTTTTTCAGTCTGGACAAAATACTCTGAGTGTTGCTTTAAATGTACTCAAGTCTTTTATTTCCAAGAAAAAAATTATTATTATTTTAACAGGGAAGAAAACCATTTATTTTCAAATGAGATTCAATGTAGGCAAAACAAAGATAAGTGAATTGAAAATGTTAATTTCTTTTTTCTTTTTTTGGTCTTTTTCAAACAGGGTCTCCCTTTAGTCCCAGCTGACCTGGAGCTCACTCTGTAGACAAGGCTGGGCTTGAACTCCCAGAGATCTGCCAGACTCTGCCTCCCAAGTGCTTATATTAATGCATGTGCCACCATGCCCCCCTGAAAAATGTTAATTTCTTTACCAGCTCCTATGACTCTCTGCTTCTCATATTCCTATGAAACATTAAATAAAGAACCAATTCTATTCACTTATACTCACAAATCCAACAACCCCTCCAAACACACACAAATAAAGTAAGTTGTGTGTGTTTTTCATCCTGTAAAATATCTCCCACCATTAGAAGCAATTTAAAGGTAACTGAACTACTCACAAACCCAAATTGGAGAAATACAATTTAGGGCTGGAAAGATGGCCCAGCAGTTGAGAGTGAGTACTGCTGCTGTTGCAGAGTTTGGTTCCCAGCAGCTCACAACTTCCTGTACCTCTATGGAGCTCAGGGGTTCAGCAACCTCTTCTGACCTCCACAGGTGCTGCATTTAAGTCCACATCCCCCATACACACGTAATTACAAATAAAAAATAAAAATCTAAACCTAATTGATTCAGTACTAGATATAGCAGAGCTGAATAATAATAATATGTACTTGAGAAGTCCTAAATCAAGATCCATCAACATTTAAAATTATTCATTTATCGTGTGTAATGTCTCATTCTATTTACTTCCTTTTGAAATGCCTTAAAACTTCCCAGGGAAATATGTTAGCCCACTCATAAAATCCTATTCTTTTTCTCAAAAATACTTAGATCCAAACTATGGCTTAAGTTGAAGCCATTTATGCAAATTATATTATGAATATTCATGTTTTGTGTGCTTTTGCCATGCTAAAATTAGGCAATTGTTGCTAAAGAAATAAAAACTGCATTATTTATTATTTATCATACCAGGATAATTTTGACTTGACTCTATTAATTTTATGCATACATTCTTAGACATTGATTCTTTAAAGAAATTCTTTCCTGGTAGGTGTAAAATGTACTTGTATACATATTAAAGAATGAATATGATATCAAAATTGCACATTAACATGAGTAATCTTGGAGTAGTGTTCTCAAAATTTCTAGAGCCAACATAGCAAGTTTTCCTTGGTAAGTGGTCTGGAATCTGGTGAAAGGAAAATACTGCTTTTGAAACTGTCATTTTAAAAGATAGTTAAGTTAAAATACATGAAATATTTCTTTGTTGAAATATAAAAGAAACTATTCTAATATCAGTTATCCATAAAACTATTAAAAATGGGAAAGAAACTAGTTTCTAAGCAACTACATGTTTGCAGTGGATTTTAATGGAGTGTTTTAAGTACTTTGTATTTAACTAATTCCCGAACATTTTTTAGGTTGTATAGTCAGAAACCTGGTAGAAATAAAATAAAAATTTTTAATGTTCATCAATTAATCTGTTTTCAGAGATTAGATTCTGCACTAACCGTGACAGTCTCACACAGAAATGACTGTCAGTGTGCTCACAGTGATTTGGTGGATTCAGGGTCTAAGAAGCTTTTTAAGAGAAGATCCCTGCCTTGATTCCTAATAGGAAGGCATTCCAGAGCCAGATAACCAGGGACACAAGATGAAGTGTCCTGTGCATCACGCTAAAGGAATTTAAATTCTATCTTAAGCACAGCCATTTAGTAATTTAGAGTGGAAGTCTGACACACTCTGGTTCTTGATTCCTGAATATATTAGCTTTCATTGCACACAGGAGTTTTGATATAGCTTGCAGTATTATATTGTATCCACATAATAATTTCATTTCCGAGGTAGCTTTCTCTTGTTTGGTAGTTTCTATCAAAACTATGCTAGCTATGTTACTTTCATTCTGTTTATTCATGCTTTATATATATTTATTCTTTTAAAAAATTTCTCAAAATGTTTTTAAGTGTGAAAGTATTTGAAATTAAATGTGTCCTTGACTGCAAACTTTTAATTTAAGAATTAATAGAGATGAGTTAAATCCTACAACTTATTACTTTTAAGGTAATTTAAAATGTTTGAATATTTGTTTTATTTCACTGTGATCTGTTCTAGGAAAAAAGTCATCAGAATTATAACTTTTATGAATGTTGAAGATTTTTATCTTAATTATAAGTAAGTTTTACATAGTCTTTGCCCTTGTTTGTTTTTGAAAGATATTTATTTATTTATTTTTGCTTATTTAACATGTATGAGTGTATTGCCTGCATATATATTAAGTCCACCAATGCCATGCAATGCCTATGGAAAACAGAAGAGGGCACTGATTCATTGGAATTAAAGTTAGGACGGTTGTTAGCTGCCATGTAGGTGCTGGGAATTGAACCCAGATCCTCTGCATGATTGGCTAGTGCTCTCATGCTGAGCCATCTCTCCAGCCCCTTGGTTCTGTTCCTGCTAAGGTTTCATTTTAATTTCTGTTCCATATTTGTGTATGTTCCTTCAACTCTTCTGCTTCTTTATTTTACACAATATCGTATCAAATCCCAAGCAGAACACAATGGGAAAATAGCACCTGCTTTATTGGTAATAATTCCGATGAAAATCATACACATTTTTCATGCACATATTTTCTTGGAATGGCCATTGCAGAGCATCCCTACAGAAGAGTTTTACAAATATTCTTTATGCAAAAATCTGGGGAAGACTCATCAGTTGATTTATACCTCCTCATAAACATTAATCCAGGCATAATATAATAGGATGGTTATTTTCTTGCATTATGATGTCCAAGGTATGAGGCACTGATATTCTGAACATGATGAATTAAAAATATTAATTATAACTCTTTCTATAAGTTAGAATTCGTTCCAAAAACAAATGAAAGTCAAACATGGTTAACTTAATTTGATGAAATGCCATATCTGTATTTAATGGTACTGATCAATATTTTTCTAAAATTTAATGCCAATTCTCCATTTTCTTTTTCTCTTTTCTACATGCTTGCAATTTTTGCTCTTAGCTATTAGATTTTTAAATTTTTGTTCCTTTTGCACAAATAAATTTATTGGTTTGGAATAATGATCAATGTTGCTATTATCAGATGAAAGTACCTGCAGCAGGTAAGCAACTGGAAAGCCAAGATTTCCTTAGTCATCTTTCTGTCCTACAAAGCAATGATTAAAGTGTCTGCACATGGTAGACTGCTTAAACAATTAAATATTGTTTGAAATAAAAATGGGCTTTATTCATTCAGGTTTCTTGATTGCCATGACTAGGAGAGGATTATTTCACCTGTCCTTCCCTTTTAAAATGCTGGTTTACACTGGGTGTGGTGGTACATGCCTTTAATCCCAGCACTTGGGAGGCAGAGGCAGGTGGATTTCTGTGACTGACTTCAAGGCCATCCTGGTCTACACAGTGAGTTCCAGGACAGTGGGGGACACAGGGAGACCCTGGTCCAAAAGACAAAAAAGAAAAGAAAAGAAAAGAAAAAGTTAGCTTACTAATTGTTTTAGGGTATTTTTTTATTCTTTGAAAATTTCATAGATGTATACAATGTATTTCGTTTACATCTTTCCTCACCCCCTCAACATGTCAACATGCCCCTCCCACCTTAATGTCTTTTTATTTTTTGCCTTTTGGCACAGGATCTCCCTGTAGTTCCAACTGGCCTGGAATTTGCTATGTAGAGCAGGTTGGCTTTTGACTGGGAGTTCCACCTGCCTCTGCTTCCAAGTCCTGTCTCTTACTTCCAACTGCTGGAATTAAATGGCAAAATAAACTTTAAAAAATGGGTTTTAATGAATGTAAATCTGTATGGAATTATTTCCACAAAGCTCTCCTGTTCATTAGCAAATACTTATATAGAAGCACTTTAATCTAAGTTAATACCCCGATACATGCAGGTATGCATACAAATATCCATATCTGTACATATAAGTGAGATGTATTATAAGAAATTTTGTAAGTCAAGGAGTCACAAAAATGTAATATGTACACATGTTCTGGAACACTAAGAAAGGTATTAAATTTTCAAAATATATTATATAGGCATTTTTCAATTTATGTCTTTCTAATTTTGTATAAATTTAGTTTCCATTTTAATATACTGCATAAAATTTTCATTAAATGCTTCCAGATAGAATTGGAGCCGCTAGCATACAAGGAAGAAAAAAATTGGCTGTCCAGTGTACTTGGAGAAATTGCATCTATAATCAGAATTATTTTTTCAGGTAATGTAAACAGAGATTAAAATTGAGATTAATGCAATGTATTCCATGTTTTACAGGAAATATTGATGAAGCAGAACAAGCGTGGAAAGCAGGATTCTATCGCTGGAGCAATTACATGATGGACTGGAAAAATCAATTTAACGATTACACTAGCAAGAAAGAGAGCTGTATGGGTCTCTAATTAATAGATTTACCCTTTATAGAATGTTCATTTTCCTGTAGATGAAGGCAAAATACCAGTAGCTCTCACTACACATATGGAGAAAGCTCAAACAGAAATGCCAGAGAAGATCGATTCCTCACATCTTTCATTCAGTATTTTACAGAGCATTTCAAATCCCAAATGGCTAGAACATGTTTCATTAATTTTTGCCATATAAAGTTTGACAATTAATTATATGATTTGCTGCTTTGATCTTGCTTTCCTGATAACTTTAGGACATTTTACCTAAAAGGTATATATTCTATTTTTATTCACGTGTTTATTTTCATTACCACTCACATAAAATTTCATTTAAAACTGAATCAAATTTTGGAACATGTGATACTATAATTTACATTAATATGTCCTATAATCAATTTATAAATTTAATGTCAACCTTAGATATTAAAGCAAACACAAAAATCATTAGACTCCTTTTATACATAGAGGAAATACAGAATAAGAGTTGCGGGGCTGGAGAGATGAGCCTAGCTGGTAAGAGCACCGACTGCTCTACAGAGGACCCGGGTTCGATCCCCAGCACCACATGCGCCGAGAACCATCTGAAACTCCAATTCCAGGAGAACTCAGCTCCAGGTGAATCTGAGACCCCTTCTGACCTCCGCGGCATTGCACGACACCGGGTGCACAGACTTGCATGCAGACAGTACATTCATACACATACAGAAATAAATAAAATTAATAAAAAAAAAAAAAAGAAGAAAATAAGAGTTGCAACCACTGGGAAATATGATGTGATGAAATAAAATATTGGTGGCAACAAGACTGAGTCATGGAGTTTCATGCACCATTCAAGATCAAACCAATTAGCTGTCCTGGATGAGAAAACATGATTTGAGAAAATATCCTTTCACATGACTAAGACTCACTATACAAAACAAATCCTATAAAAAATATCCCCAATCAAAAGAAAACTCAGACCCAGGGGTGGTGTCCCCTTTAGCTCCAATAATCCAGAAGTAGAGGCAGGTGGAACTCTGTAAGATCCAGGCCACTCAGATCTACATAGTGAGTTCTAGGCCAGGGGCAGCTGCAGGGAGATCTCACCTCAAAAATTCCAAAAAATAAGAGCTGGGATTCTAACATGCATTCTGGAATCCCAGAAGAATATCTTCTGACACCACTCTGTGGTGCAAGATGGAAATCAGCTAGACACTGATGTCTGACTCCTTGGAGATTCTCACTTCCACAGTCCATAATGAAAAAGAAATTTGATGTTTATGCATCAAACCTAAACATAACATGAAGTCTCTTCCAGGGTCAATATATGGATAAAAATGCAATATAACACACAAAATCATGGGAGCCATCACTTAATTTGGGTGACATTTTAATCGATGCTTTAAAATTTGATAGATGATTATGTCTTAGGTTATACAAGAATATGTGTACTTCTCCAGTTAAGATAGAACTTTATTTTGATCAATCATGTATATACAGAACAACGTTAATATTTTAGCATTTAAATTTGGCCTCATAAGGATTAAAATAAAAATTCACATACCTTTAATGATATACCACTGTTATATTGAGTTTTTAATTTTCCAGAAATAGAATTCTCAACATTATCAGGACAAAGAGTATAATTTTAAAAGCAGAGCAATTAAATTCTTGTTAATCTCATACTTAATTTTATGGATAAATGTTAACATAATTTCAGTTGTGACATACTAAGCACAGTGTTCTAATGAATGGGACAATCTGCATATTCCTGGTGAAGACAACAATTCAAGAGGTAGTAAAATTCCACACTGCAGTTGTCATATTGATTACGATAGCAACAATTCCCATTACAAAGTTGTTTGAAAACGAGGGTCTGCACAGGAGGAAAAAGCTTATGTTTAAGTGTACTAAATATAAAGCCTTATCTGCATTCTTTTACACTGTCAAAGGAAAAGGAACAGAGATTATTTTAAATGTGGGTTTAAATATATACATATATATAAATGCAATTATACAGAAAGGAATCTTTCTTCTACATGGGATACAGCAATGAAATTCATTAACTGGCTCCATGAACTGGAAAACTAATCAAAGTTAAAAGAGAGAGTGCATGGTGATCACATGACAGTCATCTAATTAAACATTAAAATTAATGCAAAACATTGTACTATACTTTATAAATGGGATATATTCATTACATGCCTTTTAAAAATTATAAAATACAAATATTCCAAACATTTATAATATTTGGTATATTAGATATAGTTGTGGCAATTAAAGCAAGCATTTTTACTGGATATTTTTTGAACTTCATACACTATATTTTGGTCATATCTGCACTCCCTCCCTTACCTGCCTCCATTTTATAGTCCGCCTACTAGATTTCATGTACTCTGTCATATATATTAAGGCCTACTCTGTCATAACTATTAAGGTCTATACAGTCAAATTTGTGTTCTCAGTCGTCCTTTGGTATGGGTCTATCCACTGGAGCATGGTTAACCTATCTAGCATCACAGCCTTAATGCACCTGCTCCCAGGAGTTCTTGACTGCCAGTAATTTCTAAGCTAAGGAAATATTCCCCACTTCTATGCTGGGATCTTGTCTGGTTTGTGTGTGGGTGGGTCTTATGGGTACTATTACCATACATATGTTTATATATACATATATGAGATTAGATTTCATTGGTGGCAGGGAGCAGTTGGAGAGGTGCAGATAAGGGAAGGGATCTAAATAACATCAAACTATATTGTATGAAAATCACAAAACCAAAAAATTTTGAAGATATTGTTCTGAGCTATATAAAATTGTATAAACCTTATCTAGCCTCTGATCAGGTTTATTCCCCAGGTATCTTTCTCAATGGAAACCATTACTTTGAAATGTAAATATCCAAATACACTGGGATCACATATGCCATGGATCATGAAAAAGCAAAAATTAAACTTTGATGAGCACAAATTACCTACACAGATTGTGTCATCACTGAGTGAACACATGGAAACTTGAGAGTGTGGGTCCTAGGGCAGAGCTACTGTATTAAGCTTCACTTCCCAAGGGCTTTGGGACCATTGTAGAAGAGGAGGCAGAAAGATTCTAAGAGCCAGGGAAGAGGTGCTGTGACCATATGGAAAGAGAATCCTACAAGCTCATGGGACCTTATTCATACAAACCTACAGCAAAGTTGTCAATATGCACAAGACCCATCGACACTCATACAGACAAAACTCAGCATGGAACTGGGGAAATTGGCAGCAAACCCCATCTTAACTAAATAAATATTGGCAGCTGATTACTGTTGGCTGAGGAAGAGTTGATCTTAAAGCAAGAGACTCTGGGTAGGCTGACTAGACCTCAGTGGACAAATTTGCACCCAGGAAATATCCGAGGATACCAACTTAACATAGTTGGTCTTAGCACAAATGACCATGTGTAGATGAGGCAGGGTGCCAATGGGGAAGGGGGCATAAAGATGATTAACAGTAATTGGGATGTTCTGTAGGAAATACATAAAAGTTAAATTAAAAAAAAAATGGAGAGAATACCCCAAGTACAACACACCATGCTGATCAACCCCCCAGGACCCTCCAAGGCCTTTTCAACTACCTCACCTCAGCGACTTAAACCTTCATCAGTGTTGTTGGGTCAATTTATCTGCCATACTGCAGTAGTCTTGAATGGACTCATCCTGGTTTCTTACCTTTGGTGCAACTCTTCACAACTGCTTGCAAATTGGTTTTACATGAAGGATGCTTGTACTCACAAATTATCACCTATTGTAAAAAAAAAAATGAAAACAAAACAAAACAAAAAAGCAGAGAAAGATGCGAAAACTTACGGCAGAATGCACGATCTGGATGGCTAGGGGTGGGGTGGGGGAGAGAGAAAGGAAGGGAATATAATATGCCTGAACTGAATTGGAAAAATGATGTATGAAATACACAAAGCATCAATAAAAATAAATAAAAAAAAATAGTAACCAAATCTAATGTCCCTGAACAAGTCCAGGGAAAACTCCTTGTCTTTTGAGACAGGGTCTCCCTTTAGTTCCAGGCTGGCCTTGAACTCACAGAGATCAGCCTGCCTCTGCCTCCTGAGTGCTGAGATTAAAGGCATGCATCACCACGCCTGGTAGTGGAAAGCTCCAGTGTTTAACAATTTCCTATTACCATATCAAAAATTAAAAACATTTGCCTATAGCAGATCTCTTTCAGCAATTGTCATTCCCTGACATCTGAGGCAGAAAATAAGTAAGTCGTATGCGTAATTTTTGAGTGAAATTTTCCGTGCCTAATATCTTTTTCTCTCCATGAAGATAATTTGCACATCTGTTAATATTGGTGCCATTTTTCATTTCTACTACTTATTAATATTTTACAATTTTTGTTCTCTTCATTGTCACAAGTCTCAAATTCAAGGTTTTTTTCTTTTTAAAAACAGAATTATTTGTTTAATATATATTTTCACAAGATTGTCAAATCTTAGACCCATTTACCCCACCCTATGCCCCCACCCACCAGAGCTCATGTAGTCTGCCAAAACATGCTTTTCATCTCGTTTTTTTTTTCTTTTCTTTATTCTTCTGTGGAAGTTGACTGTTTTTGAGCAGGTCACTGTTCATCAGTCAGTCTTTGATGCAGTCTTTCTGATTTGTTGTTGTCGTTTCCAATATGCATCACTCCAACGCTTGGCCAAGCGAAGGGGCTGTACACAAGAAATACTTCAACTAGGTAATTGGCCACAGCATCCACAGATGAGGTATACCATTCCTTGTTTGTTTTCTGGGACTGTGGTTACTGTACTCAGGATGATGTCCTAGCTTCCAGCCATTTTTCCGGCAAAGCCTCATGATGTGATCTTTCTTTGAGTGCTGCATAGAACTCCATTGTGTAGAGTTGTGCCCCATTTTCTCTGATTCCATCCGTCAGTTTGTGTGAAGAGAGCTGAATAAACATGGCCATGCATGTATCTCTGCAGTGGGTGAGTCTTATGGGGTACATGCCTAGGAGTGGTATGGTCTGGGTCGTGGTGGCAATTCATTCCAAGTCTTCCAAGGGTTCTTCCACCTGCTTTCCACGAGTGGTTACCAGTTTCTATTCCCACCAAGCAGTGTATTAGTGTCCCCTTTCCCCACATCTCTCCAGCACTTGGTATTATTTGTTTTCCTTGAGGCTAGCCGCTTATTGGAGTAATGATATTTCTTAGAGTGGTCTTGATTTGCATTTCCTTAGATGAGTAGTGATGTTGAACACTTGTTTTTTTATAATTTTATTTTTTTGTATTTAAAATTTTTGCTGTTTGTCTGCATGCAAGTTGTGTTCACCCATGGTCGTGCATGCCACCGAGGTCAGAAGAGGATGTCGGACTCCCCGTGACTGGATTCTTCCTTAATTGGCGTTTCAGATGGCTCTTCTCGGACCACATCGTGGGTGCTGGGGATCGAATACTCGGGTCCTCTGCAAGAGTCGTCGGTGGCTCCCCCACCGCTAGCCTCTCTCCAGCCCCGCCATGAACACTCTTTTTTTTTTTTTTTCTATTTTTTTTTTATTATATTATTTTTGTATGTGTATGAATGTATTGTTTGCAATGTAGGTTCTGCAACCCGTGTCGTGCAATTGCACGGAGCGAAGAAGTGGTCCTCAGATTCCCCTGGAACTGGAGTTCTCCTGAATTGGAGTTAAGACGGGTTCTAGTGTCGCCATGGGGGTGCTGGGGTCGAACCCGGGTCCTCTGCAAGGCGTCGGCGCTCCTCACCGCTAGGCCATCCTCTCCAAAAGACCTTTTTTTTTTTTTTTTTTAAATTAATTTTTTGATGCTGTGTGCATTTTCAGACATATTTTTTCTTTTTAGTGTTTTTTCCCTTTCCCTCCCCCCACACCCCACCCCATCCCAGATCATTGCATTCTGCCATAACTGTCCTGCATCTTTCTCACAGTTTGTTTTTTTTTCATTTTTAGCTAATAAGTGATATCCAGAGTACAGCATCCTGTCATGCAAAACCTATCTGCAGGCTGTTGTGCTCAACACCTACAGCCCCACCATTCCATGGGGGTGACAGGTTGGTTTGTTCAATCAAGTTGAATCAAATGATGGTGCCAGACTACATTGCTGTAGTTTCACATTCACCCAATCGCAGCCCTACATTCTACCACGCACCCCTCTTCCGCAGTGTTGTTCCCTAGGCTTAGAAAAGGGCACAGGTGATGAGAGAAGTAAAAACAGTCCGACTCTCTCCTGGAGCTGTTGACTTTGGAACTCTGGTCAATTCTTGGCTGTTTCGTTCATGGGCTGAACAGTTGTTCCAGGTATAACTCTTTCGTCTATCTATGAAGAACAGAGCATATTAGTATATAAGGTATTTAAGCAGCACACTAATAGTTATGGGTAGGTTACTTTAGCATAGACACATTTTGGATATGTTAATCCATGAAGTACAAATTTTCCTCCACTGTTAAGGATTGGACAGGTCTTTACTGTGGCTTACATCTAACCTGTAGAGGATGTTAGCTTGTGGGTCAGCCATGGTTATGTCTCCAGGAGAGAGAGCTCAATATCCAATTGGATTTGGGATATAAAGGCATATGGCTGTCTCTGCTGCACAGTATTTTCCAGGCAGGTGAGGTTATCAGCCCACACTTCTTAAGGCTGTTTTCTCCGCCATCTCTAGATTCCTCACTTGTGAAGTCTCTGGTTCAGCTCTTGGCGTCCATCTATTGAGTGGGTCATTTGTTCCTTTCTTCTTTGTTTGTTGAGTAGTTTCTGATATTCTGGAAATCAACGCTTGTCAGATGTTTTCTGCAGTGAAGGTGTTTCTCCCAGCTTGTGGATGTGTCTCTTCACTTCCTTGATTGTTTCATTATTGATGTACAGTGAAAGCGTTTGAGTTTAACGAGGACCGATTTTGTCAAGTGTCTACCTTAATTCTTGCGACCAGCTGCTGTCTGATTTAGGAAATGTTTTCCTAACGCCTATGTCATTGTAGTCATCCGGCTGCCAACCTTTTTTCGTTCATCACTTCAGAGTTTGGGGCTTCACGTTGAGGTCTTTAATCCGTGAGTTGACTTTGTACAGGGCCAGATGTAGGGGTTTAATTTCACTCATCTACAAGTGGGATATTCCCAGTTTTTGCCAACACCACTTGATGAAGATGTTATCATTTTACTCTATTGTTGTACTTCTTGGCCCCCTTGTCAAATTATGAGATTGTCTGAAACATTGTATGTGCTCAATTTGGATCTTCGGTTTATTGTTCCATGGTCAACATGGTCTTGTTTTTGTGGCCAGTACCAGGCTGTTTTGTATGACTATAGCCCTGTAGTTATAGTTGTAAGTTTCCTGGTATACGAATCCCCCCTGGGTTTGCTCTTTCACTAGGTTGTTTTTGGCTATTCGGACGTTGTTGTTTTTCTGTAGACAATTTAGGACTTTTTTTTCCAATCCTGTGAAGAAACTCTTGGAGATTTTAATTGCGGATTGTGTTAAATCTTATACTAAGTTGGGTAGAATGGACATTTTTTACAATGTTTAATTTTTCCCAATCCAGAGCATGGGAGGTTTTTCATCTTCTTCGTTTGTCTTCTCAATTCTCTTTCTTTAAAAGGTTTAAAAATCTTTGTTGTAGAGTATCTTTGGTGTGCTTTGTTAGTTTGGTTTCCTAGTATTTTTTTGTTTTTGAGGGCTATCGATGAGTGGGAAAGGTCTCCTTAAATTCCTTCTCCATTTGCTTGTTGTGGTTAAAGAAGCCACGCTGGTTTTATAGTTTATTTTGTATCCTACCACATTGGTGAACTGTTAATCATTCTAGGAGTTTTCTTGAGTGGAGTTTTTAGCTATCCTTAGAGTAAACAAACCAGAAAAGGAAGAGCTTTGACTCTCCTTTTCCAATTATACTCCTTAATTTCCCTTTCTTGCCTTATGCTCTAAGCAAGTGTTTCAAACACTATGATTGAATAGGAGTGGTGACAGGGGGCAGCCTCTTGCTGAGTTCCTACCTTTTAAAGGAATGCTTCTGCATTTCCTCATTTAGGATGACATTGGCATGGGTTTCCTGTATATGACTTTGATTGCAGTTAGGAATGATCCCGCCAATCCGAATACCCTCTAGGACTTTAGGCATGAAAGGATGCTGGATTTTGACAAAGGCTTTTTCCCACAGCAATTGTGAGATGATGGTGTGGGTTTCTGTCTTTTCATTCCATTTATGTGCTTGATGTTGTTTATTGATTTTCATATGTTAGAACCATCCCTGTATCTCTGGTATGAATCCAACTTGGTCCTGATGGATGAATCGTTTGATGTGGGTCTGTTACGGCGATTTGCCAGTATCTCTGTTAGAATTTGGCATCTGTGTCATTAGGGAATATGGGGTCTTTATGATGTTTCATCCTTTTTAGTTGTATCTTTGCCTGTAGCTCTCCGATCTTGAGTAGCCTGGCTTCATAGACGGAAAAATTTTGGGAGGAATTCCCTCGTTCTGTATCCTTCTAAACCATTTCAGTAAATAAGGGTTTGTAAGGTCTTTTTGAATTTTATAGAATTCTACCCTGAAAATTGTCTGCCCTGAGGCTTCATTTTAGTTGTGGCAGGTTCTTCATTACACATCAATTTCTTCATATACTATGGTTTGTCTTTTAGAGCTGTGAGATCTCTTCTTGGTTGAGCTTGGGGTGTCCCTGATTTCAGTACTATTCATCATTTCTCTTTTAGGAATTCTAAAAGCTTAGTTAAGATAAGAGTTTTATAAGGAATTTCCGTATTGATTGTCTGGATCCTTATAGCATTTTTCGCATCTTGTTGTGTATTTCCCTTTTCATCATCCACAGATGTGTTGGATTTGGGAGTTGTCCTTCTCCTCTTTTGGTTTTAACTGGGTCTAGAGAGTCTGTCTAATCTCTGTTTCCTCTTTCAAAGAACCACCTCTTTTTGCGCATTCATTGATTTTTTTTGTATTGTTTCTTTGTTTCTGATTTCATTGATTGCTGCCTCTGAATTTTTGATTATTTCTAGTTCTGTTGCATTTAAGTTTCATCAATTGTTGCCTCTCAAGTGCTTTTAGCTTGTAGTGTAGATCATTACTTGTGCTCTTTCTGTTTTTCTAATGTAGGCACCCAGGGGCTATGAAATCTCCCTCTTAGGACTGCGATTTTAAAGGTTATCCCATTTGTTTGTTGTGTTGTTTTTTGTCATTTCATTCAGTTCCAGGAGCTTTTATTTTTTCTTTATCTTTCTACTAGTATCTCAGGTTGTCTTACCCTTTCATCATGTGATTAATAGAGTTGGGGGTGTGAGTCTCATCGTGTTGTTGGGGGGGGGGGCGCGGCTATGGCTTGGGTGTGTCGTAGTTTGAGGTTGCTTGTAAATTGCCTCTTGGGGTCTTATAAGGAAATGCATGAAATATTTCAAAGACTTTTTGAATTAGTGGGGACGGTTTCTTCTGTGTCCCCAATATGTGTGTCGATTTTGGAGAAAGTTCCATGGGGTGCTAAGTAGAAAGTTAATTCTGCTGGATAATGTATGATGGAATATTCCGTTAGAGGTCTATGAGGTCCATTTGGTGTATCATATCGTTCAGTTCATGATGTCTCTCTGTTAACTTCTGTTGTCCGCTGTTCTAGCCAAACCGACTGCATCGCAAAATGGGCGAGCAGTGTGGTATATTGAAGTCCCCAGTATGAGGTTAATCTGTGTACTGTCGGGATTAGTTGTGTGACTTGTTAGAGTCCTGGAGAATGTCTTTGCTTTATACAAGATTGGGCATATATATTCATAATTGTGAGAAATCTTCTTGGTGAATTGTTCCTTTGACAAAAAATTTAATGGCCTGTCTTTTTCTCTTCTGATTGTCTTTACTTGAAAGTTTTATTTTGTCTGATATTAAAATAGCAACACCTGCTTTCTTTGGTACCATTTGCTTGGAATATTTTTTTCCCATCCTTTCACTTTAAGGTGTTGCCTGTCCTTGAAGGTAAGATGTGTTTCTTTTAGACAGCATATCGATGGGTTCTGTTTCCTAATCCAATCTCCCAGTCTATGTCTTTTGATTGGGGAATTTAGTCTATTAATATTTAAGGTTATGACTGATAGGTTTGTGTTGCTTCCTTTTGCCTTATTATCCATTGGCGGTTTGGGTTTCGGTTTCTACTTCTGCAGTTATGCTTTTATTGATTTCTCTTTCTAGGTGCCTGGGAATGGTTGCTCCTTTCTTCTGTCCTTTGAATTGCTTCGAGTATTCTCTGAAGGGTTGGTTTTCCAACATGTATTCTTTCATCTTGTTTATGTCATGGAAGATTTTTCTCTCTCCTTCAACTATAATTGACACTTTTGCTGGGTATATTAACCTGGGC
Organism: Rhizomys pruinosus; assembly: GCA_009823505.1. Classification (NCBI taxonomy): domain Eukaryota; kingdom Metazoa; phylum Chordata; class Mammalia; order Rodentia; family Spalacidae; genus Rhizomys; species Rhizomys pruinosus. Next base: position 251,572 of record VZQC01003561.1, read on the forward strand.
TGGCATCTATTGTCCTTTAATACTGGGAATGCTTTGCTCCAAGTTCTTCTTGCTTTCATAGTTTGCACTGAGAAGTCAGTTGTAATTCTGATAGGTTTCCACTTATAGGTCACTTGTTGTTTTTGTCTTGTGGCTATAAAGATTGTGTCTTTGTTTTGGGTGTCTAGCATTTTAAACTATGATGTGGTCTGGAGAGTTTCTTTTCCGATCTTGTCTGTTTGGAGTTCTATGTGCTTCTTGTATTTGTATTGGTTTGTCTTTTTTTAATTTGGGGAAATTTTCATCTATTATTCTGTTGAAGGGCTGATCAATACCATTCTCTTCAGATTCTTTTCCTTCTTCTGTTACTATGATGTGGAAATTTGATCTTTTCATAGTGTCCCACAGTTCCTGGTTGTTCCACTTTTGTGTTTTTTTTTTAATTTATTATTTATTTTTGTATGTGTATGAATGTACTGTCTGCATGCAGGTCTGTGCACCCATATCGTGCAATGCCACGGAGGTCAGAAGAGGGTCTCCAATTCCCCTGGAACTGGAGTTCTCCTGGAATTGGAGTTACAGATAGTTCTTAGCCACCATGTTGGGGCTGGGGATAGAACCCGGGTCGTCTACAAGACTGTTGGTGCTCTTAACCGCTAGGCTATCTCTCCAGCCCCCACTTTTGTGTATTTTAAAATTTTTCATAATCTTTACTTGTGGTTTTTAGTTGTTCTGTGTAATCTTCCAGGTCTGATATCCTTTGATCTGCTTCCTCCATTCTGCTTCTGAGGGTTTTTCCATTCCTTTCCTCTTGATTGGATGAGTCATTTCCTTTTTCATTTCCTCTTCTGATTTCTTTAGTATTTCCACTTCCTTTTGGAGCTTCTCAATCCCTTCTTTGGTTCACCAGTTGATTTCCTCATCTTTTTCAACACGGGATCTTTTCAGTGTTTCCACTTCCTCCTTGAGTTCTTCATTCTCTTTTCTTAATTCTTTGATTTGCTCTTTATAATCTTGCACTTCTTTAAGTATGTTGACAATTGTGCTTCTGATATCCCAGGGGGATCCCACTGTAGAAATCTTCCACAGAGTTGGTAGAGCTTGGTGTAGGATTATCCAGCACCTTTCCCATACTGTCTCTTTTTCGTGTTCCTGGCATATGGGCTTCTCCTTGCCTGTATTCCAATGTGAGTCCCAAATCCCTCTTCACTGTGTTGAAGGCTTGCTTTCCTTGCCTCCTTCAGATGCTTTCATAATCCCAGTTGGGGGTGTGCTATTTAGGCCGTGCCCCGGTACCTGTGCTTCAGGTGGTCTTGGGAGATCTCCAATCTCAAGACTCACACAACCCCACCTTTTATACCAGCTGGGAGGATAGCTCTGCCCCCACAGCCACAAAAGCCAATTAAGCCAAGCACAACTAGATTAAGTTGGTTAAATCAAACAACAATCCGCCTTTCTGAAGCACCCAGCTCCTACCTACCTACCTGAGCTTCAGGTGGTCTTGGAGATCTCCCTCAAAATCAAGTTTATACTCTCTTGCTAGATTGGGTCTGAACAAATGTGCTGTTCTGTTTGAGTTTCTTTTCTTTTCTCCTCTGCTCCTTTCTCTCTTCTTTTGTTTTCTGTTTTTAGTTTTGTGTATGTCTTTTCTCCCCCCCCCCATTAATCAGAGGACTAGCTAGCTAGAGATACTTGAATGAACATCTAGGACTTTCTGGTGATTTACAAGGTGATATTTACATTTTTAATCTACTTTTTTTACTGTTCATTTTTTGGTCAACGTTGAGAGCTGGTTCTTGAAAAAAATAATGGCCCAAAGAATCTTGAAGCTAGAATTGAATAAATTTCAGTGTTCTTCATTTGCAAAACACTTTTTGAAGGCAAAACATAAGTTTGCATTTGAAATTACACATTCTTTTCCTAGCATAATTTCCAAAAGGGCATGAGTTTCAAGGAGCCCAAATGTGGCTGAGCTTTTCCCCATTAGTTCCCCATTGCTTTTTAAGAAGTCACCTTGATTTTCTTTAGCAAATGTGCTTTTCTTTTTTATAACTTTGTAATGTGATAATTTGGAAGTTGCTCTCTTTGTGTAAGGAAATAAATGAGTGAAAACTGAAATGCTAACATCTGCAGTGGCATTTTGATTTTAAACTAAAGGTGTGCATAATGTTCTCATTGGTACGTGAATTATCATTTTCACATAACCATGAAAGATGAAATTTTAATAATCTCCCTTGGAGTTGTCTCTTTGAAATCTTATGCAAAATATTAAGTGAGAACTTAGCCAAGCACTAGCCTGTCCTTCCTTTTCATGTTGCAAACATGTGAGCAAATACAGGAAATGAGCACAATGCCCTCCCTCCCAGCTCATCCAGTGAAACAGTCAGAGAGCCCTTTATTTACCTTGCTGTCAACTGAAAGAACTCTACTAAAGATAGCCTCAAGTCTCTGAGAACCTAAGGTCCTTGATCTTTGTCATAGCTGTATGTAATGCCACAATTTCTGATCTATTCTAAGTGCCACAAAACATTTTACAGTTGGACCTTACCTCTCCTTCTTGTTCTCTAACCAACTGTAAACTGTCACCATCACTTAGAAGAAAAACTTAAACTGCTCTATGATAAGGTCCTAATGATGTGTCAAGTGATACTTATCATGTTACTATGCCAATGTATCAGGTATTGATTATGGGGAAGTGTGCACTGTGGTTCTCTGCCAAATCTAGAGGGATCAAGTCTTTGCTATATTTCCATATTTAAGATGTTCCAATAAACTAGACTTTAAAGACTACTCCAGAAAACTAGTATTTTGTATCACATAAAAACATAGTTGTCTGAGACCCTCTATCTTAAAAATAACTTGGTCAATAATCAGTTATCATCCCTTTATGTTTACTCATCTATGAAAATATTACTTATTGATGGCTTCACTTAAAAATATAGGGCTCATAAAGACATTCACATTATAATGTCACAGGTGTTTTCAGATAGAAACATAACAGTAACATTACTCAGCTTGCCTTTCAATTGGGGGATTTGGTACTAGCATCCACAAATGAGGGAAACCATTCCCCATTTATTTGGGTGTGTGTGTGTTACTTTCCTTAGCATAATGGCCTCTAGTTCCATCCATTTANGTGTATTTTAAATGTCATGGAAAGCCATTTTATTTACTCGTTCTCCTTCAACTATAATTTGACACTGACCTTTTGCTTGGGGTATCCTATTCCAAGCTGGGCTTGCCTAGGCTTAACTACCTTCTTTGTCCCTTCTTAAATTTACCTCGAGGGAATGCTTATCCGCTCCAAGTTCTTCTTTTGCTTTCATAGTTTGCACTTCGAAGTCAGTTTTGCCTAATTCTGATAGGTATTTCCTTTACTATAGAGATACTTGTTATGTTGGTTTGTAACATTGTGGTAACCTAATAGAAGGATGTTCGTTGTTTTCTTTTGTACTATTGGGTGCATCTACATTTTAAAATCTACTATGTGTGGTTCCTGGACCGTTATTTTCCTTCTATATATGCCTTTGATCTTGTCTGTCCCTAATGGAGTTCTATGTGCTTCTTGTATATCGTGGTATTGGTTTGTCTTTTTTTAATTGGGGAAATTTATATATTATTCTGTTGAACCCCATCGGGACTGATCATAGTACTCGGATTCTCTCAGATTCTTTTCTCCTTCCCTCGTGTTTTACTGAAGATTGAGATGTGGAAATTTGAATCTTCCTTCAGTTATGAGTGATCCCCACCAAGGTTCACTGGTTTGGTTGTCCACCTTCTTTGATATTTTGATTTTAAAATCCTCCATTTATTTTTGAATTATGTGTATGAAATGTAACTGTCTGCATGCAGGTTTCTCCGCTAGCACCCATAATGTCGCCCTGGCAATGCCCACCAAGCAGGTCGGTAAGACGGAGGTCTCCGATTCCCTCGGAAACATGGAGTTTGACTCACAGGAAGAATGGAATTGGACCTTCAGACGGTTCTTAGCCACCATCGTCTGGGGCCTCGGGGTACTAGAACCACTTGGGGTCACTCCTTGTTCTTTAAGAGACCGTGGTGGAGCTCTTACTTCGCCTAGGAACATAATCGTCTATTCAGACTTTTGTGATAGTTTTATTACACCAATTTCTTTCTATAATTTCTACCACTTGGAATCCGCGCCATATATTTTACGAGTATGTTCAATGATGTGAAATTTCATATCCAGGATCTGAATATCCTTTGAGCTCTCCTGCCTTCGCTCCACATTAGCTTTCTGAGTGCCCGTTTTTCCCAGGATCCTCTTCCTTTTCTTCTTTCGTTAATTGATGAAAATGCACATTTTCCTATTTTTCATCTCCTCCTACTTTTAACTTCATTTATATCTTACCTAACATCCTTTTGCGAGCTTTCTCAAACACCTTCTGTTGGTTCCACAGTTGTTCTATCTTTATTTCAACACGGGTCACTCTTTACAGTGTTTCCACTTCCTTCTTTTTTTTTACATTATTCTTTAATTCTTACTCTACTTCGAAAATTTTTGCTCTCTTTATAACTTTTGTCACTTCTTTAGTATGTTGACAATTGTGCTGTTCTATTGATTATCCCCAGGGGGATCCACTGTAGAAATCTTCCATAGAGTTGGTAGAGCTTGGTGATAGGATTATCCAGCAACCTTTCCCACTAACTGTCTCTTTTTCGTGTTCCCTGGCATATGGGCTTCCCCTTTGCCTGTATTCAATCGTGAAGTTCCCAATCTCTTCACATGTGTTGCAAGGCTTGTTTTCCTTGCCTCCTTCAGATGCCTTTTATAATCCCAGTTGGGGGTGTTGACTATATTTAGGACACGTGCCCCATCCCTTCACACCCAGTTGTTGCTTCAGGTGGTCTTGGGTGAGATCTCCAATCTCAAGACTCACACAACCCCACCTCTTTATCCTCAGCTGGAGGACAGCCTCTGCCCCACTCACGACCACAAAAGCCAAATTAAGCCAAGCACAAACTAGATTAAGTTGGTTAAATCAAAACAAACAATTCCGCCTTGCTGAAGCACCCAGCTCTACTACTTACCTACGAGCTTCAGGTGGCTCTTGAGATCTCCCTAAATCAAGTTCATACTCTCTTCTGCTAGATTGGGTCTGAACAAATGTGCTGTTCTGTTTTGAGTTTCTTTTCTTTTCTCCTCTGCTCTCATTTCTCTCTCTTCTTTTGTTTTCATTTGTTTTTAGTTTGTTTTATGTACTCTCCCCCACCCCCCAATTACATTACAGAGGACATAAGCTAGCTTAGAGAAATACCTTGAATGAACATACTAGGACATCATTTCTGGTGATTTACAAGGTGATATTTACATTTATTATCTAACTTTTTTTACTGTTCATTTATTATGGTTTCAACCGTTGAGAGTGCTGGGTTCATGAAATCAAAATAATAGGCCCATAAGAATCTGTGAAATGCTAGAATTGAATAAATTTCAGTGTTCTTCATTTGCAAAACACTTTTTGAAGGCAAAACATAAGTTTGCATTTGAAATTACACATTCTTTTCCTAGCATAATTTCCAAAAGGGCATGAGTTTCAAAGAGCCCAAATGTGGCTGAGCTTTTCCCCATTAGTTCCCCATTGCTTTTTAAGAAGTCACCTTGATTTTCTTTAGCAAATGTGCTTTTCTTTTATTATAACTTTGTAATGTGATAATTTGGAAGTTGCTCTCTTTGTGTAAGGAAATAAATGAGTCGAAACTGAAATCGCTAACATCTGCAGTGGCATTTTTGATTTATGGAAACTAAAGGTGTGCATAAATGCTTCTCATTGGCTACTAGTGAATCCTATCAATTTTCGAAATTCATACCAATGAAAGATCCGAGAATTTTTAATAATCTCCCTATATGGAGTTGGTCTCTTGAAATCTTATGCAAACATAATTATTACGTGAGAACTTAGCCCAACCGCCTTACGGTAGACCTCGCAGTCACTTCAAATTCCTTTGTCATGTTTGTTCACAACGACATGGTGAGCAAATACATTGGAGGAATGAGAGCACAATGCCCACTCTCCTCGCCAGCTTTCATCCAGTGAAACAGTCACGAGAGTGCCCTTCTATTTCTTACCTTGCTGTCACTGACAAGAACTTCTCACTTAAGCATTAGTCTCTCGAAGCCTCACTGAAGAACCTAAGGGTCCTCTTGATCTTTGGGTCCAAAATAGCAATGTTAAGAATGAATAAAAATCGTCCGACAAATTTTCTTGAGGTGGTCCTTTATCTTAAGTGTCTCTACTAACCACATTTTTCAATACAGTTTGGACTTACCCTCTTCCATTCCATTCGGTCTTCTAGCTTAAACCAATCTTTGTAAACTGTCACCCATCCAACTGTAAAAAGAAAAACTTCAAAAATTTCGCTTCGCTAATGACAAGTATAAGAGTGTACCTCATATGAAAATCTCGCTCGTCACTCGAGTGACTCTACTGATAATCATCGATATAACTCCCTCACAACATGCCAATGTTCCAGGTATTAGATTATATGGGGAGTGAGTGCATGGTGGTTCTCTGACCAACCCAATCTAAGAGGGACAAAAGTCTTTTGACTATCTTTAACCATAATTAAGATGCTTCAAATAAACTTAAGACTATTGAACAGACTACTTCCACAGACAACTAGTATTTGTATATCAAACATAAATAACATTTAGTTAGTCTGTAGACCTCCTATTCTAAATAATAACCCCTCTGGTCCACTACTAACAGCCTTTTATTCAACTCACCTTTATGTGTTAACCTCCATCTATGAAAAATGATTACTAATTATTGACTCAGGCTTCACTTAATTAATATAAAATAATCTGATTAACAGACAATATAATACACAGAAACAATACGACTTTACTATGCCTAGACATTATAACCTTCCTTTTTTTGGGTACTCCATATATAAATAGTAATCTAAAATAACTATAACTTATATATTAATGTATATAGATTCAAAATATTATATATACTCCCATAATATAATCATATATATATATATATATATATATATCCATATATATTACCCAATTTTTGTGCTTCATAAAAATACTTTCATGTAGTCAGGAATGGTGGCACATGTCTCTAATCCCAGCATTCAGGAGGCAGAGGCAGGCAGATCTCTATGAGTCTGAGGCCAGCCTGGTCTACATAGTGAGTTCCAGGACAGCTGGAGCTACAACAAGACCCTGTCTCAAAAATACCAAAAAAATATATATAATACTTCCACATATACCTCCAAACATGACAGGACAGAATAGAGCAAAGTTTGCATTTTTCATTTTGCAGCTCCTGTTAATTTTTATTCATTATTTTATGAACTGGCCTTATGGTAGTGTTCATAGCACAAACAGGTTTCACTGTCTTGTTGCCTTTATTTTCATGGCATGAAATATGCAAAGGAGGAGAGCTGTGTAACAAATAATGCTAAGCCACCAATAAATACAGCAGAGGAAGCAAGGAAGGATGTGCAGTGGGACAAGTCCTTGTCTGATAGGTTAACAAGAGAAGGTAGCCTGTCAGCAAGCAGAAGCAAAGGACTTCTCAGGCAGCACACAGGGAGCCACCCGGAGACTCGCAAGGTAAGAGCCGAGGGAAAGAGAAAGGCAGATTGGAAGCCAAGGTCAGGGTTTGAACCCATAGCTAACAAAAAGCATGCTGGCTCCTGGGAGCCTGGATTACAATAGGAATAATGTGCATACTGAGGAAACTACTGACATCCATAAGGCAAGAGCAGATGGTAATGGCTTTAGAGGAGGCAGAAATACTACATTATCTAAATTTCTAGGTAACTGCTAACAGGATTTGTCAAGACAGAGAGGAGTGAATGCAACAATTTCTGTCCAAATAACTGGTTGAATGGAGTTATTATTTCCTTAAAGGGAAATCTGTTGGTTCAGTAGGTCTGAATAGAGAAGCAAGAATTTCTATCAGATCATGTTAAATTTCAGATGTCAGTTAAATACCTAAGAAGGGAACAGAAAACACTATGTTAAATGGGACTAGAATCAAGGAGACCATAAGATTAGACATATTTTTCAACTTATCTCAGTTTACTTTTTTACTATTTATTGAATTTTTGTATATTTGTATATACAGAACATCTCAACCAGTCTTAATCACCTTATACTTCTTCCCCACTGACATCCTCCCACAGTACCTCCCCCCCCACACACACTGGAATTCATACACTCTGTCCTTTGTGCCAAAGCCCTTTTTGTCAAGTTAGTGCTGTTGGACATTCCTCAGTGCAAGTTCACCCAGTGAAGTCTAGTCAGCCTATCCAGAGTCCCCTGCTTTAAGATTAGCTAGCCTTAACAAACAGTAATCAGCTGCTAATATTTCTTCCACTAAGACTGGGATCTGCTGTCCATTCCCTGAGTTCCATGTTGGGATTTTGTCTGCATTAGTTTACATTGGTCTTGTGCAAGCTGCATTAGTTTACAAGGGTCTTGCTGAACATTCATATAAACAAGGTCCCAGGGGCTTGTAAGATTCTGCTTCCATATGGTCATATACCTCCTCCCTGGCTCTTTCTGCTCCCTCTTCTGCAATAATCCCTGAACCCTGGTTGAATAAAGTTTAATATAGGAGTCCTGTCCAAAGACCCATACTTTGCAGACTCCTAATCTCCACACTTAGGCTATTTGTGACCTATTGTTTACATGATCCTCTGTTGCATGAGAGGGTTTCAATAATGACAGTTGAGAGTTTCATTAATGTCCTCTTTACCCCTTGTCCTATGTTGCCTGAGCCTTAGATGTAGAGTTTGCATTGTAAATGTGCATCTTAAGCTTGGGCAATTCACAGACAATGTCTGTGCATGACCAGTTGTGTGCTCTATAAAAGTCTCAATCTTATGCAAAAGAAGTTCCTCTGATGAGTAGCACCTGAAATACTTGACTATAAATAAAAGGCTATATGTTTTTTCCACTTAATAAGAAGTAATATTAGTCTAGGGATGTGATAGCCTTGGGAATTTCTCTACAATCTATGGCCTCTTCACCCATACATTAATACCACAAATGAGTTTCTTCCCACTGAGTGGGCTTTAAGTTTAATTATGTAGTTGTTGATTGCCCCCAAGACAAAAGTGCCACTAATGCATCCATTTCCTATGCTGTGCCCATTATTGATGTGGTTATTTGGTTTTGAAGCTGGTTTTGGACCAGCTATTGATTTTTCCCTTAGCATGGTGCTATTGAAAGCTATGAAAGCTTGACTTCAGGAAGTGTCTTCCAGGTCAGTTCCAGCTGCCTTGCTCCTCATATAGTCACCAAATTATGGCCTGTCTTCAGCAATAGGGGCTTACCTTCAACTTCTGGGAGGCAATCAAGGGCTGTGGCAATAGCCTATGTTATTTGGGGCATCTTTTGGAATACCGTGGGCAACTACTCAAAGGATGATTGTTCATTTCTATGTACCTTTCAGCTATGTACAAAGAATCATGTAAAGATATTGTAAGTGTAATTTGTCATTAGGTTGTTAGACTTGTATGATTCTCTCTGCATTTTTTCTACCAGCTAGGCATTATTTATCTCCCATCTATCTCTCTCTTCCTATCTAAACCTCCCTCCATGTCTTCCTTGTTTAAAGTGTCCCCATTTTCCCCACGTCTCCCTTAATAATTCTAGTCTCCTATGGTCCACCTCCCTTGAGCTTCTTCTTTCCCTTTATCCCCAAATTTCCTTGTAGAACTATACTTTCCCCTCCCATTTAAAAATCCCCATTTTCCCCATTTCTCTCTTAGTAACTCCCGTCTCCTATTTTTCTTGTCTCTCGGTTATTTTTCACCTTAATCTCCAGGACTCCTTTCCATTCTCCTGTTTTCTTTTTCTTTCTTTCTTTTTATTTTTTGGGGGGGTGTCTTTTCAAGACAGGGTCTTCCTGTAGCCCCAGCTGTCCTGGAACTCATGCTGTAGACCAGGCTGGCCTTGAACTCACAAAGATCCACCTGCCTCTGCCTCTCAAGTGCTAGGATTAAAGGTGTGCGCCACCACACCCTACTCATTTTCCTGTTTTCTATCCTTACATCAGCATACATACTCACATATAAGGATCCACAAATAAGGCGTAACATGCAACCTTTGTTTTTCTGAGACTGTGTTACTTCACTTAGCATAACAGCTTCTAGTTCCATCCATTTAACTTCACATTTCATGTTTTTTGTCTTTCTTTATCTCTGAGTAGAATTATGTACCACATTTTCTTTATCCAATGGTCAGTTGAGGGACAGTAGCTTACCTATTGTGAAAAGAGCAGCAATAAACATGGGTATACAAGTACGCCTGTGAAAGGATGAGTCCTTTAGGTATATGCCAAGGACTAGTAAAACCAGGTTAAATGGTAGGTTCATTTCTTTTGTTTTAAAGAGTTCTCTGGAGTGCTTTCCATAGGGGTTACATGAGCTTGGAATCGAATGAACATTCCCCTTTCCCCACATTCTCTCCAGCATTTGGTATCATTTTTCTCCCTTGATCTTAGTCTCTGTGGGCTAAGATGACATCTTAAAGTGGTTTAATTTGCATTTCCCTAATTACTAACAATAGTGAACACTTTTTAAGATGTTTCTTTTCTTAATTTTTTTATTTATTTTTGTATGTGTATGAATGTACCGTCTGCATGTAGGTTTGTGTACCGTGTCGTGCAATGCCGCGGAGGTCAGAAGGAGTGTCAGATTCCCCTGGAACTGGAGTTAAAGATGGTTTTCAGCTGCCATGTGGATGCTGGGGATTGAACCTGGGTCCTCTGCAAGAGCAGTCGGCGCTCTTAACTGCTAGGCCATCTCTCCAGTGCCTTAAGATGTTTCTTACCCATCTTTATTTCTTCTTTGGGAACTCTCTATTCAGATACTTAGTTCATCTTTTATTTGGGGGTCATTTGTTTTCTTGATTCTTTGTATTATGAGTTCTTCATATATATATATATATTTATATATATATANAGGTACTCCAACAATGGCAGTCCATATTGTGACCAGGCTGAACTCCCATTAGCTGCTTAATTCACTAGTTGGGTATCTCAGCACTCCTCAGTCCACATTGAAAGGTAAAAGCTGTATCTCATGTCCTTGAGGAGTGCCAAAGCAGTGGCAGCCACAGAGCAGTATGCACCTGCCTGAAGAATTGAAGACAGACAAACAACAGTGCTCTCTTTTTTTCTTTTGTCTTTTACTAGAGCTCAAGCTTTATGTCTGCATTACAGTTTCTCTGATCTTACTGATTATTGATTTCTGGTTGTACTTTCCTTCTGGATGCTTAAGTCCACACAGTTAACCATAGATTAACAAGGTTTGTTTTTGTTGAGGTCAGTTGAGGATCTGGTCCTCAGGGTCTTTGGGGTTTTTTGAGGGAGGAAGTGTGGGAGTCCCTTGCTCTTTCAGCTCCTCATCCACCAGGTCCATCCACTTGGGACAAAATCAGGTCTTGCTGACCAGGCTTCCTTTTCTGAAGGATGAGCAGACTTTCCTCTTTTAGACTGGACACTGGCTGAAGTCACCTTAGTGGCTCTCCAAACCTCCCTGAACAGGAAGAACTGGTGACCCACCTCTCGAGGACATTTCAAGAGATGCCCCATGTAATACCCTAAGACTTGGTTGACCTCTGAGGCAAGGAACAAACTATCCCCCAGGTCTCTCGGCCAAATTGTTATGGAGGTTAAGTATGGTCATTAAGCACCCAAAGGCTGAGTTTGCACCAGCCTGTTGCATTGCACTTATAACATTGTATCCTTTGGAAACAAACTGTATTTATTTCCATGTCATATTTCTTGATTAGTATCTTTCCACTTAAATCCCATATTACTCTAAAAGATGCACACATACCCTCCATCATAACTAAAAAAATACAAGGCCTGGGCTGGAGAGATGGCCTAGCGGTTAAGAGTGTCGACTGCTCTTAGCAGAGGCCCAGGTTCATCCCCAGTTATATGCTCTGTCAGATGAATCAGCAGTGAGGGTTTCCTCCCACGCTGTGGGTTTTCTCTTCAGTTCCTTGATGTTTTCTTTGCTGTACAGAAGCTTTTGAGTTTAAAAAGGTCCCACTTGTCAATTGTTGACCTTTTTCCTGTGCAGCTGCTGTCTGATTTAGAAAGTCTTTTCCCACACCTATGTCTTTTAAGTTGCTGCCTTTTTCTTTTTCTTCTAACACATTCAGAGTTTTGGGTTTCAAATTGAGGTCTCTTTGATCCATTTGGGTTGATTTTTGTACAGGGTGAAGAGGTAGGGGTTTAGTTTCATTCTTCTACAAGGGATCCAGTTTTGCCGCAACATTTGCTGAAGTCTGTCTTTCCTCATTGAGTCTTTTTGGCTCCCTTGTCAATATGAGGTGGCTGAAATTGTATGTGCTCAAGTTTGGATCTTCAGTTTTGTTCCATTGATCCACAGGTCTGTTTTTCTGCCAGTACCAGGCTGTTTTATGACAACAGCCCTGTAGTATAGTTTGATATCTGCTATAGAATTCTCTTAGCCAGGCGTAGTGACACATGCCTTTAATCCTAGTGCTCAGCAGGCAGAGGCAGGTGGATCTTTGGTGAGTTCAAGGCCAGCCTGGTTTACAGAGTGAGTTCCAGGCCAGCTGGGCTACCAGGGGACCCTGTCTCGAAAAGACCGAAAAAAAAATAAAGAAGAAAAAGAAATTCCCCTTGTATTTTTGTTTTCACTCTGTGTTGCTTTGGCTATAGGTTCTTTTGTGTTTCCATAAATTTAGAATTTTTTCCAAGTCTGTGAAGAATGTCCTGGGGATTTTATTGGCATTGCATTGAATTGATATATTAATTTGGCAGATGGACATTTTTACTATATTAATTTTTTCCAAATCCATGAGCATGGGAGTCTTTCCATTTCTGATGTCTTCCTTCAATCCTTCTTCAGGCTTGTATAATTTTTGTTGTAGAGATCTTTGGTATCTTTGGTGAGGTGATTCCTAGATATTTATATTGTTTTTAGGCTATTGTGATGGGAAGGTCTCCTTTATTCCTTCTTCAGTTGCTTGTTTGGTGTAAAGAAGGCTACTAATTTTTCTAGGTTATTTTGTAACCCACCACTTTACTGAAATTCTAAATCTTTTCTAGAAGTTTTCTGGTAGAGTTTTTAGCATCCATTAGTAAACTATCATATCCTCTGCAAAAAGGGATAGTTTGACTTCCTTTTCTTGCCTTATTGCACAGCCAGTGTTTCAAGCACTGTATTGAGAGGAGTGGTGACGAGGGGCAGACTGCCGTGTTCCTACCTTTATGGGGAATCTTTCTAAATATTCTCCATTTAGATGATGATGCCTGTGGGTTTCTATATATGGCTTTGATTTTTGAGAATGATCCTTCCAGTCCAATTCCCTCTAGACTTTAATCATGAAGGGATGCTGTTTTTGTGGAAGGTATTTTCTACATCAATTGAGATGATCAAGTGGTTTTGCTTCTGGCAGCTACTGGTGTGCCTTACCCTGTGGCTGTATTACTGCCTTCTTTGCAGTAGTCACACTGCTTTCTCCATCTGAGTCAAGCCTCAGCCTATGTGTATGCACTTAACTATCACTTTAACAAATTAGGACAGTGCCCCAGATCTTTAACTCAACATCTTCTGCAAAACACTTTCTAAAATATAACATTGAAATATTCCAGAAATCAGGGAATTGATATCTATGCAAAGTCCATTGCCCAGCATGCAAGACATGTATGTATGTTGTATGTATGTATGCATATGTACATATGTTCAATTCCTGAAAGCACAGAAATAGAAGTTATGCATTGTATATAAAGAAACAATATCGTATTGCTCTTATGCTTATTCTGTAAAGAGCATTTGTGGAATAGAAGGGAATATATTTTAATAGTAGTATTATATTTCAACCACTATTTGCTGATATGTGAAAGCAACCAAAAGATCCTCTCAACTGTAAAAGAACTGTTTTTTTTTTTTTCATAAAGAAAAATTATTAAGTTTTCTGGAAAACTACAGGTTTGCTCAAGTTAGAAATGGAACAGAGCCTTCAGGGGCTGGGTGTAGGGCGGTGCTTCAACCCCAGGCAGTTCTGCCTTACCCAAGGAGAGCATTAACATCCAGAATATATAAATTACTCACAAACAAAGAAGTAAGAAAACAAATGCTAAACTCAAAAATGGAGCAAAGAGCTAACAAAGATCACCAGTGAGGAAATAAAGATGGTTGAGCAACATCTTAAAAAGTGTTCAACAATCTAATAATTAAGGAAATGCAAATTCAAACCCACTCTAAGATATCATCTCACTCCAATAAGACTGGCTAAGATAAAGAACAAATGATACCAAAGCGTGAGAGGGTGTGGTGAAAGGAAAACACTCATCCATTGCTGGTGTGAATGATAAACTCATACACCACTGTGGAAAGCAGTGTGGAGAACCCTTAAAAGAATCAAAATGAGCCTACCACCTGACCCAGCCATACATTCCTAGGTATAGACCCACAGGACTCTCCTACTGCAAAGATACATGCACCATCTATGATTACTGCAGGCTCTCTCACATTGGTGAAGAGCTGGAACCAATCCAATACCTCTCAAGTGCCAAAGTGGATAAGAAAAATGTGGACAATCTACACATGGAGTTCTAGGCACATGGTAAGAAAGTATGACATCTATGAGACTTTGCAGTAAATGGATGGAACTAGAGGCCATTATGCTAAGGAAGTAACACACACACACCCCAAATAAATGGGGATGGTTTCCCTCATTTGTGGATGCTAGTACCAAATCCCCCAAATTGAAAGGCAAGCTGAGTAATGTTACTGTTGTTTCCTATCTGAAAAAACCTGTGACATTATAATGTGAATGTCTTTATGAGCCCTAGAATTAAAACTTACCACTTACTATTCAAGATATGGTAATGTAATGTATATGGGTGGAAAGGCATATTATATATCTGAGTTAATATAAAATTAAATGGAAAAATGTGAAAACTCCTATAAAATTAAGAGATAAATACAGTTTATTCCTGAGGACAATAATTTTGGTATACATATATGATGTTCTATATAGGCGACTGTTGGCAATGCAATTGGGAGGCAACCACAAACAACTAAAGGACTAGCGATCAAAGAACCGACCTGATATAGTGAAACTCCTGCCCCAAAAACAATATAAGCACTTTGTAGAAAAAAATAAACTTTATAAAAAGGACTGAGGATGAGCGCTGGGCGTGGTGGTGACGCTTATCCTAGCACTTGAGAGGCAAGAGGCCAAGGCCGGATCTTGTGAGTTCAAGGCCAGCCTGGTCTACAAATGTGAGTTCACAGGACAGTGGTGGCTAACAGGGAGACTCTGGTCTCAAACGACCAACAAACTAAATAAAAAAGAACTGAGAAGAAAGAATGCAGGACATGTTACTGGCAGAATGCATGACTTGGGTGTGGTGGGGGGAAGGAAAGGAGAATATGTCTAAATTTAACTGAAAAGATATCTGAAATTACACAAAGCATCAATACAAGTATTATATATTAAAAAAGAGTTCTTCATCTATATATCTATGAAAGAACTCTTTTTTTTAAATATATATAGATGTATTATATATATCTATTACATATGTATATTTCCATATTTAAGATGTTCCAATAAACTAGACTTTAAAGACTACTCCAGAAAACTAGTATTTTGTATCACATAAAAACATAGTTGTCTGAGACCCTCTATCTTAAAAATAACTTGGTCAATAATCAGTTATCATCCCTTTATGTTTACTCATCTATGAAAATATTACTTATTGATGGCTTCACTTAAAAATATAGGGCTCATAAAGACATTCACATTATAATGTCACAGGTGTTTTCAGATAGAAACATAACAGTAACATTACTCAGCTTGCCTTTCAATTGGGGGATTTGGTACTAGCATCCACAAATGAGGGAAACCATTCCCCATTTATTTGGGTGTGTGTGTGTTACTTTCCTTAGCATAATGGCCTCTAGTTCCATCCATTTACCTGCAAAGTTCATGATGTCAACTTTCTTTACCATTGCCTAGAACTCCATTGTGTAGATGTACCACATTTTTCTTATCCACTTGTCACTTGAGAGGCATATGGATTGGTTCCAGCTCTTCACCAATGTGAAGAGAGCTGCAGTAATCATAGATGTGCATGTATCTTTGCAGTAGGATGAGTCCTGTGGGTCTATACCTAGGAATGGTATGGCTGGGTCAGGTGGTAGGCTCATTTTGATTCTTTTAAGGGTTCTCCACACTGCTTTCCACAGTGGTTGTATGAGTTTACATTCACACCAGCAATGGATGAGTGTTTTCCTTTCACCACACCCTCTCCAGCATTTGGTATCATTTGTTTTCTTTATCTTAGCCAGTCTTATTGGAGTGAGATGATATCTTAGAGTGGTTTGAATTTGCATTTCCTTAATTATTAATGATGTTGAACACTTTTTAAGATGTTGCTCAACCATCTTTATTTCCTCACTGGTGAATTCTTTGTTCAGCTCTTTGCTCCATTTTTTGAGTTAGTCATTTGTTTTCTTACTTCTTTGTTTGTTGAGTAATTTATATATTCTGGATGTTAATGCTCTCCTCTGGGTAAGGCAGAACTGCCTTGGGGATTTGCAGCCCTACACCCAGCCCCTGAAGGCTCTGTTCCATTTCTAACTTGAGCAAACCTGTAGTTTTCCAGAAAACTTAATAATTTTTCTTTATGAAAAAAAAAAACAGTTCTTTTACAGTTGAGAGGATCTTTTGGTTGCTTTCACATATCAGCAAATATGTGGTTGAAAATATAATACTACTATTAAAATATATTCCCTTCTATTCCACAAATGCTCTTTACAGAATAAGCATAAGAGCAATACGATATTGTTTCTTTATATACAATGCATAACTTCTATTTCTGTGCTTTCAGGAATTGAACATATGTACATATGCATACATACATACATACATACATACATGTCTTGCATGCTGGGCAATGGACTTTGCATAGATATCAATTCCCTGATTTCTGAAATATTTCAATGTTATATTTTAGAAAGTGTTTTGCAGAAGATGTTGAGTTAAAGATCTGGGGCACTGTCCTAATTTGTTAAAGTGATAGTTAAGTGCATACACATAGGCTGAGGCTTGACTCAGATGGAGAAAGCAGTGTGACTAATGCAAAGAAGGCAGTAATACAGCCACAGGGTAAGGCACACCAGTAGCTGCCAGAAGCAAAACCACTTGATCATCTCAATTGATGTAGAAAATACCTTCCACAAAATACAGCATCCCTTCATGATTAAAGTACTAGAGGGAATTGGACTGGAAGGATCATTCCTCAAAATAATCAAAGCCATATATAAGAAACCCACAGGCAGCATCATCCTAAATGGAGAATATTTAGAAAGATTCCCCATAAAGGTAGGAACACGGCAGTCTGCCCCTCGTCACCACTCCTCTTCAATACAGTGCTTGAAACACTGGCTGTGCAATAAGGCAAGAAAAGGAAGTCAAACTATCCCTTTTTGCAGATGATATGATAGTTTACCTAAGTGATGCTAAAAACTCTACCAGAAAACTTCTAGAAAAGATTAAGAATTTCAGTAAAGTGGTGGGTTACAAAATTAACCTAGAAAAATTAGTAGCCTTTCTTTACACCAACAACAAGCAACTGAAGAAGGAATATAAGGAGACCTTCCCAATCACAATAGCCTCAAAAACAATAAAATATCTAGGAATCACCTCACCAAAGATACCAAAGATCTCTACAACAAAAATTATACAATCCTGAAGAAGGAGATTGAAGAAGACATCAGAAGATGGAAAGACCTCCCATGCTCATGGATTGGAAAAATTAATATAGTAAAAATGTCCATTCTGCCAAAATTAATATATCAATTCAATGCAATGCCAATTAAAATCCCCAGGACATTCTTCACAGACTTGGAAAAAATTCTTAAATTCATATGGAACAACAAAAGAACCTTAATAGCCAAAGCAACACAGAGTGAAAACAAAAATACAAGGGGAATTTCTTTTTCTTCTTTATTTTTTTTTTCGGTCTTTTCGAGACAGGGTCTCCCTGTAGCCCCAGCTGGCCTGGAACTCACTCTGTAGACCAGGCTGGCCTTGAACTCACAAAGATCCACCTGCCTCTGCCTGCTGAGCACTAGGATTAAAGGCATGTGTCACTACGCCTGGCTAAGAGGAATTTCTATAGCAGATATCAAACTATACTACAGGGCTGTGGTCATAAAAACAGCCTGGTACTGGCAGAAAAACAGACCTATGGATCAATGGAACAAAACTGAAGATCCAAACTTGAGCACATACAATTTCAGCCACCTCATATTTGACAAGGGAGCCAAAAAGACTCAATGGAGGAAAGACAACATCTTCAGCAAATGGTGCGGCAAAACTGGATCACCACTTGTAAAAGAATGAAACTAAACCCCTACCTCTCACCCTGTACAAAAATCAACTCCAAATGGATCAAAGACCTCAATTTGAAACCCAAAACTCTGAATGTGTTAGAAGAAAAAGAAAAAGGCAGCAACTTAAAAGACATAGGTGTGGGAAAAGACTTTCTAAATCAGACAGCAGCTGCACAGGAAATAAGGTCAACAATTGACAAGTGGGACCTTTTTAAACTCAAAAGCTTCTGTACAGCAAAAGAAACAATCAAGGAACTGAAGATAAAACCCACAGCGTGGGAGGAAACCTTCACTGCTGATTCATCTGACAGAGCATTAACTGGGGATCGAACCTGGGTCCTCTGCAAGAGCAGTCGACACTCTTAACCGCTAGGCCATCTCTCCAGCCCCAGGCCTTGGATTTTTTAGTTTATGATGGAGGGTATGTGTGCATCTTTTAGAGTAATATGAGATTTAAGTGGAAAGATACTAATCAAGAAATATGACATGGAAATAACATACAGTTTGTTTCCAAAGGATACAATGTTAATATAGGTGCAATGCAACAGGCTGGTGCAACTCAGCCCTTTTGGGTGCTTAATGACCATACTTGACCTCCATAACAATTTGGCCGAGAGACCTGGGGGATAAGTTTGTTCCTTGCCCTCAGAGGTCAACCAAGTCTTAGGGTATTATGCATGGGAGCACCTCTTGAAATGTCCTCAGAGGTGGGTCACCAGTCTTCCTGTTCAGGGAGGTCTTGGAGAGCCACTAAGGTGACTTCAGCCAGTGTCCAGTCTATAAAGAGGAAAGTCTGCTCATCCTTCAGAAAAGGAAGCCTGGTCTAGCAAGACCTGATTTTGTCCTCAAGTGGATGGACCTGGTGGATGAGGAGCTGAAAGGAGCAAGGGACTCCCACACTTCCTCCCTCAAAAAAACCCCAAGAGACCCCTGAGGACCAGATCCTCAACTGACCTCAACAAAACAAAACCTTGGTTAATCTAGGTTAACTGTGTGGACTTAAGCATCCAGAAGGAAAGTACAACCAGAAATCAATAATCAGTAAGATCAGAGAAACTGTAATGCAGACATAAAGCTTGAGCTCTTAGTAAAAAGACAAAAAGAAAAAAAGAGAGCACTGTTGTTTGTCTGTCTTCAATTCTTCAGGCAGGTGCATCTGCTCTGTGGCTGCCACTGCTTTTGGCACTCCTCAAGGACATGAGATACAGCTTTTTAACCTTTCAATGTGGACTGAGGAGTGCTGAGATACCCAACTAGTGAATTAAGCAGCTAATGGGAGTTCAGCCTGGTCACAATATGGACTGCCATTGTTGGAGTACCTTAGCTGTATCATGGAGGCCAGTGCAGTGGGATCAAGACAGGATGTGTGCTTACTGGACTTCATTTGGGGGACTATGGGAGGGAGAGATCCCAATGTGGAGCACAAGTGCAGGATTGATGGTTGTTTGGGCTTGCCAAGGAGGAACCTTCAAGTACTTCCTTAAGGAAAATATGACATCTTTTAGGAAAAAAGTCCTCCAATTCAAGTGATTTATGTATGTATGTATATATATATGTTTATATACTGAAGCAATACAAGTAAGAGAGAACAATAGCAGCATAAAGAACTGGAAAAAAAAAAACTCTGGAAAGACTCAGAAAAACATGCAGGTCATATATGGCAGAGTGCAGGGAGTCAGGTGGGGTGAGGGGAATGGAAAGGGAAGTGACTCTAGATTCGATTGAGAAATGATGTAAGACATGGAAAAAGTTTAATAACAATAAAAAAAGAAAAAAGACAAAAAGACAAGAATTTATTTTCTTTCAGAGCCCCTCTTCATACATTGGTTTTTACACAGTGAATTGTGAGATAATACATTTTTGTTGTTTAAGACCAAACTTTGTGGTGTTACAACAGCCTTTGGAACTTTTGCATATACATACAAATTTTGCAAGATATTTTAAAACATAATTTACTGATTGTAATGTCATAGCATTGCCAATGTTTTCAAAGGAGTTTTCAGGCTATGGATTTGAAAATACCTCTGTGTCTGTGGTAAACGAACTCATTAGTAGTTATGCCTGACATGCCTTTCATAAGATTGTAATATGATTATGATACAATTACAGACTAATACGGTAAATCCATAGGTCACCAAAGGTGAACAAGGGAATTAAGACCTGCTTTTATATTGTTTTGAGTAAGATTTCTGGAAAATTGTAGGCTTACAATTAGGAAAGGGCTTGAGGGGCATGGTTCACAGCTATTTTAACATATTCCTATGGGAAAAAAGAAACTATTTCTACCTAGGTTATCTGGACAATAGATTTTGCTAATTATATATGCATTCTTGTTTCAGTTGTAAAGAAACCAAATAGCCTTTGGCTTATTCTTGTTCCCTCAATGTTCTCCACCTTTTTATACTGCCTCATAACATACTTCTACTGAGGATTTCATTTCTCATGAACCCTGGTATACTTACTATAATATGCCTATGTTAGAAACTTGGTGGAGTCTTATCTGGGGAGCTACATGTCACTAGAAAAAATGGGGTCTTTAGCACTACCATGCTCCATTACAGTTAACTGAAGACCCAAACTTGAGCTCATATAACTTCAGCCACCTCATATTTGACAAAGGGGCCAAAAAAAAGTAACTCAATGGAGAAAAGATAGCATCTTCAGCAAATCATGTTGGCAAAACTGGATCACCATTTGTAGAAGAACAAAATTAAACCCCTACCTCTCATCCTGTACAAAAATAAACTCCAAGTGTATCAAAGATCTCAACCTAAAACCTGAAACCCTGAAGGTGATAGAAGAAAAACTTGGCAGCAACCTACAAGACATAGGTGTAGGAAAAGACTTTCTAAATCAAACAGCAGCTGCACATGAAATAAGAACAACAGCTGAGAATTAGGACCTCATCAAACTAAAAAGCTTTTGTACAGTAAAAGAAACAATCAAGGAAGTGAGAGAAAACCCACAGAGGGGAGGAAACATTCACCACTGATACATCAGACAATGCATTAACATCCAGAATATATAAGCTACTTAAAAAGCAAAGAAGTAAGAAAACAAATGACCTACTCAAAAGATGGAGTAAAGAGCTGAACAGAGACTTCACCAGTAAGGAAGTAAAGATGGCTGAGAAACATCTTAAAAAGTGTTCAAGATCATTACTAATTAAGGAAATACAAATTAAAACCACACTAAGGTATCATCTCACTCCAATAAGACTAGCCAAGATCAAGGAAACAAAAGACACCAAATGCTGGAATGGTTGTGGGGAAAGTGGAACACTCCTCCACTGCTGGTGGGAATGTAAACTGGTACAACCACTTTGGAAAGCAGCGTGGAGAGCACTTAAAAAACTCAAAATGAGCCTACCACCTGACCCAGGCATACCACTCCTGGGTATATACCCACAAGATGCATCCTACCGCAAAGATACATGCACAGCTATGTTTATTGCAGCTCTCTTCACAATAGCAAAGACCTGGAACCAACCCAAATGCCCCTCAAAAGATGACTGGATAACAAAAATATGGTACATCTACACAATGGAGTTCTATGCAGCAGTAAATAAAGATGACATCATGAGCTTTGCTGGTAAATGGATGGAACTCGAAGCAATTATACTAAGTGAAGTAACAGAGTCCCAGAAAACAAAAGGCGAATGGTTTCCCTCATTTGTGGATGCTAACACCAAATCCCCAGTTGGTAGGCAAACTGAGCAACTTTCTTATTATATTTCATTGTATCTTAAAGCAACTATGCTATTACAATGTGAATCTATAAATGGGCTCTAGAATTGTCTTACCACTTATACTCACACATTGTAATTACCATATATAGATGGAGGAGATGTAGTCATATTCTAAAAAAAGAATGTAAAGTTACACAACTTTATACCTGCATGCAAATTTACTGTTAAAATGTGAATCTCTAAATGTGCTTAGGAATCCACCCACAGTTTATTTTCAGAATTTTTAGTTTTGACTTATGTATGGAGTGTATATATGCATATTTTGGAATAATATAAAATAAAAAAGTATTGATAAAAATAATAAATGAAAAATATAGCTTTTTTTTTTTTGGTCTTTTTTGAGACAGGGTCTCCCTGTAGCCCCAGCTGTCCTGGAACTCACTCTGTAGACCAGGTTGGCCTTGAACTCACAAAGATCAACCTGCCCCTACCTCCCAAGTGCTAGGATTAAAGGCATGTGCCACCATGCCTGGCTGAACAATATAGATTTTTAACTTTAGTTTTAAGACTGGGCCTGAACATGGAAGACAGCTGAACCCCCAGGTGTCTTTTGGAGCTGTGCTGCATCTCTGTTCTGGAACCATCCTTGAGTCAGGCCTCACCTGTAATTTTATACAAAACTCTTTTCCCCAGCTTTGGTTGTGAAACTGCAAATTTAGTTATTTTTTAATTATTTTTTTCTGTATGTGTATCAATGTACTGTCTGCATGCAGGTTTGTGCATAATGGCATATTTCTACCGAGAGGTGGTTTCCATTCTTCTGAACAAAAATTCAATTAAATAGCTTTTCCTTAATGTATTAATGTGCCTCTAGTGCCACTGCAACACACACACACATACACACACACACACACACACACACACATGTTCAGCAGCACCTAAAATTCCTTTATTATCTAGCATACTGTTTACAGGAAATGCCAGAATAAGAAAATGAGAAAATAGAATGTCACGGACATTATGGAATAGATACCAAACTAATCCCAGAAGTCTAAAAAATGATTTGATGGTACAGATACGAATTGAGAACAATTACAGGCACAGTGGCACACGTCTGCAATCCTGGATGTGAAGAAGGAACAAATCACAAATACAAGGTGATTTTCTGAGAAAACCTTCCTGAATATAAAATTAAAGAGGTTAGAGAAGGAGGCTGATGAGACAATATTTGCCTATCTAATATGAGGCCATGTGTTTAGTACCCCATACAAGAAAAAAAAAATGAAAAAAAGAAGTTTTGATCAATTCCTTTGCCATGAGATAGGAATCTTTTCAGAGCAAAATAAGAAATTATGTAAGTCTCATAGTTTGAAGCAAAGATACTAGAATTAAACAAAGATGTGGTAGATAAAAGAAACAACACACGAAATCACAGAGCACATGAAATAATTAATTAATTGAAGGTTACAAAATTGCTCTCCATTCTCAGTTCTGAAGCCCACATTAGGATCAATGCAAGTAACAATCATCATGGCTTAAAATAGTGAAAATATAGTAGGCTTTAAAAACAAATAAAATAATGGGGCCAGAGAGATGGCTCAATAATTGGGAGCAGTGAATAAATGCTCTTGTAGAGGATTTGACTTCAATTCCCAGGACCCACTTTAGGGGGCTCACAACTGCCTGTAACTTCAACTTAAAGGGAATCTGATATTTCTGATCTCTGGGGGGAACCTGTACTCATATGCACACATACATGCATATGCACATAAGCACACACACATGCATATGCACATAAGCACACACACATGCATATGCACATAAGCACACACACATCCATGTATATAATTTAAAATAAATGAAGAAAATTATAAAAGACAGATAAAGTTATACAGAACATTATAGGAAAAAGAAATCTAGTCTAAACCCCAATAAGATCTGCAAAACGAAATGGTAGGATCAAAAAAATTAAAGATAGGGCAAATCAAGAAAAATATATTAAATAAATCTTTAGGCCAGGAAACTAAAAAATGACCACTATTTCTCACAAGAAAGGTGAGGAAGTACTTCATGCATTCTAGGAATGTTACCAGGCTTTACTTTTTTTTCCTTTCTTTATTATGTAGAGTTCAAAAGAGTATAAAACTGTAACACCTGTAAAGAAATGAAGTTCATCTGGGTCACCTCTATTATAGATCCAACTTCATGCTGGGCATTGGATGAGGAAACTCTCCAGGCTGATAGGGAAAATCTCCACTACCATTTTCATCACAGGAATCAATGTACATAATATAGGTGCATTATGATTTCTACTTAGAAATAATACACATGGTTGATGTGCCTGCATATACATACACTATCTTTGGAAGAACTGTTTAAAAAAGAGTGACTGTGCTTCTTCAGAGATATCCAGATGAGAGATCCAGGTTGGGGGTAGGAAGGGTCTCTCTTATTCTGTCATGTAGTTCTTTTTATCCTTTGTAATATGTGCATGTATCATCTATGCATAACAAAATTTAATTTGTATAGGCAGCCAATCCCACCATTTAATTATTAGCATGGAAAACATCTACAAAATATTTGCAAGTATCAGGATTATATTAGATAAAACAGCATCAAAATGAATAAAATATATAATGATAAATAACACCATCTAGAAACTTACTGTCACAGACTGCTTACAGTAACACTTTGAACTACTTGTGCCTGCCAAATCTTGAAGGAACATGAAGGAAATAAGGTATAAATTTGGACATTTGACAAGCGTTCTCCTAGAGTTCTTCAAGAACTGCTAACAGTTGCCCTTAACCCTTCCTGTTCAAAAGGATCTATGGTACACATCTCTGGGATCACAAACAAGGAATCTGTTCTTTTACATGGAAGAAAAAAACCAGTAAGACACCCTAAATGAAAATACAACTTATACTTTCTTGTTTCTCTAACAGTATAACTGAAGGCTGTATAACAAAACGAAAACCAAAAACTGAAACAAAAACAAAAACATACTACCAGGTAGGAGAAACTTCCATTTGAGTTGAAGGCCAGGGTAGTCCAAGAGACCTCCAAATTAACCCAGGCCTGCCTCAGCCCTTTATTATCTCCCAGAACATGAAGGTAAGACCCCATTGCAGAAGACAGGCCACACTTTGGAAACAGGACTTGGTGCAATCAAGCTGGAACTGACCTGAAAGTCTCCTTCCTTCAGACTAGCTCTCATGGTATCAGAGGATATTATACAAGTTGCCAAGGAAACAAAAAACAATCAGTGGTTCTACCCAGCTGTAAAGCCTGACAAACAACAATGACTCTCCCAGCAAATTATCATTATTGATATGGTGGCTCTTTTGTCTTGGGAGTAATTGACAGCCGTCTAACTGGACATAAAGTCCATTCAATCGGAGGGAATTCATGTACAGTGCTATAAACAGTCAAATGCACATTGCTAGAGAGGTAAGAGATCCTAGAGAAAAAAATACTTTTACCACATTCCCAGACCAACTTTATTATTTATTTATTTATTTATTTATTTATTTATTTATTTATTTATTTATTTATTTGGTCTTTTTGAGACAGGGTCTCCCTGTAGCCCCAGCTGTCCTGGAACTCACTATGTAGACCAGGCTGACTTTGAACTCACAAGGATCTGCCTGCCTGTGCCTCCCAAGTGCTAAGATTAAAGGCATATGCCACCAAGCCTGGCTATTATTTTTTCCAGAGGTGAGGACCAGACCCAGAGCCTTGTGCTTGCTAGGCAAGTACTCTGCCACTGAGCAAAATCCCCAACCCAAATTTCTTATCTTATTTAAATATGCAACCTAAAACTTACAAATGAGTATGTCTTTCAATCTTCATCAAAGAAGCTTCTTTTTGCAACGATGCTACTCTTCCAGGGTCTGGATTTGGTTCCCAGCATGAACATGGTGGCTCAAGATAATTTGTAACTCTAGTTCTAGGTGATCTGACAGTCTTCTGGCCTCTGTGGGCATCAGGTACACATGTAGCTTCATCTATACATGCAGGCAAAGACTGAAAGACATAAAATGAAATAAAAGTAAATAAATCTTTAAAAGAATATTACATATGAAAATATTTGTGGAAAAATGATGGAAGTTTTTGAGAAAAAGGTACTTTGGCATTTTATGGTTTGCTACCTTTAAAACAGCATACAGTTCAAAATCATTGTAATTTATTAATATGTGCCATGACTTCATAGGGTGCCACAAGTATTTTATTTATTTTAACCATGTTAATGTTATTACAGCTATAACAGATGGGGCTCAGAGAAGATACCTAGTGTATCCCTTCAACAAGAAATCCTATTTAAATTTTCTTAAACGAAGTTTTATTTCCTTTCTATCATTTTTGTGGCACTATTCATAGTTGGGCTCATTAAGCAGCACTTGATGAACAATGCGTCAGTCCCTGGGCTATTGAGACAGTACAAGCCAATAATATTGTATTATGAAGTATGTGTGCGATACTGCCCTGAGAAAGTCAATACAACATAAAATATCCATGGAATAGGTCCACAAGAGGTCGGAAGTAGAAAAAGAAATACTTATGATGATAAAGTTCTTGTAGGAAATGACAAATCAGGATTTGAAGAAGAAGGATTTCTGAGCATATCAGTTAAATGGCAAAGGTAATACAATACATATTTCTCATGTGTTTGCTGCACTCTCCAATTTTAAAAAAAGACCAAAACCAGCTGAAAAAGAATGTGCACTTAACACGCTTTTGTAATGAATATACAGACAAAATTCGTATTTCAAAATTTCATCCTCTACTTCATAATTGTATCTCTATTCATTGTAGAATTACAAAGGTGAAAGGAACATCTAAGGTGACTGAGTATATTCAGTGAGCAAGGTACATATTGAACCAGACATTCCAAAAGTAAATGACTTTAAGGTACTGTAAAATCATGTCCCGAGAGCAATGGGAACACAAGCTTTTGCTATCCTAATGTGCTAAGATGTATCATAGGAGTCAGAAAATACATATTTATTGGTTTATTAATAAATGATGCAGCTGAACAAAAAGACAATGTGACTTTTAAGACAAGGGCCAGAAAGGAGTAGAAGATCCTGCCTCTGCTGAAAGAGGGTACATCATCTTCCTAGAAGACAGAGAGGATTTCTACCAGGAAGCTTCTCAAAGATCATTTCAAGTCTTCATTGTGCAGCTGATCTTGGCTTATAACTCCATTTCCAGTCCCCAAGCGTATCATCATAGATTTATCTTTGTGACAACTAGTCCCTGTTCAGGAGCCTAGCAAACATTAGAACAAAATCATTAGAACAAAAGATGTTTTAAGCATGTAGTTGACTTCAGAAGGATTTAGGAACTCGGTGTCAGAAACTGCCATTGTAGTGATTTGCTTCTCTATTCCAGTGATTAAAACACTGACCAAAACCAAATCCTTTGAGAGGAAAAGATTTATTTTGTCTTATATCTCTCAGTTCACAGTTTATCACTGAGAGTGGACAAGGCAAGAACTCAGCGCAAGAACTTGGAACCAGGAGCTAAGGAACAGACCATAGAGGAATGCCACTTAGTGGGTTGCTCACCTAGCCTGTGTTGACCCTACTTTCTTTTATAAAATTTGTTTTATTTATTTATTTATTTATTTATTTATTTATTTATTTATTTATTTGAATGTATTGTCTGCGTGTAGGTTTGTGCACTCGTGTCATGCAATGCCATTGAGGTCAGAAGAGGGCGTTGGATTCCCCTGGAACTGGAGTTCTCCTGTAATTGGAGTTACAGACAGTTCTCAGCCACCATGTGGGTGCTGGGGATCAAACCCGGGTCCTCTGAAAGAACAGCTAGGCCATCTCTCCAACCTGACCCTACTTTCTTATACAACCCAAGACTATTTACCCAGGGGTGATACAACCACAATAGGCTGGGTATTCCCACACAACTCACTGATTGAAAAAAAAAATGTTGTGCAGATAAGGCCACAAACCAATCCAACTGGAGGAAATTCCTCAATCGATGTCCCCTTGTGTCAAGTTGACAACTAATGCAATCCACTACAGGGACCAAATTTCAAATATTAGAACCAAGAAATTGTCCTTGCTGCATGTTAGGAAGACCTTATGAATCAGAGATAATTCTCCCTCTCATCCTATAACTAAGGAAATGAAAAGTGTTTTATTTTCTTTTTATTTTCCTTTTATTACTGTATTTGTCCTTAGCACTGAGGGCAGAGAACAATGCACATACTTCGGCTTAGTTTTTCCCTACCAGAATTCATCTTGAATATTAGTGGTCAATAGCATTTTAAGAGATACCTATCTAAGAGTGTTGAGTCCTAGATGTTAAGGATAGTATACAGGCTACCAGAGGACAGAAAACAGGGTGAAGAGAACAAAGCACAAAGGAAGGATGATCAGTAGGTCAAACAGAAACGTGCAAGTTCTGGTGATCTGCTGCTCAGAAGTAGACTACAAAACAATAATTTCAGTGTCAAAACGAAGAACTGTGACACTTTTCGTGATGAAGAAGTCATCACCGTTTGAGGAGATAAATATTTTAACATAATTGACCTAAACATTATATGATGTAATTATCCATAAAAACACTACATAGCATTCCACTAGTATGTATATTTTAAAAATATGCTTATATATCAGTTAAAAATAAATCAAGCACAAAGAAATCAGTGCTTTTATTGCATATACATCTTATAAAGCAATGCAATCTCTCTCATCTGTTTCTCTCTCTCTCCCTCTCTCAGATATTTTATCATAGAAACACCCACAAACTAAGACAAAATATGTCTTATTTTACATAGAAAAATACGAAAATTTGTGTATTTATAGATGAGTTATTTAGACAACTGATATTCTGTGAGGTTTCCCTGATCACGTTTTCTGCTCAGTCAATCAAGTAGACAGTGAAATGGTCCCCTTTGAGGCTACTGTGGTTAGACTAGCAATAGTACTCAACTGACAAATCTTATCCAACCAAGCAGTTCCTTAGGATGGATTCTGGACATCTAGCCTCTATTATGGCAGAGTCTGAACATGAATATCAGTGTCTCTCAGCTATGAAAGGAATTTGGTTAGCTGCCTGTTGGAACAAAGAAGCAGACCCAAGAGATGAAAGACAGCGATCATTACCTTAGTGTTCTGTTAACCTCCTGAGACTTGACCAAATGTCCTGAGAACTGTGAATTATCTTTATATTCTAGTATGATAAAAAGCTTTCCTTTCAAAGTATAACCAGAAGAAAAGGAAAAAATAAAGTATCAGGCTATTACAACTTAGCTTTTCTGGACACTTAAAGACCATACTTAAAGGCCATACCATCTTGGCTAAGGGTCTTAAGAAATTACTTTGTTCCTTGCCCTCAGAAGTCAACCTAGTTCCAGGGGACATGCACGGGGGCATCTCTTGAAATGTCCTGAAAATGTGAGTCACCAGTCTTCCTGTGCAGGGAGGTCTTAGAGACCCACTAATGGGACTTCAGCCACTGTCCAGTCTATAAAGAGGAAAGTCTGCTCATGCTTCCAAAAAGGAAGCCTGGTCTAGCAAGACCTGATTCTGCCCTCTAGTAGATGAAACTGGTAAAGGAAAATCCAAAAGGAGCTAGAGGCTCCCTCCCCGCCAAAACATGAGGACTAGATCCTCAACTGACCTTGAGAAAACAAAAGCCTTGGTTAATCTGAGCTGTGTGGCCTTAAACATCCAAACAGAAAGTATAAACAGAAATAAATAAATAGTGAGGCCTAAGAAATTGTACTTCAGGTATAAAACTTAAGATCTTAGTAAAAAGACAAAAAGGAAAAAGAAAAAAGAAACACTGTTGTTTTGCCTATCTTCAGTTCTTACTGGAAAGTGCAGCTACTCTGTGGCTGCCACTGCTTTTGCCATCCTTCAAAGACATGAGACACAGCTTTTCAACCTTCTGATATGGACTGAAGACTCATGTCTCTCCAAGAATCCTCCAAACTTTCAGTGCCAGATGGGAACTCCTGAGACATCCACCTGTGGACTGAGCTACTACAGAGGTTTCAGCCTCTTCAGAGCATAGACTGCCATTGTTGGACTGCCCAGGGTGTATCACGGAGACCAGTACCATAAGATCAAGACAGGATGCAGTGCTTACTGGACCTCATTTGGTGACCATGGGAAAGGAAGACCCCAGTGTGGAGTACAAGGGCAGGACTGATGTTTGTTTGGGCTTGCCAAGGAGGAGCCTTCAAACAATTCCTTAAGGAAATCATGTCATCTTTCAGCCTAATAAAGAAAAAAAAAAAAAAAAGGAAAGAAAAGAAATCATAAGCTGAAGATGGTAAAACATATGATGTCATAATCTTGATATATGTGGCATGCATATATGTATATTATGGAGTGATACAAATTGGAAGGAACAACAACAACAAAAAGACTCGGTCAAAGAACTGACTGAAGCAGTGAACTTCTGCCCAAAACAGTAAAGTTCCGCATCGAAAATTTTAAAAGAGACTGAGAAAAAGATGAAAAAATGGAAGAATACATGAGCTCTGGTGGGGTAGGGTGGCAAGGAAAGGGGAATGGGACAAGATTTGATTGGGAAATTTTGTATGAAATGCACAGAGCTTCAATAAGAATTGGCTTTGGAAAAAAAAAGATTTCCTTTCTGAATAAGTAGATCCTAATGGATTTGATATTTGTCAGTAAGAGTTAATTTTTTTAATTAATTATGGTCTAGTATTCTTGTCCTGAATCCACTTTCACCATATATTGGAGAGATGCATCAAAATATATTAAGTGTGGCCAGCAACATTTTGTAGCTATAATCCCCCTCCTTAATAAGTCATGTCATAGATTAATGAGTTTCTCTTAAAGTCAGGAATGTCTGTTTACTCTCTTAAAAGTGGATATAAGACCAAAAAGCAAGAGGTATTGAAAAACTATCTCACCTTAATTTAAATTATTATCCATTTTATCTTCTCCACCCTGTTTCTATAAAACATTAATAAGACTGTATGTCTAAGCTCTTAAGTCATTGTAACTGCTCGCAGCTATTGGACTTTATAAGACATTGACTCCAAATATGGCATTTTCTTGCTACAAGAAATGTGCATGTGAGAGGCAGTAACTCATTTCTGCAAGCTCTAATTCCAAAATAATTTATTCCAGGGCCTTGGCAGCTAATGTTTCAAGCACTATTAATAGAAAACTGTGCAAGTAGTGTAGGTGGTGCTTTCGTTTTAGTGGCACTGTGGTTAATTTCTTTAATTTATAAAGTATTTATAAATCTCATCATTGCAAAGCCTGCTGAAACTGTGTGGGCAGAAACCAGTTATCTCCTTATCTCACAGCTTCTCAAATTACCCTCAGTAGCCTGCTAATGGCTTTTACTCCTCTTTGAGATTCTGCTGTGTGATCCCCATCTGTGGTTTTCTATCTAAGAAATGGTTGATTGTTTGCATGGCTCAGGATTAAAACACTTTTTCTTATTCCAGTTATTTTAAAGCAGGTTTTCTAACACACTTAACAGCTTTGAACAAACAGTATTTCTGTGATGTATCCCACAATTGGCAGCCTCACTTTCCACATTTACCTTTATGAATTCTTACTTATTTTTTGCCAGTAATAACCATAACCATATTTGCTCTCTCATGTTCAGTGTTGGAATGACGTATCTGTTTGCTTTTCTTTTTTTCTTTTGGACTCTCCTTTATAGTCAAACTGCCTCCAAGTACAACCACTGTGTGGGCTTCCTCAGGTCAAACACTGGGTACTAAGTTATAGCTGGATATGGGAAAGATCCTGGGCTGGGAATGTAGTTCAGTTGGTAGAGTACTTCCCTACCATGCACAAAGCCTGGCTTTCAGTTCCCAGAACTTCATAAATTCAGCATAGTGGCACCTACCTGTAATCCCAGAAGTAGGAATAGGTAGGTAAAAGGATCAGAAATTCAGTCATTCTCAGTAAGTAGTAATTCCCACGCTAGTCTATGCTACTAGAGATCTTGCTTCATAACAACAACAACAACAACACAATAAATGTTAATGGAGCTGTAAACAGTCATCCTGAATGAGGTAACTCATATCGAGAAAGACAAACATTCCATGTTTTCTTTAATAAGTGGATGCTAACATTGAATCTTTAGATATGTATTCTTCATTTGGAACACAACAAAGGTCAGAATTCTTGGAAGAGGCCATAGTGGGGGGCTTGGCTTTCAAGTTAGGAAGACTAGAATACAGCGATATAAAGTATTTCTACTTTATTTCTACTCTCCTTTTCAGGAGAGTACTGAAACAGGAAGGATTAAATGGGATGCGGAATGAGAGTACAGGGTAGAGGAGGGAGTATGTGGAGAGTTAGGTAACACTAAAGGCAATTTAGAAAAGTCATGTGGAAATCTACTGCAGAAACTTCCGAAAGTATATTCATATACATAGACATAAATAAAAAGAGCTTAAATGGAATTGCCTGTTAATGTCGTGGGGGAACAACAATTCCCCAGTAGAACCCACAGGCTAGCAAATCAAAAACCAGGTGCCTTTTGAATTGTAGGTCAAGGTTAACAGTTATTTCACCATATTGCCCTTCCTGTGGGTAACCCTCCAGAACTTGGTTTCCATTGCTGAAGATATCACATACTTGAGATACAGAACATAGAGAAATCAAGCTCTTGTTCACCCCAAAGATTCATCTCTACTGGCTAGCATTGATAGTGTTGGAAGATGACATGACTAGGAGAGAAAAGTAACCACATAATGCACCTTCCAAGATATGACCACTGATACAACAGTGGCATGAATGCCATAGGAATCACCAAATACATTCTGATTAGATTTAAGACCAGTTCTGCAAGATGAAACCCACATTTTGCACCATTATCAGGAAAGAGAAATTGTGGCTAGATAGATAATAGGTCCCAGGGGATAATCTTCTATTATTATTTCTGCTAAATGGATACACTACTAAATCAACTCTTAATGACTTATGGCTATAATCATAGACTAGTAAATCTCTCAGCCTTTATGGAAGAAGATTCTTCTTGCAGCAGATGAGAATTAACACAATTGTACAGAGAATAACACAAAAGGTCCAGAAATAAGAGACTACGCTCAGTCCTAAAGGGGCCATCTATAGCACATTCTCTCCTCCCAAGACTCTGGGATCATCATGAAAGAGCAGGCAGAAAGACTGTAGGGGCTTCCAGAAGTAGTGAATGAATACAAGAAAACTATATTTTCCAGACATAATAAGAAACTTGCACATATAAACTCATAATAGCTGTGACAGCATGCCCTGAACCCATACAAATTAAAGCCAGAAAAATATTGCAGCATGAAGCAAGAACATCAGAAGAAATTCCCACCTCTAACTGAGTATCAATTTGCAATTGATAGCTGCTGGGAGAGGGAGAATCAGTTTCCTTTAAGGCTATGTTCCCAGGTAGGTCAATTACGCTTCTACACGTGAAAATATTTGGGCAGCCCAAATTGGACTCAACGTGATAAAAAATAAAAGGGCATGATGTTGAGTGGGTAAGAAGGTAAGGATGGTTCTGGCAGGATTTGGATGAGGTCAGTGAATATTATCAGAGTACACTGAATAAAATTCTCAAAAATTAATAAAAATAGTATTAAAAATAAAAGAACATGAAAATGATATTCTGCTTGCACCTTTTTACAGTAGGGTTTCTATACTTATGATAAGCCACTGTTTAATTAAAAAAGCTAGAGAAAAATATTTCCATACATTCACCATGAAGAAATAATAAATGTTTGAGCAGACTGTTATGTCTGCTCTGATTTAAGCACTACACAAATCACACATGGACCAAAACATCACACAGTGCTTTGAAAATATGAATTTAAGTTTATTATTCCAGTTAAAAGAAATTCAAATAAAAATAATTTTTCAAATTAGATCTTGATGTTCTAGAAAGAAAACAAAATAAAATTATACAGTTATCTTTCACTAATAATTGTGAATTTCTTTCTTTCTTTCTTTCTTTCTTTCTTTCTTTCTTTCTTTCTTTCTTTCTTTCTTTCTGCCAGTTACTGCTCCATGTTGGTGAAAGCTGTTATTTTAGCTATTCTGTGATTCTAGTACTTGGTAATACTCTAAGCTCAGATGCCTACTGAATTTTATATCAGGATAACAATATTAATTTTATTTTTTAATTTTAAGTTTACTCTATTTTCACAATTAAAATGCCTATCTTGTAAACTGTATACAAATGAGTTGGCCTTATTTATCTAATTTGACAATCCTTGGCTCTTAATTGGATCATTAAGTTCCCTATATTTGACATCATTATTGATAGGTTGGTGTTTAATCAGACCTTCTTGTTATTTGTCTTCTATTTGTCAATAGCTTTCCTTTTATGTGTTCCTCCTTTGCTGCTTCTTTTAAAAATAAAGTGTTTTCAGGATTCCATCTTACTGGCTATATTGAACTTTATTAAGTTTCAATACTTTTGTAGTAATTATTTCAGGGATTATGATATCCTTACTTATGTTTTCATATATTATACGTTAGCATCATTCCACTTCATATAAAATGCAAACCCTTACAAAGTATAATTATTTCCAGTCTTGTTTTCTTCAACTGTATCATAGTGACCTATATAGGCTATTATGATACTTGTCAGTTTGTAATGGTTACTTTTTATCTGAAATTATTTTATTTCCCTAATTTTTACAATATTTTCATATATTTAAACTTTTAGGAAAGTGGGTTTGATGTGGTTGTGTGTATGTGTGTGTGTGTGTGTGTGTGTGTGTGTGTGTGAGTGTGTGTATACAGGCCAGAAGTCGATATGACATCTTCCTCAATCACCTTCCATCTTGTTTTTTTGAGATGGTCTCTCACTGAACCTAGAACTCACTAACTCTGGTAGACTGAATAACCTACAAATCCTAGGCCTATTTGTGTGAGTCCTGGAGTTCTACATTTGGGTCCTCATGCTAGCACATAAGCACTTGATCAACTGAGCCATCTGTCCACCCCACTTATTTCTTTTAATTTTTTTGGTCTTTTTGAGACAGGGTCCCCCTTAGTCCCAGCTGGCCTGGAACTCACTATGTAGACCAGGCTGGCCTTAAACTCACAGAGATCCTCCTGCCTCTGCCTCCCAAGTGCTGGGATTAAAGGCGTGTGCCACTACACCTGGCCACCTCAGTTATTTTTAAATTAACCTTTCAGAAGTCATTTCATTGTTTCCTGCCTTCCATTACTTATGCTGAAAAATTAGGTGTTTTGTTTATTGTCTAATTGATTTCTATTTTATACATTACGTGTCTCTGCACTACTTTGTTTTCACTACCTTCATTAAAGAAATTCTTCCTATATAAGATTGTTAGTAGTTTTGAAAATGCTTTGATCTGGTGTGGTTTTCAGCATTTGTCTAGCTTAAAATTTTCTTGTTTGATTATGGATTAAAATATGAAATTTTTATCTGGTGTTAAATTTTTCTTTATTTCCCCCCTTCCTTTTGAAACACTATAAATTTAATTTTATTATTACCTTTTAAATTTTTAGTACTTTTTACTTTCAGTATTTTTCTGTCCAGGTTAATATCTAATGTAACATATATATATATATATATATATATATATATTACATATTATATATATTATACATGAATAGATATACTGGGGGAGTTGGTTCAAAGATCCTACAACAGATATCCTGCAGGCTAGAGACTCTAAGATGTTTCTGGTATGCCTCAGTACATCTGAGGTCTCATCTCCAATAAAACTCAAAGAATAAATCGCAGTTCAAAGTCCCAAAACCTAAGAAATTAGATCACCATTAGTTTAGAGCTTTCTGTCCAAGAGTCTTTTAGCCAAAGAACCTAAAGATCATATGTCCAAAGGCAGCTGAAGAGAATCTCAGGTCCAGAAGTTGAAGGGTTAATTTATATTTTGTGTTGAAGTGGAAAGAAACTAAGTCCTGCATTCTGACTGCCTGAAAGTACAACATCACATAGATGATGCCAAAGGCTTTTGTGAGCTGGGCCAGTAGACAGGGACCCTGAGTATTTAATGAGTTTATCCCTTTATTCTCAAGAAGCTGAAGAATATGTTACCCCTTATTTTTGTTAGTTTGTTTTGTTTTGTTTTTCTGAGATGCCCAAGAGAATGTTTTCTATTGTCCTGGTGAGTAAAAGTACATGGCTTCTTTTTAGTAATACCATTCTCTGTAGGAACCACATACTTCTTGGCCTCATCTTTATTCAATTAATTTTCAGCAAAATTGAAAGTTTTTTATTTATTTCTGTATGTGTATGAACGTACTGTCTGTATGCAAATTCGTGCACCCATGTCATGCAGAAGAGGGTGTCGGATTCCCCTGGAACTGGAGTTCTCCTGGAACTGGAGTTTCAGATGGTTCTCGGCCGCCATGTGGGAGCTGGGGATTGAACCCGGGTACTCTGTAAGAGCGGTCGGCGCTCTTAACCACTAGGCCATCTCTCCAGCCACAAAATTGAAAGTTTTTTGAATCCTTTCATTCTTCCTTTTGCTCATAGTTCACACTATAAACCTAGGTAAAATTGGCTCACAATCCTCATGTCACAGACTGAATATTGAGTTCCCCTAAGTATCTTCACTACAAGGTTAGTTTATTTAACAAACCCTTAAATTCAATCTTAGGGCTTGAAATGAATTTAGGCAAGTTCTTTGCATCTTTGAAACACAAATGGCCTGCATTCCCATTTCCAAAGGACACCTTGTTTCTATATGAAACTTACAGAGTACCTGTGTTAGTGCCCTCATTTCTATTTGGCATGGTCATGTGAGCTCCTACCAGATGGCCCACTAAGCTCTGTTTAGCATTCTAAGCTTTCAACCAATTTCCAAATGTCTTCTAGAAGGCTAGTTCCAAAGATTTCATTGACACATGGTCAAGTTTTCACTGTGGTGACCCCCACTTCCTGGTACCAATTTTCTGTGTTGGTCTGTGTTGCATAGCTGGGAAAATAACCAAGAAAACCAATTCAAGGTGGGAAGTGTTTATGTTGGGTCACATTGCCAGAGGATGTGGTCCATAATTGCTTGCTCCATGTTTCTAAATCTGAGGTGAGGCAATGCATCATGTTGAAGAGGTTTGAACAGCAGAACTTCTCTCATGTTGACCAGTAAGTTGAGAAAGGGATTTCCAGCACTAGCGAGTTTCTTATTCTCTTCTTAGTCTGTGTGAACTCCAAGTCTAGTAGATTGTGCCATCTCCATTCAAGTATGTCTCCATTGTAATTAAGACTATTAGAAGCACCACACACACACATATACTTAGAGACATGATATATTAATTTCCTAGACTTCTGTATTAGTTTTTCCTGTGTTACTATGATAAACTATCCTGACAAAACAGTAAAATAAGGAAGAAGGTGTTTACTTTGGTGTACAGTTCCTAGGGGATATAGTCTCTTATGGCAGGGGAAGGAATGGCAGCAGTAGAATGGTCAGAAAGCAGCCTCTTCACATGTCATCTGCACACAGAAAGCAGTGTGAAAACAGGAATGAGAGCAGCCAAAAAAACTTAAAGGCCACCCCCAACAAGCAAAGCCTTCCTCCATCAGGACTTTAGGTCCTAAAGATTCTACAGACACTCCAAACAGCGACACAAGTTGAGACTCGGTTGTTCAAACACATATCTCTATGGGGGTCATTTAACATTCAAACCAAGACAGAATCTCTTCACCCAACCAAGTAAACCATCCAGACTAACAATCACACAGTCGTTCTGTTACGCTTCACCAACCGTTTGGATAGTGCTAGCATACGTTAGGGAGACCTTCCTCAATCAGTCAACCAGACTGCTTGCTAGTCTCTGCATATGGGTTACAGGTGCCTCCAGAAATCAGTGCTATCTCTTTATCTAGTGATGTTGATCCCTAAAATTAAACATCATATTTCGTTAGGTTAGGACATTCCTATTCACCTGTTGTTCAAGACAGTGACACTTTTCTCCACCTGTCCTCAATCCCATCAAATAATTTTATATCAAATATCATGTCTATTGTTCTAAATTTCTGTGCGGTACTTTATTGAATTATTTCTTAACTTTTCTGATTTTCTTCGATCTTTTCCTCACTCTCTTTTTTCCCTGGTAAGTTATTTAGCATTTTTGGGTTGCTTTGAAGTCCTGATCTATTAATTTCAACAAATGTGTCACCTGAGCATATTTTTCTATTCATATACTTTCTCTTTGGAAATTGGTCTCATTTCTTGCATCCTCAAATGACTAGTGCATTTCAATATTGTATTAAATGTATAGATTGTAAAGAGCCTTAACTTAATTTTCATGTGAAGAATGTTGGATTTTTATGCACAGAAGTTAAATTAGCACTGAGTCTTCTTTGTAATATGAAGGCTTTTGTTTAGGATAAATCTACACTGCTTTATTAATGCTGCATGGCTTCTGTATATCTGGAGAGAGGTTCGTCCTCCTCAAGCCATGACCTGTCTGCCTTTTCTGGGTATTCCTGCAGTGCTCACTGTAGTGTGCTAACTCCACAGAAATTAATTTTCAGTCTCTGACTTTGAAGGCTTGGAAGCTCCTGAAGCCTCTGACCTTCTACTTTGTTGTTTCCACTGTCGCCCTCCAGCTGCACCTCTGAAGTTAAGCTTCTGATTGATCCTATCACACCACATTTTCCATTTTCTAATACCCTTGATTTTCTTGTGTATTCAGCTATCTCTCTACAAAGTTTCTCACAGTGCTTTTAATATTCATTCATATTTTTGAGAATTAATTCCTTACAAAGTGATCTCAGATCATTAATTCTCTAATTCTATGCTTCTGTGTATATTTCAATACAAGTATTTTTTTTCTAAAGAGAACATTTAAACCTCTGCAAAAATTTACAAATATTCATGCTATCGATGGTTTTATGCTTCTTCCCAATATAATATATTAATGTTTTAGCTATCAGTTTTCTTTATGTTATTCAAATTGTTTAAATATTGTTTATATGGGTGATGCCCAGTTTCTTGTGATATTCAGATATGCCCTCAGTAGCAGAGTATACAAAGCCTTGATGCCTTTGGGAACATTGTATAACCAAAACATAAAGTACACAGCAGAAATTTCATCACTGAACCCACAGTTTAATCAACCCTGGTTATATCTATGATAAATCCTAGTGTTCATTCTGTGCTCACTTTCCAAACACATCATGGGGTCATGTACATCTCCAGCAAGACTCTGAAAGAATCCCAGGATACCAGGCAGAAGTTTGAAAGCAGGCCAAAACTCCTGTGTAGGCTGCACATAGTGCAATGATAGGTAAAGCCCTGGTGGTATACCTCAGTAGGTAGCCCAGAAAAGTGTAGTGCCGCACTCAAAGCCCACTAGGAAAGTGGAAGCACAGTGAGAACTAGACCCTGGAGAAGCACCATGAAACATCATAGGTATAAGGGCATAAGGCTGCTAAAACTTTTTTTTGTACTGTGCACAAAATGCTGGACCTGGAACTTTGTCTTTGCTTCTTGATTTTGGACTGTGCTTGGATCCAGCTACCTTTATCCACACGGTTACCCCCCCCCCTTAGACTGTATTTAATTTATAGTCTCAGCTGAACCAGTATGCCTTGAATCTCAGGGTAAGACTTAGACTCTTGAGTTAATGCTGAGGTCAGTTAAAACTTAAGGTTTATTAGTGATGGAATCACTGTACTTTGTGTTATAAGAAGGTCATCATTAATTGGGGGCCAGGAAAAAAGAAAACCTATGGTTTGTGTATAGTGTGAGTGTTCATTCTGAGGATTCAGGCGATACAATGTGTCTCCATTGTGAGGTATTAAATGGCTAGAAACAATCTCATTATAGTGTTAAGAAGTGGAGCTTTTGAAAGATGATTGAGACTACATGAAGCTACTGAGGAAGAGTTCCCCATGGTTGAACACTTGTGGCTGTAGAAGAGAACCAGATCTGGAATACAGAGACACATGCATGCACTCCTTGTCTCTTGTCATAGGATGTCATGCTCTGCCACAGAACCTTGTGAACATGAAAGTAGATTCAGGTCTCCCACTTGCAAAAGTATACCCTATTTCTTTAAAATTTACCCAGTTTGGTATTATCCTATTAGCAAAAGAAAAATCTACTCA
The DNA here is from genome assembly GCA_009823505.1 of Rhizomys pruinosus. Taxonomy (NCBI): domain Eukaryota; kingdom Metazoa; phylum Chordata; class Mammalia; order Rodentia; family Spalacidae; genus Rhizomys; species Rhizomys pruinosus. The sequence continues at coordinate 291,692 of VZQC01003561.1, forward strand.
ACAACACACATATTCTGTTCAGGAAAACAAAACATTTTATAACCCATACATAATACTTTTTCCTCCCCATCATTATTTCAGTCTCAGCATTATAGTAGTGATTCTGAGATATGACTTAATACTACAATTACCTCCAAATACTGTCCTCATCATTTAGGCATAGTCTATTTTCTTTTTTTTCACAGAAATTTATTTTTATTTTTTTAACAAATCTAGACCCATGTTCCTGCCCATACCCCCCCCCCGCCAGAGCTCATGCATTCTGCCAAATGTGCTTTTCATCTCTTTCTCAGTCTTTCTCAATATTCTCCATGAGGAAGTTGACTGTTTTGAGCAGAAGTTCACTGTTTCAGTCAGTTCTTTGATGCAGTCCTTTCTGTTGTCGTTGTTGTTGTTTCCAATGGCATAGTCTATTTTCTGTAGTTGTTAGTGCAGTTTCTTCCTATGCTTTCTCCAGAAAACTGAGCCATGAAAATCATGATTATGGATTTTCCCATTAATGACACCATAGAGTGTACAGGTCAATTTTTTTCTGAATTTGAATTAAAATATATATCAACTGTGCATAATATGTACAAATGATCTATCTCCCCAGTCATACAAACACACTACACAGAGGCACAAGTGCAAGACAGAAATAATAGTCGCTAAAATGATTTCAGTGTTTAGAGTTAGGGGCCTTAGGTTCAATCGACTTTCTAGATGTATTAGTTCTTTAATCCTAAGGCAGGTCCCCTAACTATCTATTTAAANATTTTTAGCTATAAGTGATAATCCATGAGTACAAGCATCCTTCATGCAAAACCTATCTGCAGGCTGTTGTGCCCAAACACCTACAGCCCCACCATCCAGTGGGGGGTGACAGGTTGTTTGTTCAATCAAGTTGATCAAATGAGTGTCCAGACTACATTGCTGTAGTTTCACCATTCACCCCAATCGGAAGAACATTCTTTAAGATTGCAAAATTGGTGAAATTATCATAATCAAACATATTTCACAAGTGAACACACCTGCTTACCTCTCTCCCTCATTCAAAGCTCTCCAATGGCATCCACCTGCATTTACAGAATGGAGACCTCCCCAGAAGCTCATGATGCTTTGCTTTCCTGCACCTCACCTGCTTCTCCCATCTGTTCTTATACCTGGCTTATTGTGATTGGTATAGTAAGACTGTCATATTTAGAATTAAGAAGCCACATATTCTATATAAAATGTTTCCTTTTCTTTTGAGTCTTTGTGTGTGTGTGTGTGTGTGTGTGTGTGTGTACCACTGTAATCTTGTTCAGGTCAGACAACAACATTCAAGAGTTGGTTCAAGTGTTGGTTCTCTCCTTCTGCCATGAAATCTTAAAATTGAACTCAGGTCATCAGGCTTGTGTACAAGCACTTTTACCTGTTGATCTAACACTCTGATACCACAATCATTTTTATAAAATAATTTTCTATACATTAAACTATCCATCTACCTGTCCATCATTTCATTTCTGAGGAAGACAAATCTATATTTGATTCCAAAACCCAATTATTTGAATCTATGAAAATTCATTTTAATCAATGAAGAAAATGCAAACGTTGATATTTTATTAATGTACTAATATTATCTCAAGAGAAGTCTAAAATTTATAGTAAATTACATTTATATTGTTTCTGTACTTTAGAAAGTATAGGTATATGGATGATTCTATTAGCCTTTCAAAATTATGTGAAACTGAAAAGGACACAGTATGTTCACCATATTAAATATGAGAAATAAGGAGCATGTGAAAACAACATAAGGTATTCTCATTGTCACAAAAGTGGCATCTGGCTTCAGGTCAGCTGTTTAGATTGAGGATCTAGTATGACTTCCATTAGAAAACTCAATCAATTTGGAAAAAGAGATAAATTTGTACAGTTAATATATTCATTAACCTTTCATTTAAAGACAAATAAGATAGCACCAAATTATATTTAATTACTACTCTTTGGTTTTTAGGAGACAGGGTCCCCAGTAGCCCCAGCTGTCCTGGAACTCGCTATATAGACCAGGCTAGCCTTGAACTCACAGAGATCCGTCTGCTTCTGCCTCAATTGTTCAGATTAATGGTGTGCACCACCACACGTGGATTAATGACTATTTCTATCTAGAAAAATCTTATGATTTAAAATTTTTCTCAGAAACAAAAACCAACAGAAGTATGAGGATTGATTCAGACTGAACTAGTTATCCATTGCTGTAAAAAACTATCATAAACTTAGCACCATTGAACAATGTTTATTACTTCAAACAACTCAGAAGTCTACTAGAACATGGGTTTGGAAAACTTACTGTAGAATTGAATTTAGGTAAACAATTGAAATGGATTTTTAATAGGTTTTTATTCTGGAAGATAAATGGAAAACAATGCACTGGTTCTTGTAGATGTTAAGGTTGGGGAGGAACTATTGGAGCAGTAAGAAGAAATGAGTATGTCTGTCCTATTAACATATTAAATCCATTACTGAAATGAAGTAATGCAGTTTGTATAAGTAGTATCTATTTTTTCTGTGAAATTACATAGTGCAGGCTCTCACCTGTTCTATCTATATGGAGATGAATTTCATGATCCATTAGCAGATTCATCATCATGAGCAAGCACACATTTTCTCTGTGACCCATGAGTAGACAGGAAGAACATTCTTTAAGATTGCAAAATTGGTGAAATTATCATAATCAAACATATTTCACAAGTGAACACACCTGCTTACCTCTCTCCCTCATTCAAAGCTCTCCAATGGCATCCACCTGCATTTACAGAATGGAGACCTCCCCAGAAGCTCATGATGCTTTGCTTTCCTGCACCTCACCTGCTTCTCCCATCTGTTCTTATACCTGGCTTATTGTGATTGGTATAGTAAGACTGTCATATTTAGAATTAAGAAGCCACATATTCTATATAAAATGTTTCCTTTTCTTTTGAGTCTTTGTGTGTGTGTGTGTGAGAGAGAGAGAGAGAGAGAGAGAGAGACAGACAGACAGAGACAGAGACAGAGAGACAGATTTAGCATGTCCTCTGTCACTCTTTGTGACTTATCTTTTGAGACATGGTCTCTCAAAAAAACTGACTGGTCCCACTGGCTGGCCAGCTAGCTATAGGAATCTACTTGTCTACACAACTCTGGCATAGGGTTACAGATGCATGAAGCAACTACTGGCTTTATGTGTCTGGAGAAGTAAGTAGAGATCCCAACTGACAGCCTAACCCTTGTGCAGTGAGCACTTTCTTGCCTGGGCAATCTCCTCAGCAGGTCTTTTAACCATCTTTTTATTATATATACATTGGCCAAGTTAATTAATAATGATTGTATTGTTTGCAAAATAATAATATTGTTTTTCATTTTTAGAAAGTCATGATTGAATGTAAGATCTTAAAGTTTTCACAACGTTTTGGATTTTGTCCAACTTTAAAGATAGTACTTATAGTGATTTTAATCTTAAAATTTTGTTATAATTCTAATCCCCAGGTTGTAGGGACTCTGCAATGACCAAAATACTGCTGTGTTACTTGTGTAACGATGACTACCTGTCTGTCATTTGTGAATGGAAATCTTCGTAGCTGGCTACTGGAATTCCTGGGTCCATACAGCAAATATTTTAACTTTCTTTTTTCCATGTCATTCTTGTTTTATGTTATAGAAATATTGTTCAATTTATGTTCCATGTGTTATGTTGAATTTATATTTTTATTTATGCCATAAAACATTTAAGATTACTTGCTCTCTAAAAGATTTTTGTGTTATGATGTTTATTCCTTCAATATGCTTTCTTATTTTATAAGATTAAATATAATTTTGGTTTCTTTTTCATTTCTTCTCTTGTTATCACTATATTCTATATTGGAATACCTTCTTCATGTGTATTTCATGGTTTCTAGAGTAAGTGACAGTCCATTCAGAATTGCATTTTCCAACTTTAACTAGAATCTGAAAGCATGCTATTGATAGCCACAGTCAAGTGGAATATCAACTACGTTTACAGAAATGAAAACCCATGTATAAAATGCTTTAGTTCTGCAAAGAAGAAATTCTCTTAATTTTGCAGTTGTATGTTTACCAGTGCAATTTTAAGAATAACTTCTATATCTTTGAATTACATGGCATTTACAGTGTGATCTTTAAAACTGTCTGTTTCTTAAATTTTACAGAAATAAAACATATTTCACAGAAAATCAGATTTTATTTTTTTAATTATTTAATTTTTTTATTTTGTGTGTATATATAGCCTGCATGAATGTAAGTGCACCCATGTCATGTAATGCCCACAGAGTCAGAAGAGGCTTTTAGCTCCACTGGAACTGGAGTTATGGATAGATATTAGCCACCATGTGGGTGTTGGAATTGGAACCTGGACTTTCTGCAAGAACAGCCAGTGCTTTAACCGCTGAGCCAGCACTTCAGTCCCCCAGATTTTGTTATGAACAAAGAAACAGTAAATTGGAGATCATGAAGTCATCATATTGGTATTTTTTGCCTAGAGGCTATAATGGATACAGACCATCAAATAGTCTCCTTTGCCTTGGTCACTTGATCCTCACAGTACCCTTCCTGTTGCTGGACTGTGGGTAATGGGATATGGATGCATGTACCATTGTTATTAGTGTCAAAAAATCAGAGACATGAAGAGAAAACCTTCACCCCTGATACATCTGACAGAGCATTAACTTCCAGAATATATAAACTACTCAAAAAACAAAGAAGTAAGAAAACAAATGACTCACTCAAAAGATGGAGTAAAGAGCTGAACAGAGACTTCACAATTGAGGAAAGAAAGATGAATGAGAAACATCTAAAAAAGTGTTCAACATCACTAATAATTAAGGAAATGCAAATTGAAACCATTTTAAGATTTCATCTCACTCCAATAATACTGGATAGGATCAAGAAAACAGATGATACCAAATGCTGAAGAGGTTGTGGGGAGAGGGGAAACACTCATCCACTGCTGGTGGGAATGCAAACTTGTCCAACCACTATGGAAAGAAGTGTGGAGAACCCTTAAAAGACATAAAATGAGCTTATCACCTGACCCAGTCATACCATTCCTGTGTATATACCAACAAGACTCATCTTACCACAGAGATACTTGCACATCCATGTTTATTGAAGCTCTTTTCACAATAGTGAAGAGCTGGAACCACCCCAAATGCCCCTCAACTGATGAGTGGATAGAGAAAATGTGGTACATCTACAAATAAAGAGGCTGAAACCCCAGTAGCTGCTCAGTCTATAAGCTGGATGTCTCAGCAGTCCCCATCTGGTGCTGAAGGTTTGAAGGATTCTTGGAGAGACATGAGTCTTCAGTCCATATTGGAAGGTTGGAAAACAGCATCTCATATCTTTGAAAGATGGAAAAAGCAGTGGCAGTCACAGGGTAGATGCACTTGCCATTAAGAATTGAAAGCAGTGTGGAGAACCCTTAGAAGGCTCAAAATGAGCTTGCCATTTGGCCCAGTCATACCACTCCTGGGTATATACCCACAAGACTCATCTAACTGCAGAGATACATGCACAGCTATATTTATTGAAGCTCTGTTCACAATAGCAAAAAGCTGGAACCAACCCAAATGCCCCTCAACTGATGAGTGGATAGAGAAAATGTGGTACATGTACACAATGGAGTTCTATGCAGCAGTAAAGAGGGAAAACATCATGAAATTTACAGGTAAATGGATGGAGCTAGAAGACATTATGTTAAGTGAAGTAACACAGTCCCAGAAAAACAAATGACAAATGGTGTCCTGCATATGTGGATGCTAGTGCCAATAACCCAGTTATAAATATTTCTCGTGAAGAGGGATGCATATTAAAAGAACAACAACAGAAAGACTGCATCAGAAAACTGACTGAAATGGTGAATCGGGAAGGGTGGGAGGGATGGGAGAGGGACGCGGGTGTATATTCGATTGATGCATATTTAATTAATGTGAGATCAACAAGTATCCAGTTTTGCCCAGACACTGTCTACAGGTTATGTGGTGTTTTAAGACTTAGTAAAAGTAAATATGTGTATATTAAACAATTGGTTTAAAGGCTCTGATAAAAATGGTAATGCATCTGAGTTAACTGGAGATATAAATTGCTGTTGTCCACACTTGTTTTACTTGAAATCTGTGTAGCAATTGCTTTAGGGTTAGCACATACAAATGTTCTCTGTAATTTTTCTGTTGTACAATATCACCTTGTAGCATTCTCTTTCACCTATAGGATGATTTAACTTAAAAATTAGGTTTGCATCCCAAGTTAATCACATACAGTCACCCAAAACAGCATGGGCGAATTTAATGAAATCTGTGCCTTGATTCCACCCTATAGTTATGTATAATACAACCGCCTTTTTGAGGCTCACAGGTCAAAAAACAAGAAACTAAAATAAAAAGGAGGATACAGATAGATATGAAACCTTTTTGTCAAAAACCTTGCAATTCAAATCTTAAAACTAACTACAGGAAAAGATTTGTATGTTCCAACAGGTCAAAATGTCACCAACTTAATGGCTGAGAAAGAAAAGATACAGCTTTGCATTGTGTATGATGTGCCAGGAAGTGTAAGCAGAAAGGTTGGCCCATCTGAACATTGAAAGGAAGAAAGTCCTCGGACTGCTGCAAACATCAAACCCCTCTGTGGATCCTACTTGTAACAACTATGTATAATGAGTCCTAATGAAATTTACTTTCTAGGTGCCACAAAGGTTTTAATATGAGAGACTTTCTTACATCCCCCCCACATAGAACAAAGAGAAATATGGTGACGATGAGGTTGTTCTCCAACCCAACTGTAAATTGGAGCCAACTGTTATAGATGTAATCTCTTATAAAACCAGTAAAACTGCCTTCTTTAATTGACTAATAGACATAGGAACTCTGAAAAGGATTATTCTCTATTCAGAACCAAATATAATACCAAAGTCTCCTTAAGCTATGCACTTAAGCAAAATATATTAATACAGGAGATGTTGGCCAGGGGATCCAAGACCCCACAAAAGGGAAAGGCTCCTTGCCTCTAAACTGGGATATCTACAAGAAGAGAGGCAATAAAACCATGCTGTCGAAGACCTGATGTAAACATGGGAAAGATGTATTGAGACCACACTTGCGAGTGTACAGATGGTCTCTGGAATACCAGAGAGTGTACCAAAGGCCACTAAACCAATAAAGCAAATATAGGTCTCCTTGAGTCAAGCAAGACTCCTCTGTCAGCACCAGCTACCTGCCTGGAAATACTGTGCAGCAGTGGCAGCCATATGCCTGTATATCCCAAATCTAATTGGCTATTAGCTCTCTCCTTGGAGGAATAACCCATGGCTGATGCCACAAGCTTACATCCTCTAATGGTTAGGAAATGTTATAAGCCACAGTAAGATCCTGTCATATCTAACAGAAAAAAATGTAATTCAGACTGCATGTCCCTGGATAGGACTCCTATATTATACCTCATCCATCCAAGGGTCAGGGACCATTGCAGAAGAGGGGGCAGAAAGACTTTAAGATCCAGGAGTGGTGGGTGACCACAAGGAAACAGCTTGTTAGCCTTCTGATAACTTGCTCATATAAAGCTGCAGAAATGGTGACAGCATACACAAGACCCATGCAAACCAAAAACAGTCAGAAACTCAGAGTAAGAATGTCCAACCTGCTGGGCATGGTGGCACACACCTTTAATCCTAGCACTTGGGAGGCAGAGGCAGGCGGATCTTTGTGAGTTCAAGTCCAGCCTGGTCTACAGAGTGAGTTCCAAGACAGCTGGGGCTACAGGGAGACCCTGTCTCAAAAAGAAAAAAAAATAATAAATAAATAAAAGAATGTCCAACCTTAGCCAAGGAGATATTGGCAACTGATCATTTCTAGAGAGGGAGAGTTGGTCTTCTTTAAGGGAGTGACACTGCATAGGCTTACCATGCTCCAGTGGAAGGAATCATAACAAGGGACATTTGGGGACACAAACTTGACTTGATAGGCCTTAACACACATTATAGAATGCATGAAATCTGGTGGGGGCATGAAAGGGCTACAGATAGGGAAGTGGGGCCCAATATGGTTACAATGTAAAATCCACAAAATTCAATTAAAAGGAACTCTAAGCCATTATGCTAAGTGAAGTAACACAGTCTCAGAAAAACAAATGGAGAATGGTTTCCCTCATTTGTGGATGCTAACACCTAATCCTCAGTTGAAAGGCAAGCTGAACAACATTATTATATTTCTTTTTATCTGAAAGCAACTGTGCTGTTGTAATGTGATAATGTATGAAATACACAAATCATCATTATCAATAAAAGTATTTAAAATGTTCAATATGTAATCTTTTCTGTAGTCTTATCTTCCTGCCATCACCTTCAGAAAGGATTTCCTGGATTTTCCAATGTAATTGAACCAAAATGTGTGTGTTTATGTGTGTGTGTGTGTGAGAGAGAGAGAGAGAGAGAGAGAGAGAGAGAGAGAGAGACAGACAGACAGAGACAGAGTCAGAGACACACAGAGTGAGAGACAGGCAGAGAAACAGAATGTGAAGAGGAGAAGCTCCGAGATGATAAATGTATTACTGTAAATATTCATATGATCATGGATGGAAGTTGAAAAGCTCTAAGATTGGTATTCAACAGGCTGCATTCCAAGGTGAGTTGATGTTATATGGCATACTCTATATGCCAGGAGGCTTCAGATACAAGGAAAACAAATGTTTCAATTTTAATGCAAAAGATTAATGTGACATGTATTAACTCAGGGCAGTTGGGCAAGAAGTGTCCACCATTCTTGAGTTTGGGTCAACCTTTTGATTTGGTCAGACTTTGAGATGATTAATGAGGCCCATCCATGTTAGGAAGAGCAAACTGATTTAATTAGTCAACCTTTTCAAATGTCAGTCTTAAAAAATATCCTCAATAGACACACTGCAAATCATATCTAATCAAGTATCTGGGACCTTGTTGGTCCAGCTAAGTTGACATCTAGTGTATACCATCAAACCTATGTGACACTTATTTGTACATCCTGGACCCCAGAGTCAGGCAGAATAAAAATATTGCAGTTAAATCCAACCAGAAACTCACTGTGAAGCCCAGCACCCTGACCAATGACAGCCTTATTAGCAACTCAGCTAATTCACAGATAGTGTTTCATTGGAGCAATGAATTTGGGTGATTGATGACTAAGCAATAGCTAGCTCATACATCTAGTACCGGTCTTTTAGGTAGCTAAGGATCAAATATTTATGAGATAACCAAGCAGAAGCACACTAATGTATTTAATTTGAAGATTAACTCTGGTATCTAAATATACTTCTTTATTTTGACCCATTACCACACTTGCTGTATTAGAAACTACTGGCACATTGTTTAGGTGGGAAACTAGAGGGAATACTACTAGTCACTACACTGTCAGTGTACATCCCAGTGCCTCAAAACGCTAGATGAGTAAGTTACTGAAGAAATTTTATTTATGTTCTGCATGTGGTGTGTCTGTGTAAGCATTTACTTTCTGTAAGTCACTTTCTAATAGAGGGCCCTCCTAATTTATATTAAGATAACCAATTTCCTGTACCCTTACTTGTCATCACTTAATTCCTTTCTGGTAAGTGTGTTATGACAACCACTTTCTAGTCTTCAGAAATCTGATCTGTCACAAGCGTATTTCTACAAATAACCATTTTCAACCTTCCTAACTACTGCCACACTCACTGTGAATTCTAAGGATATGCAGGCCATGTGTTTCCAACAAAGGACATTCCACTAGAAGAAAATAAATTTTTCTCTTCTCTAAATTATATTTAACTTGCACTAAAAATAACTCAAATAATTCTTGAGATAAAGATGATCAAGCAACAATTAAATCAAATGCTGGAAGCAGATTAGACACCTGGATGTGCGCACTTCAACCCCTAATTATTAGCTAGGTGATGGTGAACAAATGCCTCTAGCCATTTGTTTGCTCTACTTAGTGCCAAGATTATCGACTTTTTATGATGAGTGAGCTAGTAAATGCATGTAGAAGATAATTTGGACTTGATAAGTTGTTTAACAAGGTCTTGTTTTCATCTGTTTACAATTACAGGGTCTTTTGCATATGTTGAAATGTTCCTTAATGCCAATTTACATAAACTTATAAAAAGTAAGTTTGAAGTTTTGCAAATATCAGGTGCTCTCCCATGTGTAATAATAATTATAATAAACAGTAGATATTATTGGGGTCATGATATCATAATGTATTCAAAAGGAAGTAAGATTAGATAAATTCTTGCAGCAGGTAGATCAATTGGTTATTCACTATAACTCTTATTCAGTTGAGAAACGGTGGTTGATGTTAATAATATTATATGACTCTTTTCTTATCAGTCAAAGAACGGTTAACCATTTGAACTATGTTGGACTAGTTTTGAAAATAAAAGAACAGGAAGGTGAGTGAGTAGGGATACACTGTATGTGTATCTCAAAGAATTCATAGACAGTATTTGTTTGTTAAAAACATGGTTTTATTGGGACTAGAGAGATGTCTCGACAGTTAAGAACATTGGTTCTTTTGCAGAGGACCCAGATTTGGTTCCCTGCACCCATATGGCAGCTAACAACCATCTATACCTCCAGTTCCAGGGGCTCCAATGCCCTCTTCTGATGTCGGAGGGTGCAGTTAACTATATTCAGGCAATACACTCATATATAGAAAATAATAATCTTCAAAAAACAAAGGTTTACAAAATACGTATCATTATAATAATTTCTGCATTTTATTTTACTAAGTGTTAGTGATAAAAGTTTAATATATAATAAACACATATTAAACATAATAAAAACATTTTCAATAGACTGTATTTAGAATCACTGAGGAGACAACACACTTCTGAACATGTAGGTGGAGATGTTTTCAAAGACAACCAGAATTAATGGGTAGAACTCTTAGTGAGAACAGTAGCATCCCATGGGCTGGGTCCTAAACCAAATAGAAAAGGAAAAGTTGGAAACCAGCCAAGTATCTGCATTCATCTCTCTGCTTTTTGACTTAAGATACTGTGACCACCTGTCTCACATTCCTGCCCCCATGCCTTCCCCATGTCAGGCTTTACCTTCAAATTGTAAACTAAAATTAACTCATCCTAATATTATTTTTCAGATATTTTGTCAGAGCAATAAGAAAAATAATTAATATTCCCAGTAAGCCTCAACTTGATAGAAAAATGAACACCTTACATACTCAATTCCAAGTAATTACCAGTGATCTATTGACTCAAAACCTTCAATCTAGGTCACAAAATTGATTTATGATTCAGAAAGGGTCATTTTTTTTTTACTTTACACATCCAAAAAATTAAGCTTCTATTCTTTCCTAGCAAATCTTATACTCGGTTAGTAGAGAACAAATTAGTATCTATCAAGACAGAATACTAGAAATCTCTCTTGACACACATTCCACCCATACCTAGCTCATAGGCATCAGCAATTCTCATCACCTTACCAAATAGAAATCTCTAGACTCTTTCCCCTTTGCCTCTTTTCCACATTCTCCTCCCTGCACTAAACTGCCGCAGTTTCCCATTGTAGCACTGATCTATCAGCTTATCCCTTTCATCTGTCCCGTTCTTTATCAACCAAGGGAATCAGTCACAATGTAAGTCCAATTTGGTTAGTACTTTAAAATCTTCAAGATTTTAACCAAAATACTTATGAAGACTTGATAATATCTCAATTCTTTCTTTCCTGTGCTGTACTATAATCATGTAAACATATCTCAGCCTTTATAGCTGAGCCATTGACTGTTCCATCTCTAAGTCGACTTCCTCTCTATCCTGTGCTTTTTTATCATTTCATGCTAATTCTTTATTTCTTCTTAGAAACTTCCCTTATTGCCAATAGCAGGTATTTCCCCGAGTTTTGTGGTGCTGTACTATTTATCTCCATAGATCTTACTCTTCTATTTGTTTTATTTTTTATTATATTTTTTTAGAATATGAATATATGTCTTCCACCCATATATAGTAATTACAGTGTATGAATAGAAGTGGTAGGTCAAGTCTAGAGCTCATTAAGAGATTCACATTATAATAGCACAGTCGCTCTCAGATACAATGAAATGTAATAATAAAGTTGCTCAGTTTGCCTTCCAACCAGAAATTTGGTGTTCTCATCCACAAATGAGGAAAACCATTTGCTTTTTTTCCTGGGACTGTGTTACTTCACTTACCATAATGGCTTTGAGTTCCATCCATTTACCTGCAAAGTTCATGATGTTATCTTTCTTTACCACTGCATAGAACTCCATTGTGTAGATGTACCACATTTTTGTTATCCAGTCATCAGTTGAGGGGCATTTGGGTTGGTTCCTGGTCTTGGCTATTGTGAAGAGAACTGCAGTAAACATAGCTGTGCATGAATCTTTGTGGTAGGATGTATCTTGTGGGTATATGGATTGGTATGGCTGAATCTAGTGGTAGGCTGAGGGTTTTAAGGATTTAAAATGGTTCTCCACACTGCTTTCCACAGTGAGCTTACATTCCCACCAGCAGTGGATGAGTGTTCCCCTTTCCCCACAACCTCTCCAGCATTCAGTGTCTTTTGTTTTCTTGATCTTGGATAGTCTTATTGGAGTGAGATGATACTTTAATTTACATTTCCTTAATTACTAATGATGTTGAACACTTTTTAAGATGTTTCTCAGCCATCTTTACTTCCTTACTGGTGAAGTCTCTGTTCATCTCTTTACTCCATCTTTTGAGTAGGTCATTTGTTTTCTTACTTCTTTGATTTTTAAGCAGTTTATATATTCTGGATATTAATGCTCTGTCAGATGCATCAGTGGTGAATGTTCCCTCCCACTCTATGGGTTTTCTCTTCACTCCCTTGATTGTTTCTTTAGCTGTACAGAAGCTTTTGAGTTTGATGAGGTCCCACTTGTCAGATGTTGTCCTTATTTCTGGTGCAGCTGCTGTTTAATTTAGAAAGTCTTTTCCTATGCCTGTCACATAGGTTGCAAACTTTTTCTTCTATCGCCTTCAGGGTTTCAGGTTTCAGGTTGAGATCTTTGATCCACATGAAGTTTATTTTTGTACAGGGTGAGAGATAGGGGTTTAATTTTGTTCTTCTACAAATGGTGATCCAGTTTTGCCAACACCATTTTCTGGAAGATGCTATCTTTTCTCCATTGAGCTTTTTTGGCCCCTTTGTCAAATATGAGGTGGCTGAAGTTATATGAGCTCAAGTTTGGATATTCAGTTTTTTTTTTCCATTGGAAAAATCTGTTTTTTGCCAGGACCAGGCTGTCTTTATGACTAGAGCCCTGTAATAGAGCTGGAAATCTGGTAAAGTAATGACCCCCTGTATTGCACTTTTCACTCAGGGTTGCTTTAGATATTTGGGGTCTTCTGTTTTTCCATGTGAATTTAAGGATTTTTTTTCCAAGTCTGTGAAAAAGCTCATGTGGATTTTGATTGGGATTGCATTCAATCTGTATATTAATTTGGGTAGAATGGACATTTTTACTATATTAATTTTTCCAATCCATAAGCATGGGAGGTATTTCCATTTTTTTATTTCATTTTCAATCTCCTTCAGGGTTTTAAATTTTTCATTGTAGAGGTCTTTGGTGTCTTTGGTTATGTTTATTCCTAGGTATTTTTTGAGGCTATTGATATTGGGAAGGCCTCCTTATATTCCTTCTCCAGCTGCTTATTGTTAGTGTAAAGAAAGGCTACTGATTTTTCTAGGTTTATTTTGTGTCCCGCCACTTTACTGAAAATTGTAATTATTTCTAAGAGTTTTCTGGTTGAGCTTTTAGCATCCCTTAAGTAAACTATCATATCATCTGCAAAAAGGGATAGTTTTAATTCCACTTTTCCAATTAGTACTTTTTAAATTTTTACTTTCTTGCCTTATTGCTCTAGCAAGCATTTCAAGCACTATATTGAAGAGGCAATAGCAGACGGCCTTGACATGTTCCTGCCTTTAAGGGGAATGCTTCCAACTTTTCTCCATTTAGGATGATGTTGGCTGTGGGTTTCTTGTATATGGCATTGATTACATTGAGGAATGATCCCTCCAGTCCAGTTCCCTCTAGGACTTTAAGCATGAAGAGATGCCAGATTTTGTCAAAAGCTTTTTCTGCATCAATTGAGATTATCGTGTGCTTTCTGTCTTTAAGTCCATTTATATGTTTTATGATATTTATTGTTTTACATATGTTGAACCATCCCTGAATCTCTAGTATGAATCAAACCTGGTCATGATGGATGATCTTTTTGATGTGGGTTTGTATGCGATTTGCAAGTTTTTTGTTGAGAATTTTTTGCATTTGTGTTCATTAATTAAATGGATCTATAGTTTTCTTTCTTGTTTGTGTCTTTGCCTGGTTTTGGTATTAGAGTGATGCTGGCTTCATAGAAGAAATTTAGGATATTTCCCTCTGCTTGTATCCTTCTGAAAAATTTGAGTAGTAATGGTTGTAAGACCTCTTTAAATGTTTTATAGAATTCTGCTGTGAAACCATCTGGGCCTGGGCTTTTTATATGTGAGAGGCTTTTATTGCATCTTTAATTTCCTCAAGAATTATGGGTCTGTTTAAGCTGTCAATCTCTTCTTGGTTAAGTTTTGGTGAATCCCAGGATTTCAGGTATTCATCAATTTCTCTTAGGTTTTCAAATTTAGTAGAGTATAGGTTTTTGAAGTATTCTTGTATGATTGGATCTTTTCTTTATCTGTTGTGATGTTTCCCCTTTCATCATGAATGCCATTGATTTGGAGTTGCTCTTTCTTTCTTTTGGTTAACTGGGCTAGAGGTCTGTCTTTTATTTATTTATTTATTTATTTATTTATTTATTTATTTATTCATTTATTTTTATTATATTTTACGGGATTCACAATATAAGAGCACAGTTGTTTTCAGGTCACATTGACGTTACTATATTTGCCATACAATTAGGTAATTCGTGCTAGCATCCACAGATGAGGGACACCATTCGTAGTTTTTTGTTTGTCTATGGCCATACCACCCTGAATGTGCCCAATCTTGTCTCTCTATTTTGTTCATCTTTTCAAAGAACCAGATTTTGGATTCATTGATTTTTTTTGGTATTGTTTTCTTTGTTTCTATTTCGTTAAGTTCTGCTCTGATTTTTGTTATTTCCTCCTATCCGTTGGGTTTAGTGTTCATTTGTTGTTGTCTCTCAAGTGTTTTTAGCGGCAGTGTTAGATCGTTTATTTGTTGTCTTTCTGTTAATGTGGGTACTTAGGGCTATAAATTTCCTTCTTAGGACTGACTGTAATGTATCCCACAAGTTTTGTTGTGTTGTATTGTCATTTTCGTTTAGTTCCAGGCATGCTTTTATTTCACTCTTTATTTCTTCCCTGACGTACTCATTATTCAAGATCATGTTGTTTAACCTCCATGTGTTCTTACACTTAGTAGGGCTTATCCTGGTGTTAATATCGAGCTTTATTGCACGGTGGTCTGATAGAATGCATGGGATAATTTCAATCCTTTTGTGCTTGTTGACATTTCTTTTGTGTACCAATATGTGGTCAATTTGCGAGAATGTTCTTTGGGGCACTGAGTAGAAAGCATATTCTCTGGTGTTTGTGTGGAATATTCTGTAGATATCTGTGAGGTCCATTTGGTGTATTTTATTGTTCAGTTCTGATGTCTCTTTGTTTATTTTTGTCCAGTTGACCAATCCAAGGGAGTCAGTGGGGTATTGAAGTCTCCCACTATTAGGGTGTATTAATCTGTGTCTTGAGGTCCTGAAGGGTTGTGTTTATAAAGTTCAGTGCACCAGAGTTTGGTGCATAAAGAGTTAAGATTGTGAAATCTTCCTGGTGGATTGTTCCATTGATAAGGATATAATGTCCCTCTTTGTCTTTTCTGAGTAATTTTACTCTGAGGTCTATTTTTTCTGATATTAGAATAGCCATTCCTGCTTGCCTTTTGGTACCATTTGCATTGGAATATTTTTTTTCCCATCCTTTTCACTCTAAGATGGTGTCCATCATTGAGGGTGAAATAGGTTTCTTGTAGGGAGCATATGGATGGACTCTATTTTCTAATCCATTCTCCCAGTGTATGTTTCTTGATTGGGGAGTTTAGACTATTAACATTTAAGTAACCTTAAATATTATTGAGAGATGTGTGTTGTTTCCTTTCATCGTATTTTTAATTTGCATTCTTGGTCTAGATATTTATTTACTCTGTTATGCTTTTGTTAATTTCTCTCTTGGATTCCTTAAGGATAGTTGCTCCTTTCCTCTGTTCTTTGAATTGCTTCCAGTATTTTCTGAAGTGTTTTTTTTTTCATGAGTTCTTTCTTTTTTTTATTTTTTTTTGTTTTTATTTATTTCTGTATGTGTATGAATGTACTGTCTGCATGTAGGTTTGTGTACCCATGTCGTGCAATGCCGTGGAGGTCAGAAGAGGGTGTCGGATTCCCCTGGAACTGGAGTTCTCCTGGAATTGGAGTTTCAGATGGTTCTCAGCCACCATGTGGGTGCTGGGGATCGAACCCCGGTCCTCTGTAAGAGTGGTCGGCACTCTTAACTGCTAGGCCATCTGTCCAGCCTCCTTGACATGTGTTCTTTCATTTCTTTTTTATGTCCTGAAAGATTTTTCTTTCTCCTTCAACTATGATTGACATTTTTGCTGGGTATAGTAATCTGGGTTGGTATCTAAAGTCATTTAGTACTGGGAATACTTTGGTCCATTTTCTTCTGGCATTCATAGTTTGGACTGAGAAGTCAACTGTGATTCTGATGGGTTTCCCCTTATATTTAACTTCTTGTTTTTCTCTTGTGGCTTTCAGCATTTTGTCCTTGTTTTGAGTAGCTAGGGTTTTAACTGTGATATGGCATGGGGAATTTCTTTTCTGGTCTTGTCTATTTGATGTTCTATGTGCTTCTTGTATTTCTATGGGTTTGTCTTTTTTCAGTTTGGGGAAGTTTTCTTCCATTATTCTGTTGAAGATCTGATCAATACCATTCTCTTGGGATTCTTCTCCTTCCTCTATCCCTATGATGTGGAGGTTTGGTCTTTTCATGGTGTACCACATTTCCTGGTTGTTTCACTCCTATTTTATTTAAAAATTTTCATAATCTTTACTTGAGGTTTCTAGCTGCTCTGTGTTATCCTGTAGGTCTGATATTCTTTTTCTGCTTCATCCATTCTGCTTCTGAGGCTTTTTCCCACCCTTTCCTGCTGATTGGATTAATGTTCAATTTCCTTTTTCATTTCATCCTGTGATTTCCTCAGTATTTCCACTTCCTTTTGGAGCTTTTCATTCTCTTCTTGTAACTCCTTTCTTCCCTGGTCAGTTTCTTTTTACCTTCCAGCCTGAGATCTTTTCAGTGTTTCCACTTCCTTCTGGAGTTTGTCATTTTTTCCCTCTGTTTCTTTTCAGAGTTTGTTTTTCTCTTCCTCTAGTGATTTTCAGAGTTTATCAATCTCTGCCTTTAGTTCTTTCTGCAGTTTATCATTCTTTCCTTCTAGCTCCTTCATGAGTTTTTCATTCTCTCCCTTTAGTTCTCTGTTTTGTTCTTTATAGTCTTTGAATATGTCTACAATTGTTCTTCTAAGGTTAGTGTCTTGGTTTCCTTCCAGATAGATCTTGTTGCTGGGATCTTCTATAGAATTGGTTGAGTTTGGTGGGGAATTATTATGAGCTTTTCCCATATTGTTGTTTTTCCATTGTGTCTTTGGTATGTGTATTCCCTTCCCCCTTTTGATTGTTTGTTTGGCTTCTGTTGCTAATCTAAAATGTAATATGGAGGACTGGTTGGTCACTCAGTTTGCTTCCTGCTGGTTCTTCCTCAGCTTTGGCTGTGCAGCCTAGAATCACTGACCCTGCTGGATTGTCCCAACCACAGTAAATCTCAGCACCAGCAGTTTATACTTTCCACCACAGTACCAGTAGCCTGAGCCTGTGTGCCACCAGACCAAACCTGGGCTATGAATGTGTGCCACTTGTTGTCCTTGTGTCCATGCACACAGTTCTTCTCTATGGTTCTAGTGGTGGGTGGAAGGTTCTCATCAAAGGTGGGCAGCAGCAAGCCTGTGTGCCAAAGCTCCACCTGGGTGATGAGTGTGTGCCACAGGCTGTCCTTCTATCCACACACACAGTTCCTCTCTATGGTTCTAGCAGTGGGTGGAAGGTGCCCAGCAAGGGTGGGCAGCAGTAAGCTGTGTGCCAAAGATCCACCTGAGTGACAAGTGTGTGCCCACTGGTTGTCCTTCTATCCAGATCTTACTCTTTAAAAACATTTCTTTAATTTATTTTTATTTTTCATTGAGCTTTTTAAATTTCACACAACAGTTCTTAATCAAAATTAGATGCCGTCATCCACCCACACCCTCCCAATCCCCCAGCAGACTTCATGCATTCCACCATGTACATTAAGTCCTATCTAGTCAAGCATTTGTACCCAGATGTCCCTCAGTGCAAATTCATCCCCTGGAGTCTGGTGGGCACATCTAGAGATCTTAAGCAAGGCATAGTCTCCCTCAACCAGTAGCAACCCATCTCCAACAGCTCTTAGTCTAAGAGCTGGCCTGCTACCCATTTTTCTCCTTCCCTCCAGACCCTTATTCAACTGAATTGACATGGATCCTGTGCTCAATGCCACCTTTGCCACTTTGTTGAAGCTGTACTGTGTAAGTACTTATGATCATCTGTTTCATTCATTGAAGAGCTGTAAGTCACCCAAGAATGAAGATCTTCCTATATATAGACACTTGAGAGAAAGCACTTTAATCAGTATTCATTGCTTGAGGGGCTGATATTGGGTGTAGAAGGATCCTTAATTGTACCCAAAGTTAAATTCTTCCTTTTATTTAATCTTCTATGATCTATATCACGTCATTTCTTCACTGATTTGGTTTGAGTTTTAGTCTTTCAAGTTCTTTTTTTTAAACTCATATTCTTTCCTTTAGTTATTTCCCTACTTCTTTCACTAAAACCTTTATCTTTAAGGAATGAGTGTGTGTATGTTTGTTTAAAATGTGCATCTGCAACTGAAAGTTAAGTGTTATTTGCTAGAAATCAATAATTTGTTGAATAGTTAAATAAATTAATGTGTTAAGTTTCATGTAAAGTGAAGTCTAGAATTTGACAAATTCAAATTTACTGGGAGAAGCCTTCTTTGAAGATTTATCTAAAGAATAAATCATTGAGGAGATATTTTAATTCAAGGCTATAATTTGCACTTCTTTCAAACTGCAAGTGGAAATGAGTTGACAGTATTTCAATGGGGGACATATGTTTTTTTTAATCAATGAAGTGGATTAAAATAAAAAGGAGTATAAAGTAAAGATGGAATTAAGTTTTCATTTTCATCACATATTCTAGTATAAGCAGAATTGGAGCTAAGAAATTTCCTCTAAACCCATACAGAGGTGAGGAGTTAGCAGTAGAAGGTGGGGAGGACAGGTGATTACTGAAGATAGCAAATATTTGCTTAAAATTAGCTTTGACAGCTCTCAGATAAGGCTGGGTATATGGAAATAAGGAGGGTCAAATTAAAGGAACGAAAGAAATTAAAACTCAAAAATAATGATAGTAATCACTTGAGATTTTAACGATTAAAATATGCATGAGAACGTTCCATTAAACATGTATAAGAAAAGAAAAAGAAGTACAGAAACCCAATCACCTTTCACTAAATACATGATACCACTAGAAATGTTATCTCATCTATTTTAGAAACAGAATAAAATAACTGGTGAGCAAAGGAATACATGTAGGACAATCATCTCCACTGCTTGCCAGACCTATATTCAACAACCTTCTTCCAAATAGGTGCCAATTTATTTGGAATAAATTCACTTTATTCTTTGAAGAGTTAGAGCCTCAGTGTCTTTTTTATTTAGTCCATTATTATATTCCTCTACTCAGGCAGCTGTGTAGTCACCTACTTAGATTTTGAATTTTCAGCATGTTTAATAATGCTGACTGTTGAGAGTTTTTACTGTAATTTAAGTTTCAGTACTCACCAACATGTTTTTTCAATACTGAAATGGCTAAATGATATTAAGAAGTATAATTGTGCTTTGGGTGAAAATGCATGGTCTGATAAATACGAATCTGGTTTTCATCTGCTTTTGGACTGGATCTCACAAATGCATTATAGATTTTTTCAAAATATTTTTTATATAATGAGACTATGTATTGACTCTCTGTGTATCTGTTTGCATCTTTCCATTGTAACATACACTGTCTTAATTTTTTTATTTTTCTACTTCAGACCAGGATTATTGCTCTACCCATTTTTCTATGTCTTTATTTGGGGGGGGGTGACTCAAGAGAATAAAAGGCTCTGAGCTAACTGATCAGAGGTGAAATTTTAGGCAAAATGTAAACTCTTTCTCTTGGCAGAAGTAATTGATTAAAAGGATAAAATGTGAATTCAACTATATAGAACATTTTTAAAAAATTTTAATCTTTTTAAAGTTTTTTTATTTTATTATTTTTTTTGTGTATGAGTGTACTGTCTGCATGTAGGTTGGTGCACCCGTGTCATGCAATGCCGCGGTCAGAAAAGGGTGTTGGATTCCCCTGGAACTGGAGTTAAAGACGGTTCTTAGCCACCGTGTGGGTGCTGGGAATCAAACCCAGGTCCTCTGCAAGAGCAGTCAGTGTTCTTAACCGCTGAGCCATCTCACCAGCCCCTATATAGAACATTTTTAATTATCTCTAGTAACTAATATCTTATGTACGGTTTAAACACAAATGTACTGTTTTGTATACAAACCCTTCATGTTTATTTATCCAGAGATATTTATTGAGCACTTTTTGTAAGTCATTTTATTTTAGACATCAGTGACAAACCAAGGTTTTACACTCCTGTCACCCAGGAGGGGATATTAACCAAAAGATCAATTAGTATATATTTCTATATGAGAAGATTGTATTATGAGGAGGCTAGGTAAGCTGTGTCTTGGTTTCCAGGTTATCTGATGGTCTATCTCTTCCCCTTCACAAATTGGTACATATTCCCTTTTTATCCTACTTTAATATATTGTATAACTCATTATGATAATTAGGTATGATATGAAATAGACTGTGACCAATAGCAAGAGAGTGAAATTGTAGTCTATAATTTTCAAGATTTAATTTATAATTAGGCTCCAGCTGCTGCACAGGTATGTCCTATTAAGGATGATTTACCCTGGAGAAAGTCAGCTGCCACCACTACACACTACCCATGTAGCAAGAAATGGAAATCTTCAGCCAACAGTAGGTAAGGAACCTGAGACTTCTGATAATCATGTAGGTGAGCCTAGAAGATATGTTCTAGATTGAAGTTTGAAATGAGAAAGTGATCCCAGTTTACAGTTCCTGTACACACCCATGTGACAACCTAGCCAGAACTATTCAGCTGCACTTCTCCCCTGTGACAGCCTAGCCAGAACTACTCAGCTGCACTTCTCCCATGGGACAGCCTAGCCAGAACTACTCAGCTGCACTTCTCCCCTGTGACAGCCTAGCCAGAACTACTCAGCTGCACTTCTCCCCTGGGACAGCCTAGCCAGAACTACTCAGCTGCACTTCTCCCCTGTGACAGCCTAGCCAGAACTACTCAGCTGCACTTCTCCCCTGGGACAGCCTAGCCAGAACTACTCAGCTGCACTTCTCCCATGGGACAGCCTAGCCAGAACTACTCAGCTGCACTTCTCCCATGGGACAGCCTAGCCAGAACTAGTCAGCTGCACTTCTCCCATGGGACAGCTTAGCCAGAAACCATACTACTGTTCAGCTGGCAACTTCTCCCCTGGCCGGCCTTCCAACTAGTCAGCTGCACGTATCCCTATGTTCCTGGCCCACAGAAAAAAAAAAAAAAAAAAAGTAAATGATGCTTGGCTATGTTCGAGGGGAATATTTTATTCAAGATAAGATAACAATTACATATAGTATATACCCCTTAGACAAAATGTATTTTATTCACTCAAGTTTCCTGGAATCCTTTGACTTTGAATCTAAGCATTTGCTAAAAGTTTACACCTCAAGCATAATTTTATTATGATTACACTTACTTTCTCATGAATGAAATAAATCAGTTTTCTCTTTGAATATACCTTAATTGACTCTTCTGATTATAAAAGAGTAAATATTATATAAAATGTAAATATTACTGAGCCTGGCATGGTAGCACACACCTTTAATCCCAGCACTTGGTAGGCAGAGGCAGGGGGATCTCTGAGTTCAAGGCCAGCTTGGTCTACAGAGTGAGTTACAGGTTAGCTGGGGCTACAGGGAGAACTTGTCTCAAAAACACCAAAAAAATATTACTGATATCTTTGTGTCTTGGTGCTTGTCTATGTGGGGCACCATTGTTTGCCGTGCATTCACCTGCACATACGTGCTGTGGAGATCAGAAGTTGTCTTTGTGTAACTTCCTCCATCACTCTCCATTTTGTTTTTTGAGACAAGCTCCCTCACTCAACCGAGGTTTCCCTGCTTTTGTTCCTGGATAGTCAGTAAGCCTCAGGGATCTGCCTGTCTCTTGCCTTCTACTCCCAACACTGGGATGACAGGCATCCACAAATGGGCCCAGGCTTTGGTAGTTGCAGGGACTCTAGATCAAGTCTTCCTGTTCTCACAGCAGCAAGCACTCTACGCATTGAGCTATCTCCGCAGTGCCTATCTTAATAAGTTCTATCCACTAGATATGTACAGTTACCCAATTAGTATACAAGATTGCAAAAATCAGCACATAGCATGCACTAGTTAATTTGATGTCTTAGTATTAGGACATGCTGTGTGTGCTGTTTTTTAAACTTTCTATTTTATATATAATTCAAAATCTCGTTCATTCCAAGTGCCCTTCCCATTCAGTAGGATGGATGACAATTGGTATGATAAAGGATACAGTGGATATTTGAGTTAATTCTAAAATTTATCCTATGACAGAAAATATTTTTCAGAACTTTGAAGGTGCCTTTAAGAGAAAATCAATTCATAATATACTGTACACTTGATTTTTTGGGGGGGGATGGAGTCTCACTAGAGCCAGCCAGCCTGAAACTCACTATGTAGATTAGATTGGCCTCCATCTCAAAGAGATGGGCCTGCCTCTGCCTTCCTAGGCCTGGGATTAAAGGCATGTGCCACCACTCCAGGAATAGTAAACTGTACACTTGAAAGCTATGTCTTGAAAACATTAAGGAAGTGAATGCAGTTAACCAACTTCTTTGAAAGTTTAACGATTAATTATTTTTGTAAACATGGAATTAATCAACTGAAATAAGTTACTCTTTTACAGAAACACCATAATATGAAAGCATTATGTCCTGACTTACTTTTCTTTGATAATAAAAATACTTGATATTATGAATGAAATGTTAGTGGATTTAAAACTAATTTGTTGCATATTTGTCCTCCACTCTTCCATTCTGTTCTAAAGTAAATCATCACATTATGAATAAAGTTAGACATATATTTAAAAATATATATATTGAAGCTAAAGTGGCTACCATTCCATCTGACATTACTGAAAATTGTTTAAATATAAAGCTATTCAATAGACAATGCCAGTTGAGAATGGGTTCTTCAAATGGTGAGTGATATAGAACAGACATGAAAAATGCAATATTTGTGTAAATATAAGCCCATTGTCAACTAAGATGCTACTGTTAGTAAGATTCATGACTCAGTCTTCTGTCATAAATTTTGTTTGCTTTGTTTTGTTTTGATTTATTTTGTTTTGTTTGAGACAGGGCCTGTCTGTCACTCCAGCTGGCCTAGAACTCTCTATGCATGAAAGGCCAGCCTTGATCTCACTCTCACAGAGATCCTCCTGCCTCTGTCTCCAGAGTGCTGGGATTATAGGCCTGCACCATCACACCCCGATATTCTGTTATGAATCTTAATCTGTCAAAAATGTGCCTACCCTAATGAAATATAAACTAAAATTTTAGAACCCGAAATATTGAGGACTTAAAATAAAATTCAATATTACTCTCTATGCACAGACACCCAAATCCAATCCTATAAATCTCTTTATGTTCTTTCCTTCTGCCATCGCTCATGTGTTTTCCACATAACCATTTTTTAATGTGCATTTAACAAGGCATTTAATAAAATCAAAGAAGAGTGTGTATCAATAATTATAAATAATATATCTTTGTTTTGTACGTGTAGCCCTAAATACAGTTCAGTGATCTTTGGGATTTAGAATGGTTCTCTATAGATTCTATAAAAGCACCAATTTTAGAGCCAATCCAAATATACAATAACACAGTTCTTCTTTATGTTTAACCTTTCTCTTGGTACAAATCTCTTGAGTGTATTTTTATATGTTCCCATTTTACTTCACACAGAATTTTCAGAAACTCATTCCTCTTTTTAGCCTTCTTTATATATCTGATTTTTCAGAACATTTAATATCATCATCACTCATTGAAGCACATTCTTTCCATAACTATACCATAAAATCCCCAGAAAAACATGTTGGATACAAAAAAATAATTTTCCATGTTTAAAAAGCAAACAGACTTGGGCTGGAGAGATAGCCTAGCGGTTAAGAGCACCGACATTCTTGCAGAGGACCCGGGTTCGATCCCCAGCACCCACATGGCGGCTAAAACCGTCTGTAACTCCAATTCCAGGAGAACTCCAGTTCCAGGGGAATCCGAGACCCTCTTCTGACCTCCGCGGCATTGCACGACATGGGTGCACAGACCTGCATGCAGACACTACATTCATACACATACAAAAATAAATAAATAATAATAATAAAAAAAATTAAAAAAAAAAAAAAGCAAACAGACTCAAAGGTTCACCACCAATCCTGAAAGAAATAAGGACTGAGAGAGATATCATTAGACAAGTAAGACAGGTTGTTTTTCAGAAGTAGTGTTAATGTAGGTCTCCAAACAGAGAATGTAGGGGAACTTGAACACTTTTCTGTTCCAGGGAATCTAATATGAAAGAAAATCTGGTCAGTGACTTCAAAAAGTGATTTTACTGACATGTTAATGGGCATACTAGGTAAATCCAAGACATAATTTAAAACACATCTTATGCCTAGATTGAATATTATTTGAATATTTTACACTTAAGATATATTAATTCACAGTAGTTATATTTTAAAGTAAGTATATGGTATTTGCCCTGATTTTTTTTATTTTGGACCTACACACACACACACACACACACACACACACACACATGCACATATATTAAATTAGTTTTTTTGTTGCTTACTTCAACTCAGATATTTATTCATCTTTATAAGGCATATTATAGTAATGAGATATATGCATAGAAATGTGTAATAATCAAATAAATGCAATTGTTTATATTTATTATGTTATATTCTGCGGAAACTGTAGCACACATATCATGCTTTGTATATCAGTATGTCCTTCCAGTTATGTGTTTTCAACTATATGATATATAGTCTTGGACAGCTGTCTGCTTCCTAGCCTTGGCCAAAGTGATCATTTGGCTCTGTAGTTGAGGACAGGATGACTTGGGGAGATGGCCCAGTGTGCAATGTGCTGTGAGAGTATAAGGACTTGAATTCAAATCCATATTTCTTACTCTATAAAATTCCATTCCTATACTAAAATGGTATTTCCTAAATCATTCCTGCAGAGAGTTAGTTCTTCGATGTGTTTTACCATACATCGAGACTCAGGCCAATCAGGTTTGGGAAACAAGGTATGCAGAACACCACTTGACAGAATAAAAAGACTTTTAAAATGTCAAACATATTCAAGACTCTGAAGAATACCAAAATAAGTAGAACTGTTCACTTTTTCGGCAGACCATTTGATGGTGTTGCCATTTCTATGTGTGTGTATATGTGAATCTAATTAATATTCCCCTGGGATTGTGAGCTTCGTGTTTGAATATAGCCACTTGGAATATGTATCTCTAGATTAGTGACTGTCAACTTGAGCACTATTGACTTGTGCCTGGAAAGTCCTTTGCTGGGTGTTAAAGATGCTTGTCCTGTGTGTGGTCAGATGTCTGCTCACTAGATTCCAAGTGAGGTGAAAAATGCCTCCAGAAATCATCAAATGTGGTGTGTGAAACAAAACTGTCTTCCACTGAGAATTGTTGCCCAATGCAGACAAGGGAAAGCTTTCTACAAACAGCATAGAGGTTCCCACTCAAGTAAGAAATAATTGAAGGAAGTTTGGAATATTATCATGAGCACCTCTGTATAAAACCCAAGTAATAATGGAAGAAATAAAGGATGCTAAATGCTCATAGTGTTGG
This sequence comes from Rhizomys pruinosus, assembly GCA_009823505.1. Classification (NCBI taxonomy): domain Eukaryota; kingdom Metazoa; phylum Chordata; class Mammalia; order Rodentia; family Spalacidae; genus Rhizomys; species Rhizomys pruinosus. The sequence continues at coordinate 317,894 of VZQC01003561.1, forward strand.
CAGGCTGATTTCTGAAGTGTGGGGCATTGTCTACTCATGATGTTAACTCAGTTTGACAATATGAAAACAAATTGATTAAAGAATGAAAACTCCAGTGGAGCATGGGTAACAGCGGCCATATCATCAGAAAGGGTATGGGAAGGGGCGAGTGCTGGAGAGATGGCTCAGCATCTAAGAGCACTTGCTGTTCTTCCAGAGGACCAGCTTTCAATTCTTAGCACAATTACCTACATGGAGATTAATAACAATGTGTAACTCCAGCTTCAGGGGACCCAGCCCCCTCAACTGGCCTATACAGACGTTGCATACATATGGTGCCCTTACATGCATACAAAACACTCATACACATAAAAATTTTAAATATAAAATAAATATAAATAAAATATTATAAAACAAATATCCTCCCCAGAAATGATCCACTACCAGTAAGCTCTCAGTAAATAGTAGGGGCTGGATTTTGCTTGACTGGATCTTGTGTCGATCTTGCATTCCTAACCTCAGCTGTGATAAGTTCGTATGTGTGATAGCCATGTCCTGTCCAGAAGTTGGCATTTCCAAGCATTCTCCCCTTCCCGATCCTCTGGCTCTTACAGTCTTTCTGTTTCCTGTTCCAAGATTTTCCTTGACCCTGGGAAATGGGAGGGTTAATACAGATGTCTTATTTAGGGTTGAGTACCCAGACCCCTATTCTAAGCACATTGACCAGTTGTGCATCTTTATAACAAATGTAGCCGAAAGCATAAATAAGCTTCTCTGACAAAGGCTGAAAGTAATCCAGGTCTATTGGCATGAACATAAAATATAGAATGTAATTTGACAGTATGGACATTTAGCAAAACAAACTAGCAGATTCTACCCAAGGGCCAGTATTGCACTAGTGAGCACATCTTTCCTGGGAGGTCAGTTGTCATGCAGAGTGCAGTACTGGGTGTAATCACAGATATAATGGCACTGGGTATAGCCACTGATACCTTTGTACTGAGTATAGTCCCTGATAACTTTGAACTGAGTGTAGCCACTGGTATCTTTGTATTGGATATAGCCACTGGATACAGCCACCAGCTGCCTGCATGTCACCTTCCATCACTATGAAAACTGACCAAAAAGGAGAATGTCTCCTGGTCAGATTGAGACTGATTTCACTTTATTCTGAAATTCGTATTTTTCCTGACATTCTTCATTATGTTGGGGTCAAATTATCTTAGCTACTCATCTTTATTGCTCAGGTATCTAATATATTTATTTCTCCTGCATCTTTCAACCTCCTTATTTAATATTCATCAACGTGAAGAGTACACTCTTTGCTCACCAACCACTAGTCTTGTCTGCACTTAGTGTTGAAAGAGCTCTTGTGATTGTAAATCTTCACTGTCGACCTAATGAATGTGGAGTCACTTAGTAGACACACACCAAGGGGCTTCTGTCTGCAGAGTCTTACCTGAGTAGGGCAGACTCGGGGTGAGTGGCATCATCCAATGGGCTAAAATCTCAGACTAGAAAAAGGGGTAAAGAAGTCATGTGAGTGCAGTAATCCTCTCTTCCTGTTTGCTGGTATGCCGGGATATGAGGAAGATACCACTACTGTGGCCAGTTCCTGTTGCCCTGCCTTCCCTAACCCTGAGCCAAAATGAAACCTTCCTCCCTCAGCCTACTCTTGTCAGGTATTTGGTCACAGCAATGAGAAAACTAACTAATACAGATCTCACATATATCTGTATAAACATGTATACGAAAGTATTGAAGCATTCGGTGTATATCAGAAACTGTGCCAAATAGTGCAAGATAGGAACAGCGAGAAGAGTCATAAAGCCCTTTCCTTGTTGAATCTGCCTTAATAAGGGAGACAGGCAAAATAATCTATCAAAATAGATTAATATAAATATCAATTATGGTAAATTCTTATAGTGAAATAAACAAGTTTCTGAGATAATATAAATCTAAAATATATAGAGGGACACAGTCTAGATAATGTTTCCTGAAAATCAATTCAGGAGAGATTTGTCTGTTGAGGCTTGAAGAAGGATTGAAGAAGGATTGAAGAAGGAAGGAAAACTAGATCTACCGGTTAGGGTTTCACTGCAGAAAGAACATCACTGAACATGATCTGTAAGGCTTTCCTATTGGGATCTGAGCTCTCACAAGAAAAGGAGTTGAATAAATAGTCTCTGAAAGGTTACTGTTACTCTTGCATCTGAAGGGTGAAGAAGAGAGGATGGGAGGTTAGGAAGGGAAGAAATGTGGCCTGGGGACGGCAGGGAACAAATGGAACAGGTAAGAGTAGATTCTTACCACCCACAGCTACCAACTTCACTGATTCACTGATTCACTTTAAGAAAGTCTTGTCAGGGAGCAAACATGCATCTGGCTCAGGAATTGAAAAAGCCAAACATTTGGTAGCTTCCAGATGAGCTCTAACCTCAATTGGTACAATTTGCTAACCAAGTGAGCCAGGGGATAGGACAAGCTGTGAAAGCAGCCCCTGAACTCAGTTCCTCTGTCCAAGTGTCCAGGTGTACAAAGAATATATCCATTGCCTCTTCTGAATTCCAAATACCATGCCAAGTATTTCTTGATATTTTTACTAATGAAGCAACAGATTGGGTGAAGTATGAATCCCCTGAGCAAAATCCACATAATAATATTTCATTGTACTGGCCAGTGAAGGAGAAAAAAGACAAATGCATTCTAGGCATTGGGAACAATGTGAAAATAAAACATCCTAAGCCATTAAAATGTTGGGTGTGTTTGTGGAATTAAGAATTAAAGTGGTTGAACAGCAGTTCAGACCAACAGAAGAGCATGAAGTACTCTGCGGAACAAAAGCAGCATTGATACTGTACAAGGTCTACACAGGAAGTTCAACTTTCTTACTTTGTATCCTAGCTGAACAAAGAAGTTGCAACATCCATGGCAGTGGTTCTAACCTCAGAAAACAAACATGTAATAATCACATTAAGAAATGTAAAACATTCCATTCTTGGGCCTCACTGCTAAAAATTATCTGAGCTATGTTCCTGGTCACTATTGGATTAGAATAGGAGATGGATCTTCACTTGTATAGTTATGTTTATTTGGGTGTATCCAGTAGCAATGAACAATTTTTCATGAGTTGTGGAAGATGAAAATCTGAACAATAAATATATAATTAGCTGGAGATACAGTACCAAGTGTTATTTATTATATAATAGAATTTATATTATTTTTTTTGGTCTTTTTCAGACAGGGTCTCCCTGTAGCTCCAGCTGTCCTGGAACTCACTATGTAGACCAGGCTGGCCTTGAATTCACAGTGATTGGCCTCGTAGAGTTAAAAATTGACCACTACAATTTTAATCATTTCAATTTCAAATAACTTATGTAGTTTGAATACTGTAACTTGTTTGCCATCTTGGGCTACACCCTCTATTTCCTTCCTTGGCAATATAAAATAAGACAAGAGATTAAACAATTTACATTTCCCTATGTCAGACTCTTTCAAAAGTATTTGTTATATAATAGGAAGAATTTTTAATTTTTGATTATTTCTTCTTACTCTACACACACTTAAGTTGAAGTCAAAGGGTGCTTAAAGTTAGATAGTAATAGAAATTATAAGATATTTGGAATAAGAAAGGGCATGTCTAATTTTCAATTTTCAACTATAAGTACTGAGTTTGGCAAGAACTCTTTGTCTCCACCATTTTCTACCCCCATCAACTTTCTAACCCTAATGATTCAATATTACTAAACTAACACCATTTGGTTAACTTTATTATGTTCCTAGTACAGATTCAAGTAGCATATAGATATCCGGTATGCATAGTTTTTAAATACATTGACTGCTGCATAGAATTAAGTCATGTCATGAGAAAATTGATTATGCATCAAAATAGTTCCTGATTGTGCCCTGTGAACCTTGGCTGAGTCATTTCCCTTTATATACCTCAGATTCTTCATGTGAAAAATGGAGATGACAATCTATAACAGACATTCTGAATACTAATGATGTAAACTGCTGTATGCTATAGTTTGAAGACAGCCCCTAGCAAATGATTTGAAAATATTTTCACAATGCAAAGATATTTGTAGATGGTGCCTAATAGACTATGAGTAGGTTACCATCATTCCACCTTCATGAATGGATTCATGTTGATCCCGAAAGTGCCAGAAACTGCAGTTTACACTATTTCTCCTGCTGTGTATGCACTCTGGCAATACAATGCTTTCTGCAGAAAGAAAGCCCTTAGGAGGTAAACCTTTGAATTTGGTCATTTTAGCCTTCATAACTGAGAGCCAGATAAACTTGTATTGTTTATAGGCTACATAGTCTGTAAGTCAGTTTAGTTTTAGTATATTTTAAATTTGTGTATATGAAGATATTGATAATGGTTCACATAAATTTCTTAGAACGTATTTTTATAAATAATTTCTAAATTACTCAAAGCAATATGGCACATTACTCGTAAGAATCTGCACAGTGGAGATATGTTAGCTGCTCAAGGGAAAGATGACAAAACTGGAAGTACTCAATTTATTTATTCATTGTGTCACTGAGACATTTTGAGGCTTCACAGAGAAGGAAGAGAAATTAGACTGTCACAATTGTCATGCACCAGGATAGCATTTCAATTATTTTACTGTTTGAAAAAGGTTATGATCTCAAAAAGGTACTTTTTATTCAGCATTGTTCCAGGGTATGTATTTGATCCCATTCATTTCTGTACTGGGCATCAGAATCATGGGTGATGAATGTCTTTCAAAAAAGAAAGATTTGCACCTTTAGAAAGTAATTCATGAGTCTACATTCATGTCATGAATGGCGTAAAGATTGGCAAGAGATAGCAGCACAGCCCCGCTGTTTGCCAGTGATTCCTTTTTATCACTCTGGTGTCTATTACTCTCGGAAGGGCTATTTATTGGTGCTTATTTTCTCTTTCACATGGAAAGAAGAGTTGCTGTGTTCCCATATAAGGACATGTTGACTTTTTTGTCCCCGTCCTGTTTTCATTTCCTCCTATCAATTGCCACTCATGCACATTCACACACATGCACACACACAAACATAGAGAGACACACACACATGCACATGCAAACATCATACACACATGCATGCACACATACAGAAACAAACCTGTGGGTGCACAGACTTGCATGCAGACAGTACATTCATACACATAAATAAAATAAAATAAATAAAAAAAAGAAACAAACATGCACATTGTATACACATATACAGACATACACACATACACATTCACACATACACACATACAAGTACACAGACACAAGCACACACATGCACACGCTCATGCACACATTCATACACATACACAAACATACACACATATATCCACACACATACAGACATATACACACATATACATACTCTCACACATACAGACACACACATAAACACATACACACAAACATACATAAGCATATACATGCCCCCACACATATATAAGCACACAAACTTACACAAACATACACACACATACACACACAAACACACACATACACATGCACACATATACATGCACACCACACACATATGCACACTGATACACATACACATGCATAAACATATATGTACATGTAAGCAAAGAAACACACATATTTACACACATATAAATACAAACACACATAAGCATAGATATACACACATGCATACTCACAAATACATACACACAGACATATATACACACAGTACTATTATTTTCCAGAACCAAATATCAAGATAACTGCCTCAAGAACTAATTATTTTTATTGCTGCTTTATTTCAGAAGATGCTGTAAAATTGGCAAAGAGAATGCTAGCCTCTGAATTCTCCAGTAGGACCATAAACTCTTAAAACTAATTAAGAGCTAAAGGAGATTTGGTAATCCAGAAGAATATCACAGTACAGCTGAATCCCATCTTCCTCAGACCTAGTGAAGGTATGGTCATGATTACTATAACAGGGATAAATATCCCCAAATGTTAGTGCCTGGTTCCAATGTGCTGTCGCAAGGTTGTGGAGGCTTTAAGAGCTGAGGTATTGTAGGAGGTCTGCAAGTCACTGAAGCTGTCCCCTGGAAGGGAACAAGGGGACCTCAGGCTCCTCCTGTTTCTCCTCCTTCTAAATTGATCAGTTTTTTAGTTCAGTTCTAATTGCTAGATCTGTGAAAGAATGTCCATGTAAAAAATACTCCCATCAAACTATCAGAAGAACAAAGTTTTAGGAATCAAATGTTCAGATTACCTTGTATAGATTAAATGAAGGGAGGGCAATCAAATAAAATATAAACCTCTTTACCAAGATTCTGTGCTTTGTTAACATAAGATTTTAAACCTTGGAGGTGGAGAGATGTTCAGTAGTTAAGACCACTGGTTGGTAGTGGGTGCCTGTCTGAACAGAGCCGCCCTTCGCCTTTGCAGCCGGTGACCAGCAGGTCAGGTTCAGTGCCTCTGTGTCTTTGTGCGGGCAGGCTCCTGAGGCCAGAATTCGGTCCAAACAGATAGATTTTAGGGTAGATTGACTCCTGGGCTGTGGAAAA
>VZQC01003561.1:330078-345739 GCA_009823505.1 Rhizomys pruinosus
TTTTATTTATTTCTGTATGTGTACGAATGTATCGTCTGCATGCAAGTCTGTGCACCCGTGTCGTGCAATGCCGTGGAGGTCAGAAGTGGGCGTCGGATTCCCCTGGAGCTGGAGTTCTCCTGGAGTTGGAGTTTCAGACGGTTCTCAGCCGCCATGTGGGTGCTGGGGATCGAACCCGGGTCCTCTGCGAGAGCGGTCGGCGCTCTTAACCGCTAGGCCATCTCTCCAGCCCCCAATGTTGGAGTTTTTAAGAAGGACGCAAAAGCCAGGAAATATCTGCAAGGTAAACTGTGAGCACTGGAGAGAACCTCCTGGGAGGGAAGTTCCTCCCTTGACACTAGGGAATTTTGGCTTTCTTCTCATCCAGTGTGGAGTTTGGGTGGGATTTAATTATTTATGGTTAATTGAATTACAGTCCAAGACACAACTACTTCAGTCATATTTCCTTTCTATTTTATATTTTCATGTCTGTTCCCTCTAAAAGACCCCACAGAAGAACCATTATTTTATTATTATAACATTGGCATCTAGCCATATGCACTGCACATTGCAAGAACCAGGCAAATGCTCATAGATTAATTACCTTAATGCTTATGTACATAAAAATATCTCATCTGGAAACTTAAACTGCTGGTTATTTATAAGATTTATTTATGTTTTATGAGCACGAGTGTGGCTTGTATATATGTATGTGTACCATGTGCAGGTCTGGACCCAAAGAGGCCAGAATAAGGTCCCTAGAACTGGAGGTGCAGATGACTGTGAGCCTCCATGTGGGTGCCGAGAATTGAATCTGTGTATTCTGCAAGAGCAGTCAGTGCTTTTAATCACTGAGTCATCTCTCTAGCTCCTAGACTGTTGCTCGGGAGGGCAGAGATCTTGTCTTACATTTCATAATATGAGAAGCTCTTGCAACTGCATAGCATATAACATGTGCTAAATACCACTATATGTTATTATTTAACTTGAAATCTCTCTTGTTTGATTGCATCATGTTGTGCTACACAGGGCTTATCATATATAATCTTTTTATTTTTTATATTCTTCTAAAATTGTGAAATCATCTAGGTTCTAATAGGTATATAGTACAAGGGCTTTCTAGTCCTTCTAAAAATAGAGGAAGTCAAGTGGCATATTTTCCAAATTATTTTCGTGGTATCACTCATGGGTCACTAGTTCAGCAAACGTTTGTCAGATATCCATTCTGTAAAATGATCTTAACACCTTTTAAAGCTAGGAAGATAAGACTTTTCACTTTGCCTTTCTTCCTCTGTAAAGCAGCAAATACAAAGAAGTAACACTAATTTAGTACTGATATTTTGCCAATAATTGTGCTAAATGGAAAATACACACTATCTCTTACAATTTCACAGGAACTAAATGAAAAAAAAAAAAACATGTTACAGATAAAACTGAATCTCATACAGATTAGGTGACTAACATTCCTCTTGCAGGAATGCCAGCAGACTCAGATTCATACTTAAACAAACTTCCTCTACACCTGACCTGCAACTCCCTGGATTTACCAGGGCTCACGTTCATTCCCAAAGAAGACTCTCTCTCTAAAACATCTATTTCCTTTAAACTTCATAACTAAACATTGTTTAAATATACTTCACATGGCATATTTTATTAGATAAGGGATCTGAAGTTTTATTTCTAGAATTATAAATGATAATTTGTTATAGGCTTGACTATAAAGGACTGTCTGTGTCCACATATTTAAATAATTCTCAATTACTTTTTTCCTTCAAGCATATTTAATTATTTTGTATAAGTTTTATTGAATTTTTGCCTATTTCATACATAATATCTCAGTCAGTCTTAATCCTCTTTATACTCCTTGTCCACTAAGTGAAGTAGCACAAAGACTCAGAAAAACAAATGACATATGTTGTCCCTCATTTGTTGAACCTAGCACAAAATAATTATATGTAAGTATATATCCTAATGTAACTTCAGGAAACAGATAAATGAAAAGGAACCAGGAAAGTACAGGGAAAGTGTGAACCTGAGACAGAAGACTAGTAGGTGACAGGTGTTACTAAGGGAGAAATGGATAAAATCAGGTTATCTAAATGGGAGGAGAGAGGAAGGGCTGTAAAAGGAAATTCTGGGAAAAAGAGAGAACGAGCTCAAGAGAAGTGAGACCATAAGAGACTGGAATTCTCAATTACTTTTGAGAGTTTTACTGGACATAGAGCCCTTGAACTATATTGAGTATGTTGAAAAACAGCATGTGCCTTATCCCTGCCCTAATACTTGTCCATTTTGTAACTTAAAGAAAATAATTTTATTTAAATAATCTACGAATGGAATACAACTGTCTATAAAAAATCATCCAGCATCCCTGAATGCACATAGTGGAAGTGTGGTGTAGTAACAAAAACATTAGAAAAGTTTCTAGTAGGCAAACTTCGGCAGTCATAGTGAAGACATCACTCATTCAGTGAGGGCTGATTCTTGGTCAGCCATTGCAAGCAAATATCAGAACACACTCTGGGTACAGAATACTGGCTCCTCTTCAGTCTGAGTACTTCTGCCTTCAATTCTGTTGCTTTCAGTTCTCTCGAGTTATCTCACTTCTCTTTCCAGAATATACACATTCTGCTCAGCCCAGTAATCATCCATATACTTTTTCCTGATCTGCATATGTTATCTTTTCCAAATAAATAGAACATTTCCTATGCTGATAAAAGCAATCTTTAAAAGACTTGCTTTTTTCTTTTTTTTTTCGAGACAGGGTCTCCCTGTAGCCTTAGCTGGCCTGAAACTCGCTTTGTAGACCAGGCTGGCCCTGAACTCACAAAGATCCACCTGCCTATAAAACATGCTCTTATGTGGCTATTTCCTCTGAATTGAAACATTGTTTCCTGAGAAAAGCTTCCTTCAACTTGAAAAATGAGCCTTACGAGTATCAGGAAGATGCTGAAACTTATTCACAACCCCCCAAGCAGCCGCAACTACTGCGGAGTTGAGGCTTTCTAATTAGCCCAGTTTTCTGCAAGTGGTGCAGTGAGCTCCAGAAGTGAAGATTTTGTGAATGTTCACTAATGCTGAGGAGGACTTTTATTCAATCATGCTACTTTAAGTAACTTTTTTTCTATTCCTCTATGGATAACACCCCACCTCCAAATAAACCCTCAATGCTTCACTAAGATAGACTTGGGTAGAATCAGCTCTTTGGTTTGTGGTGAATCTCCTCTCTGGGATGAATAAACATTTGCTTAGGTTTCCTCAGGAAAACTCATACAGCAGATTGTGAACCTCTTAGAATGGAACCTGTTTGGCTCCTGTAAGGAATCCATTCACAAATTTTTGGAAAAGAGGACCAGTATCTAATATTTAAGGGGTACTATTGGTAGTTGTGTTAGAGAGTGAGTATAGCCTAATTTTCAGAAAAGCTGAGAAAACCCAGGATACTGCATAATTCTCTGCACTGTTCATACTGCTAATGGGTGTGAACTACTAGCTAAGAGGCTGGGATTTAATGAGAATTGGAAAACGTAAGCATTCATTTCTATGCTCTTCTTTAAGGGACACATTCTTTATGTACTTCTAAATAGTTTATAAACTTTCACTTACACTATTGTGTATCTCAGCACCTAGATTTTTATTGACAATTGGTTCTTGACAAATTTTTCATGTTCTGCAAAGCCATTTATTAACTTACCGCAATTTTCCCCTCACCTTAGCCATTAATGCCTTATTATTAGTCCATTATGGCTCAGCTATTCAACCTATTTATGTCATCAGTGTGTATTTCATTTTCAATTACAGTCTGTGCTTAAAATATAAACCCAAAATCCCATCAATAAATAGACATAGACTATACTTGAATAAGCTTTCATTTGAGAAACACTTTTCTGCAACAACAACAACAACAACAACAACAACAACCTTGTTTTATTAAGGAGTGTAGAAATGATGATCCCAGGACATCACTGATCAGAATGTTAGCCATGTGCAGATTACCATATTGTTGCAGATGATGAGTTATCTATCTCTGTATTGCTCCTTGTAATGACAACTTGTTTTCAAACATTGTTCTTCCTCTGTACTTTTATGAATCACATGTCATACAGTTTTTTTATGGTGTTTCTGGGGAGTGACTTGTCAGGCTGTTATTTCGAAAAAGGCCCTAGAGGTCAACAGGACTCATTCATTCTAAGCATGAGGCCACTGACCACGGTATGTCAGGATGTCTGGATCCTAGCCCTGGGTTTGGCTGAATTAGCAGTAAAAGCCATCATAAACGAGAGAGAGAGAGAGAGAGAGAGAGAGAGAGAGAGAGAGAGAGAGAGAGACTGCTCTTAGAGCCGGCTGGCCCGTGTCCCTCCTCCCCGACCCCCCTTCACATTGTGTACATGTCATCATACTAACCAGATGCTCTTTGGCTTCTGTATTTTGCTTTTTGCAAAAAGGGGGGAAAACCTCCTCAGAAAATGTTCCCCATAACAGGAAGTTGTGGTTTATGTCTTTAAAAAGAAATCAACGCTTTAATTCTGTGCTGCAGCAGCTCATATTGGCCAGGGAGGCTGCTGTCCAAGCTCTTGCTAAATCAGAGTAAACTATCCCTTTAAATTTCTAAATTTTAACTTTTTGTCTGGTGGTTTCCTTGGGTGGTTTTGATGCCATTACAACATCAAGTACGAGAACATGGCAAAGCAATTTGAGCTAATGACAATGAATCTAAAAAATCTGTTGATATTAATAGCAAAATCTATTTCATTATTAAGAGTGCATTTACCTCATAGGCAGTAATTGAACATTGAGAAACAATGCTTGGGAAAACTGTGTTCGAAAGACTCTCCTTTCATTTTCCTATATCTATACCTAGTTCTCCGAAATAAACTGATAATAGGCAGAGAACAGGAAAAATATATACAAATGAATCTGTTTTATGTATCATGTGCAGAAGCAATTTGAGGAAAAATAGTTTAATATTAACAAAAACTGAGATTTGCAAGCATATCCAGGCTCTTCATGGAGAAGAGAAGGATAATGTGAGTCTCTTCAGGAGAAAGCAAATTTTTAGGAAAGACAAATATGTCTTTCTAAGCACAGATGGAAAACAAAATGTTCCTGGTGAAGTCTGAGTTTGGAGTTGATGTCCAATCTTCTTAACTCTGTAGGAATCAATTCAAATACCCAGAGAGAGGTCCTGAGACAGTTGGATTCCTTAAGACAGATCAGGCGATGGAGGTAATTCTTTCATTTATATTGCTGTATTTTAAAATCATCAGCTCAAAATAGTCAACAAGCCAAAGTGTCTTAATTTTGGAGTCTCATGCCCTGAACTTGTTAATGGCTCAATTTTGTAGTTACATAATTTGGTCTTGAAACTGAAACTAGAAATTATAATCTAGAGTCTTTTGGGTCCATGTAGAATATGAATGTCAGTGTATTTATCACAATAGATTATTTCATTATAACCACAAAATATTTAAAATTATTTATATTGATTCTTTGAGAGCTTCATACAATGTATTTTGTTCATATCATGCCATTTATATATACAGCTATGAAACTTAAATAGAAATTTTACAATATGTAAGTGGGTTAACTTCTATGTTAGTTTAGATAGACTCTGTAGCTGTGAAATCAAGTGGACAATATAAGGATTTACTTGTTAATATAAATTATGTGCAAAATGATTGGAACTGGAGAGATGGCTCACTGGATAAGAGCACCGAGTACTCTGGCAGAGAACTGGAATTCAATTCCCAACATCCACATGGTGGCTAACAACTGACTGTAACTTCAGTTCCAGGGGATCCCATACCTTCTTCTGATCTTTGTGGGCACTTACATATATGCAGACAATAGATTCATACACATAACCTAAAAATAATAAATAAAAATTAAAAATATTTAAAGATGTCATTCATTATTGTTTCCTAAAAGTAATATGGCTTTTCTGTGAAAGTAACATGCTATGTGGCTAGAGATTCAGCATGTTCTGGATCCATGGAAGGCATGGCGTATGCAAAGGCAAAGTGCTTTGAATATGACCTTCAAAGTCTTCCTGTGACTTTAAGATAAAATGCTATTTTGGCAGAGCATAAGACAGGCAGTAGCAACATTCTCCATTACTATGCTGCTTCCAAGTCAAATGCTTTAAAAACAACACATTGCCTGACACATCTGCCTATCATTTCTGAACTTTGCCTACTTTGAAGAGAAAGAGCTATTTCATTTTCAAAGAGATATAGTAAGAATAAACAAGATGATGAGACCTTAACACTGCCAGTCTGCAACCTGTGTGATATGAGATTTCCTAGAATGTGAAAAATATGAAATCTTAAACCCTAGTAACTGACAGATAGTATGAAGTGAAGGGAGGATTAGGAGAAAGATAACTGCAACATAGACTCCATTTCTGTATGTTTCATGTTGGTGTTTTGTGTTTGAAGAATAGGCTCTGAACACTTAGAAATTGGAATGTTAAATCTTAGGTGAAAAAAGGGATTTTAGCCTATCTGGGTTGGACATAATTGTTTGCATCATGAAGCAACCCATCTGTAGCGACCCCAAATAGAAGTTTAAAAGATTGGGGCTATTAACACTTTCTCACAGAGGCAGGTGAAGGTCATAAAACTCATGGGATTCAAGAGACTCCAGAGCTCAGAGACTCATGAAGACCTCATGAGCTAACTATGCTCCTTAAGAGTGTTAAGAGAGCCGGGTGTGGTGGCGCACGCCTTTAATCCTAGCACTCGGGAGGCAGAGGCAGGCAGATCTTTGTGAGTTCAAGACCAGCCTGGTCTACAGAGAGGTAAAGAATCACCTGAGTCTGGACTTGTCTTGGTGTCCCTTGATGACCTATGAGTCACACATGCTCCTGTAAGTAAGCCCAATAAATTGCTGATTTATGAAATGGGTTGGAGTGCTGAGATTACAGGTGCATGCCACCATATCTTGCTTTTGTTCCGGAGTCCCTGGATCACACTCAAGTTGCCAGGCTTGCTAGACTAGCTCTTTTACCAACATTGAGACAAGTGCTGCCATTTTTATTGGGTCAACACATTTAAAGCAAGGTTCTATGTTTTTATTGAACTTCCCATCCATCCATCCATCCATCCATCCATCCATCCAATCCATCCATCTATCCATTTTAGAACAGAAATCCAAAAGTCAAATGGTTATCTCATAAGTCTTCCTGTGCTACAATCAGAGCCATATTTTTCTTTGCAAAATTTTAATTTGATTTAGCAGGTTGTTTATCAATGTGAAATGCTTTTGACATTTAGCTTATGAGAAAAATTGCTTAATAGATAGAATCAAGAAATTTGAAGATATAATGACTCAAAACTGTATGTAACTCCTGTATTAAGATAAAGCATTATATATCAAAATATTGTGCTCATTATGAAATTATTATTCACCTAGCTTTTTTGTGTATCTAAAATGAAAGGATATATTTTCTGATGCTAACATAAGAAAACTCAGTAAAGGATTTTGATTACTTCTAAATATTCTGTATAAGGTTTTGGTACTATGTAACTTTTTGTAAATATGTAATAGCTTTGGAAAAATTTAATTTCAAGGGGCTGGAGAGATGGCTCATAGGTTTAGAGCACTGGGTGCTCTTGCAAAGGACCCAGGTTCTATTCCCAGTACCACGTGACAGTTAACAACTACCTGTAACTCCGGTTCTAGAGGATCCTACACCCTCTCCTGCCTTCCGTGGGCACTACAGGGCACAGGTGCACTTACCTACATGCAAGTAACACATTCATTCACACAAAATTAAAATATTGTTAATAATATTTATAAAACTTAACTCATATAATGGCTCTTTTCAGTGGCCACATTACATTTGAAAATACACTATCTCTGACTTGATTTGATTGTAATATAAGTTTAATCATTGCGTGTAGTTATACTGGTATAATAATGATGAATTAATAATAATTATGATGAAAATACCAATATTTAACTGTGAGTCTACAGTAAATTTATTTAATGAATTAAATTGAAATCAATGTGTGGTGTGCATTTGATGTAGAAGAATGATATAGGAATTCAAAACAACACTTTCATGAATAAATATGTAATATATTAGTTAAACTCTGAATTTAGTGAATGAATGCATTCAGGAAATTAGAGTTTAGAGAAAAAAGAATAAAACAAACTGATAATAGTGTTTGTCAAGATTTTAAGATGGGTGATAAGTACTTTAATTCAAATGTATACATACAAAAATTACAACATTTAAATGGCAATATTTCATAATATAAGCAATAATATGCTTTCATACTATTTAAAATTCCATGAAAAGCCTTTCAGACACCTGAAAGATGTTTATCATTTTCTAGAAAATAAAAGTGTAATGGTATTCAAGAGCTCATACTGGAAATTGCTTATTTAGAGTACTTGATGTTTGAAAGTAGTATGGCTACCAGCTTTCTTCTTTGAGTGACTGACCTTACTTCAAGGGAGTCTGGGGTGCTAAGGAACAATGCTTTCCCACGTGGTCAGGATGGATTGGAACATGTAGCAGGACTGGGTGCCATGAGTTCCAGCTGTGACAATTATAGAAGGCAGAGCCAAACCAAAGAGGATAAAAGCAACATGAAAATTATATGAGCTCAGATGGAAGAAGAGTTTGAAATCAAACTGAATTTTAGATGATCTATAGATAAAATGTGTATGAACATTAAAAATTAGCCATCTCTAAAGAATGCTGAAGAGAAAATAAATCTAAAATTCATAGTAAGAAAATCATGATTTGGGGGAAACAGTGTTCTGAATCCTAAGTGAAGACAAGGGTAAAGTTAAACCAGCCTGACATAGAATGAAAACTATGGGTAATATCGTCATGTGAAGCTGTTAAGAGGATACTTGTACAATATCATTCAACATTAAGTTCAACATTGCTGCTGATAATTATGCTAGTTCCGTATAAAGCACTGAAATAGACTGTGCTGGAAAATAGATAATACCTTTTATTTAAAAATTCATTGACTACCAAGACCTGTTGGTGGATGTCTTTAATCTCAGCACTCAGGGGGGCAGACACAGCTATGTCTCTCTGAGTTCAAGGCCAGACTTGTCTACATAGCAAGTTCTAGGTCAGCCAGAGCTACATAGTAAGACCCTGTTTCAAAAAAGCAACTAAAGAAATCATTGAATAATATAAAAATCATTAATTACTGATATTGAAGCAAAATAGTCTTAGCTCAGTCTTACTGAGTACTTGCTATAGATAAAGCACTTTAAGAATATTCATAGACAGCTACCTCAGTGGGTGGAGTACTTGTCATGAAAAAACTAGGGCTTGAATTTCAATCCCCAGAATCTACATAAGCCAAGTAGCAAGGGCCTACAATCCCAGAACTTCTATTGTGATTTAGGAGGTGAGTTCAGATCCTCAGGGAACTGTTAGCTCAGCATATGCAGCAGCAAACAAGATTCCCTCTCTCACATAAGGTGGAATGTGAAGACTCATACCTGATAATGTTTTCTGACTTCTATATACAAGCTATGGCACATACTCAACCACATTTACACACATCAGTGTGCATACATATCTATATACCTTACATATATAAATATAAAATTTTAAATATCTGTGTCAACTCATTATAAGAACTCACTGCCTTTTCCAATCCAACCTTTAGAAACAGTACTCCTGCCAGAAGTTCTTGAAAGATCAAAGCACAATTTATGATGAAATTCATATCCTTCAGATAATTTATTTTTTACTATTAAATAAGATATAGAAAGTTCAAATTTGTGGGGCTGGAGAGGTGGATCACTGGTTTAGAACACTGACTGTTCTAGCAGAGAACTCAGGCTCAATTCCCAGTACCCATGTGGCAGCTAACAACGATTCTAGTTCCAGGGCAATCTGATGTCCTCTTCTGACCTCTGCAGACACTTCACATCACTGGTGCACTTAGACACATGCAGGCAACACACATACACATAAAATAAAATTAAAAAATATTAAAAGGGTTAATTTTATGATTTAGGACTGAAAGATGAATCCATGCTTTCTTGATACACTGTGTCAATTATCAATGAAACAATTGAGCCTGTAGCTCTTCATCTAGAGATGGGACCTTGTGAAATTTCCATATCCTTTTTAGCATGTTAGCTGGGGTCATTATGCAGGACTTGTACAGACAAGCAGTTACTGCTGAAATTTCATGGACTGTTAGGTTTAGAAGACAATATCTTGCACCAAGTATCCTGAGTTTCTGGTTCTTACCTTTCTACTCCTTCTTTTACTATGTTAGCCAAACCTTGGGGGTAGAGTTTATATTTTCGATCTATCAACAGGGGCTAAGCATGGCCTGGTCACTTGTCATCTCTATTTTGATTGTTTTGTATCTCTGTAATAGTCTCCATCTATTGTATAAAGAAGCTACATTGATAAGAAGTGAGAGCTACACTTATCTGAAAGTATAGGATAAGTATAGTATTTGGGGTAATTGTCCTGCCACATGAACAGGTGTTTTTGCCCAGAAGTTTCAGATCCATACCATCCTACATATATTCGCACTCAGGTGTCAAAATATAAGTCTTACCAAAAATAGTTAGTAATATAAGGAAAGCGATGGCAGGAAAGGAAGTAGGAGAAATTTAACAGATCTGGCCAACTCAGAGCATCTTCTTCTGACTTTTTCACAAACCTTGTGTAGACAAGAGAACTCATTTGGGTTATTTTTATTTATAAACTATCCCCCTTAAAAATTATTATATTGAGGGAGGAGAAAATATAATATATACAGAATGAATATTGTCAAAGATGAATGATATGCTTCAGTGAAAATGTGGTTATGAAATACTAATGTATACCAATAAAAGAGTTTTTACATTCAAATGGCAACTAATTGATTGGTACAAAAGGCATATTTTAATTCTACATGCATTTAGTAGGATGTTAGTAGTGGCTTCTCTTCTAGGTCCAGTGACCTCCCAGCCCAAGATTCTTGGCTCAGTTAATGGCACCAGGCATCAGTTCCATCTTGTGTTACATCCAATCAGAAAGTGGTTGGTTATTCCTATAACATTCCTGTCACTCTTCATGAGAGAAGCTTCTTTTTGTAGTAGATGACATTTAATACAGAGACCTACAACAGGTAAATAGGCATAGCATAAGGGACTGTGGTGTACTCAGCTGTAAAAGGGAAATTTATATCACAACCTCTATCCCAAAGGCTCAGAGATCATCATGGAAGAGGAAACTGAAAGATTATGAGAGACATAGGTAGTGAATGACCGCAGGAAAACAGTGTTTTTCAGACACGTCGGGTCAGCTTATCATATGAACTCATTACAGCAGTGACTGAATGCTGAAGATTGGGAGAAGATCAAGCCAGAAAAAAATCCATGCATGGATGCAGAGAGTTCATAAAATCCCATCCCTAGCTTAGGGGGATTGGTAAGTGATGGGTGTTAGGAGAGAAAGAGACTATATCAGCCGATATATGGCCCCTGAGAGGCTACACAGGCTCCAGTAGCTGATCCCACATCCCTGCAAACCAGCAGCACAGAACAGTACTAGTGTGGTTTTTGTTGTTGTTGTTGTTGTTGTTGTTTGTTTGTTTGTTTTTGTTTTTTTTAAAAGAAGACACGAAATTGGGAGGAAAGAGTGGTGGTGGAGTGGGGGAAGAATTGGAGGGGAAGGAATGGGGAAGAGTTGATCAAAACATTGTATACAAGGGGAGGTATACTTTATAAATAACCAATGCCCAATAAAATTACACTATCATCTAGGAATGTTCTCGGGGTATTTTCCATTTAAATGAAAAAAGTCAGGAGACTCCTTGCAGGCCTATGTGAAGAAGTGACAAAATCCTTATATTTAGACATGAATAGAATCCTTCAGGATTTATCTACCATACTCTGCCCATTGTGAACCCAAATCATAAAATCATTTTCAATATTAGAATATTTGCCTACATTTATGTTCAGCAAGTTTTCTTCTCCTATTTCTTAGGCAACCTACTAATCTTTTTTTTTTTACAGTTTCTCTATAATTCTTTATCATTTTGCTCAATTTTTATTATAACAATGATAAGAAAAGACAAACTGTAAAGTATACAAAAACAAATTTTAAGTCTGAAAGAGATCTTCCTGTTATAGAACACAGAATTAAGACACATAGTTACATACAAAAGCCCTCGTAAAATAATTAAAAGGTTTTCCATTTGTTTTTCTTAAAGTTACAAAACAATAAAAGGATACAGAGATCAAGAGAAAAATATGAAATAACTTCAAAAGCAGGAAAATTAAAGCATGTATTGTATTTAAGCATAACTAGGAAGTCTTCTCTGATACCTGTCTGTGTTGATGTCATGGTGTTAGCAAAAACACAGCCTGTTGACACAGAACCATGAAAATTTTCCTGTATTTTCAACAGCTGTTTTGCCCAGAAGGAGGGAGAGAAAATGAGATTGAACTGGTATAGTCTGCAAGTTTATTTAGAAAGAACTTCCCTTGTCTGTACAGCTTGGAAGTTTCTCTTCCCATATGCCACCAAAGTGCAGTGTTTTATTAGCTACCTCTATTACTTCTTGTTGAGTTTCAGAAGACTGGTAAATGGTTTTGGGTCTTTCAGGCCCGGTGCTAGAAGGGTCTGTTTGGAAGAGTGATATCACACCAAAGTACAAATAAAATCTAGAGAACCCCTAATGAATTGCATAGTCAGGCTACCCTAGAATCTAGAATGAAATTCTTAAGAAGGCAATGGTCTCTGATTAGTTTTCATGCACAGTACTTTTTCTGAGCATGCAGACATTATCAAGCATTTTAAGTTCTTAGCATGACATAAGTAAAAGTTCCCTCCCCCCCCCAATTTCACTCAGTCACAACCTGGAACAAACAAAATTGTTAAAAGTAGAGAAGAAATTTTTGATCGGGATTGCATTGAATCTGAAGATTGCTTTTGTATGGTTATCATTTTATCATACTGGTTATTAGAATTCACTGAGCATGGGAATTTCCTTCTTATGGTATCTTCAATTTTTTTTTTTCTCAGTATCTGACATTTTCCATTGTGGAGTTCTTCTGTTTCCTTGGTTAGGTTTACTCCAGAATTTTGTTTCTTTCTCTCTCTGTCTCTCTGTCTCTCTGTCTCTCTGTCTCTCTGTCTCTCTCTCTCTCTCTCTCTCTCTCTCTCTCTCTATATATATATATATATATATATGTGTGTGTGTGTGTGTGTGTGTGTGTGTGTGCATGCTTGCATGTGTGCCAATACTGTGAAAGGGGTTGTTTCCCTGGTTCCTTGCTCAATATTTTGTCACTGGTTATAGGAAAGTTACTGAATTTACCTGTTAATTTTGTATCTTGCCACTGCTAAAATCATATCTACATGGATTTTGGTAAGTCCTCAGGGGTTTTGTCATCTGAAAATAGAGATGACTTTATTTCTTTCCCTATTTATACTCTTTACTCCTTCCTCTTTTCTTATTGCTCTAGCTAAGACTTAAAGTACTGCACTGGACACAGAAGGAGAGTGTACACCCTTGTCTTGTTCCTGATACTAACTGGAACTCTTTGAGTGCTTGAAGCTGCCTATGGATATGCTGAGCTGTGCTCCCTCCATCCCTAGACTCTCCATGACTTTAACCCCAAAGGCATGGGTTAATGATTGAAAAATCTCAGTTCCAAGCACAGCTTATTTCTGTATAAATTATTGGTTAAGGAATCCCCAGAGGTGCCTAAGCCAAGAGATGAAATTTACATTACTCTTTGTTGATTATCATTAACTAGACTCTAAGATTCTGTTGCTGATCAGATCACACAGTTTTTTTTTTTTTAAATAATCTTGAATGGTCCAGGAAAATTTCTACTTGTTGACTAGCCTTCGCAGTGCTAGAAAGGGCTGTGCAGCCTGCTGGGGACAAAGACATCCCTGGACTAATCCAGCTCTGATACTGAATGTTACAACACAATGCACAATATGTGCCAAATGGAGCAATAAAGGCAAGGCAGTTATATGGACATAATTTAACTGCTTCCTTGATTGGATTTGAGGCCTGCTGCAAAAGAGGGAATTTATTTCATATACTGTACACATGATCTAAACCCATATTTAGAAGAGCCACAGTCCTAGAGAAAAAGCTGCTGACTTTGTTTTCTAAATGATCAAACTGCTTTCTAAATATTTCTTTCTATCCTCAGATTTATTCTCAGTCCTGGTCAGGGTTTTCTTAGAGCAGATGGCAGTGGCTAATGCAGACTCACAACTGTTCACACTGATGAGAAGAAGCATCTGTGAGGGCTCAGCCACAGATGGGACATTTTTATCAATCCCAACCCCAAGGCTTAAGGAACCTGATGGATGAGGAGGCAGGAAAATCAAAGAGAAGGGAAGGAAGTGCTGTGAAATGGACATGGTGCAGCTGTTACACACATGAACTGACTGACAGCAGTTGTGGTTACTTAATCGAGACACCACAAGATCAAGAGAGTGAAAATTTCGGCATGGAGGAGGAATTTTTAGAAAAAAAAAAAATGATGTCCCACCTCTAGTTGAAAGGTTATGTCAATTGATGATGGCTGCGAAGCAGAAAAGAGTAACTTGTGGGGGAGCCGTGCTGGCAATTGTTATGCTGCCCGACTCCAGTGGATGACCTCCCGAATGTTCATATGGACAGCACTACTTGGATTAGCAGTTATAAAGAAAACATGAGGTTGGGAGGAAGATGAGAGACGTAGCGGAGCTGGAGCAGCTGGAGAGAATGAGTGGAAGCCAGTTATGACCTATGCATGCATGGATTTTCACAAAAGAAAAAAGAAAAAAAGTTTTAAAAAGAGGTTGTTTTATTTTATGTATATGACCGTTCTGTCTGGATGTATGCAAGTGCACCCCTGTGTGCAATGCCCATGGAGGCCAGAAGACAGTATCAGATCCCCTGGAACTGGAGTTACAGATGGCTGTTAGCCACCCTGTGGATGCTGGGAACCAAACCTGGGTCTTCCACAAGAACAGCTAGTGCTCTTAAACACAAATTCCTGAAGCGCCGAGATGTAGATTAAACCACGAGATAATTTTTAACCATTGTAAGAACTGAGATGGGCTGGAGAGATGGCCTAGCAGTTAAGAGCGCCGACCGCTCTTACAGAGGACCCGGGTTCGATCCCCAGAACCCACATGGCGGCTGAGAACCGTCTGAAACTCCAATTCCAGGAGAACTCCAGTTCCAGGGGAATTCGACACCATCTTCTGACCTCCGCGGCATTGCACGACACGCATGCACAAACTTGCATGCAGACAGTACATTCATACACATACGGAAATAAATAAAAAAAAATTGTTAAAAAAAAAAAAAAGAAAAGAACCAACTGATGCCTCAGTGGTCCTCTGATCTGCACATGTATGCTGTGGCCCATGCGTGCCATACCCCACCCCCAAATAAATACATATATTTTTAAAGACTTAGGAGTAAAGCACAGATGTCAGCTCTCTAGCTACTCTTTGTAATATGATATTTCTAAGTTCTAGCCACCACCATAAGGCAAGTGAAAGAAATTCAAAGCAGGCAATCTCAAAGAATCTACAAACACCTACAAGCATTAAGGAAATTTTGTAAGGCCATAGGACATAAAATCAACACACAAGTCAATAGCATTTTTAAATACTGCTGACAAGTGGAAATCAAAGTTAAAATCCGGTATCATTTTCAACTCGAGACAGGGT